>VZTM01022104.1:159220-197354 GCA_013400555.1 Jacana jacana | reverse complement strand
AAAAAAAAAAAGAAAAGAAAAAGAAAAGAAAATTAATATTCTTTTTACATGGAGTTTAAAACATAGTATAATTTAAGAAGATTAACTGACAATTTAATGGATTGGTCCAAAGATTGTTTTAATTTGCAAATAATCTCCTAAATGTCATGAAATCTCTAAAGCAACATGCAAACTATTCAGAGTCCAAAAATAATGAGCTATTGATTCTTCTGTTATGAAATCACTCTGATGGTTGGCAATATACCTTAGGGCCACAATGTATTACATGAGTAAATTACAGTACCTGATGCTGACAATGAAGAAATGACAGCAAACTTTTTCTCATTAAAAACTAGTCTGGAAAAAGTGTCAAAACTAACTTTTTTCCCTCCCATAAATAAATAAATAAATAAATAAATACATACATACATAAATAAATAAGCATCGTTCCTTCATATACTGTATTGCTGAACAGATATAAATTCTGTACATAAAACCTGATGAGATATGTGTCCTGAAATTCCCAGCATTGATTTTCTACTGAATCTAAACCATCTGTGTCTGTAGGCTAAAAATCTATATTTATCTATACATAGGTGTATGGCTTTAGAGAGTTAGACAAATGCCTAAATCCATTTTAGAGGTTAAATTGTCAAAACCAGGTAGCACATAAATGAGTTGGGCACCCAAAACTGAGATGGTCCATTTGGCAATGTCATGGAGAACTGAAAACTTTCATTCAATTCAAAGTCTGAATAAACTGTACCTCTGAAAATCAGGAAGAATGACGTTAATATATGAGATTGGTTCAGTCTGGTCATCAACAGAGCACCAAACCCTCTCAGTTTATGATCTCTGGCTTCTTTTTAGACCATGTTTCAATCAATAATGAGGATAGATTAAGCACAAGGTAAAGAAAAATGAAAAGCTAGTAGCCTAGAATATAAGCTGGAGTCACACAATACAATCGTTATGACACTTCCCACTGAAAAAGAGAAGCTTTGTGCAAAAAACAGTCTTCAAGGCCTTTCTTCAGCCATAACTAGAGGCTACCCGAAGCAGCCACAAGAAAAAAAGAAAGAACACACAGCATCAGTTCCTGAAAGTTGCTGAGCTGGGGTCCAAGCCTGAGGTCAAAACAACAAGTCTGAGGTCAAAACAGCAAGTCTGAGGTCAAAGCAGGGCATAAAATTCTGTATCCCTTATACTCTGATCTTTATCAGCATAGTCTCTCAATGCTTATTTGAACAAGCAAACCAGAAAGTCCTCGAGGCCTTGAGCCATCAGAGCCTGATAACACACTGCTGCTGTAGGCAAAGCACGCCCTCGAGCTGGAGATGATGGTACCCAGCAATTTTCCCCTTTCTGCATCCCTTACCACTGCCCACGCTTTCATCCTCTCCGGTCTAGTTCTGCCCAGAGGTTCAATGCTCTTTTTTCCCACCTCAGTTCATGGTGAGATGATGGTGCTGAACCCTCCCCAAGGTCATAGAATCATAGAATGGTTAGAATTGGAAGGGACCTTAAAGATCATGGAGTTCCAACCCCCCTGCCATGGGCAGGGACACCTCCCACCAGACCAGGTTTCTCAAAGCCCCATCCAGCCTGGCCTTGAACATTTCCAGGGATGGGTCCCACCACAGCTCCCACCAAACACTTGCACCTCTTCAAAATGTTGGTTTTTGTAAGGACACGGGCTGAGAGCAGAGTGAGAACAAGGCTGACACAAAGAGGGTCTGGATGGAGATCTAGGGACTTTGACAGTGGATGGAGGAGAGGTTGCCTTTTTTTTCTCCTGCCCTGGTGGAGGCGGAGCTGCCTCTTTCTCTGATGTATGGTGGCTCTAGCTCTGAACAGCAGGTTTGTAAAGGACTGAATCTTGTATATCAAATATTCCTACTGATGCTGTTGGGCATAAGTTAAGTAGAACACTGTTTGGCCCTGCATTCACACATGATGTTTTCTTTTTGAATAGAAAACTAATACAAAATTGAATAATTCTGTCTTTAAATACAACAAACAGAATATAAAAATGCTTGATCAAAATTTGTTGAGGTGCCAAGTAAGGCCTAGAATATATTTCCAGAATATAGATTACAAACTGTTCCAGGTCTCCTTTTGACTAATTGCTTTCTTTCTTGATGTTTTTAAGAGTTTTACTTCCATTGTTGAATTATTTTATAAACTGCCTTTCTTCACTAAACAACTAAAGGTTAATTATTATAAATGCAACGTGAAATCCATGGTATTCATCCATTGTTCATAATTCCTGCAAACAGCATCAAGACTTTATACATAAAGGCACATCTTTAAAACTGCTTCAGGCTCCAAATTAAAAATTATTCCGGTTCGTGTTGATTACCAAGGGACAGTTGGAGAATCCCCAGTGATCACAGGACATTTCCATATAGCCTGTCACGTTAAGGTGAAAAATTCACAAGGACAGTCTCACCATCTGTCATCAGCTCGCTTTGGTGACACAGAGGACTGCTCTGAAACGGCCAATAGGCTCCGTGCATAACAAAGCCCTTGCACGTTTGCATTGTTTATATTTTGACCTGGGCAGATAATCCTTCAGAGAGGAAGGCTGTGTTTTGCTACTTCTTCTTTTTATAATTCTATTTTTTTCTAACACGGTGACCATTTCAATGCTGTCTTTTAAAAAGAAATCATCCATCCATCTAGAAAATAAATTTAAAGAACTGTCTCTATGCTACTATTCTGCCTAAACAACTACACTGCGGACTGAAGGCATTTTATTAACAGTACAGCGTTTTATGAAAGCGAGTGAAAACCTGCTTTTTCTAAACTAAGGGGCTTTCTGTAAGTGACTTAGTCACTTCATTTAAACTGTAAATCTAGGTGGTTGTGAATGTTTAATACACTGTCAAGGTTTGTTGCTAACAGTCTTTCATTAAATGGATAATTTAAAAGCAGACAGCAATCTAGAATAGGAAAAAATAGCACCTTTCTGCAGCTTGACAAAACCCCGGTAGTGTGTTCGTGTAGTCACTCATATAACAAGGACCATTTCTCATAGCAGAAGTCAAAGATAAACTGTTCTTACCGTGATGTCAAGCACCACTTAAGACTTGCAAATACAGTTTTCTTATACAATAGGTTCCTCTCCAGCCTATCAGGTCTGTAGCTGACACACAGCATTGGTTAAAGGAATTAAGAAAAAAAAAATTGGGAAAATAAACTCCTGGGAAATGTTTTTATCCTGTCAGTTATCTACCTCAATGACTGGGAAATAAAAGCCTAATAGAAGATTCATCCCAGAGCTCTGTCTGCCTGGAAGTCCAACAGCTAACAAAATTGTCACAAACAGCCATTGTTAGAAATAAGTGAATGGATGAAGCAAAGAATGAATGAATATATGATGGAGACATCCCTTCTGTCAGTATAACAGGATCCTGACAGGATCCTCTAGGTTTTATTTCGTCTTCAACACATACAATATTCACATGTATAGGAGAAAATCTTTATTCAAGGCACAGGCAAGCCTTCAAACAATGTGTTGTACATATCTAGATCTATTCCTCATATAATTGGCAAACTTTTGTTCTCTTTTCAGTCCACCCTTATATTTCAGTAATAAACCAGACCTTTTAATTACAAATGAAGTCAACTCTTTCCTCTGCAAAGACAGGCTCCACTGATGCTAAAGGGAATTACACTAAATTCTGAAAGATAAATAAAGCCCTTGAGGTCCACTCCTTCTCTCCCACCTGCATCATGCACAATATATCAGGAATATAGAGTCACTTAAGCATAGGAGGGATTCTTCCCAGCTCCCCTCCGTGTTCTGTATTCCACTGAGCATGGCTGACCATAAACAGACATTTATAGTTGTATCGCTGCCTTATGTTTGAAAGGGATTACCTTTTTAATCAAATTTACATACAGAATATAGGATCTGGAAAACCATGAGCAAGGCAGACTGAGTAGAAACCCCTGGTGATCTGAGAATCCCTAAGTTCCTGTTTTCTCCTGAGCTGAGGACCTAGGAACAAAGAAAAAATATCTTCTGATATAGATTCACTGCTCTCTGAGACAAGACTAGAAATTGTTGGGATGTGCAAAAACCAAAGCCAGGTTTTGAGAAAGAATTTCCATGGAGCTTTCATATGTGTAGAGATTCCTTGGGTAACACTATGGGTGCTGAAAGTTCTCTCTGGGTTCCCCTTGCAGTACGAAACTAGCATCTTTGTTTATTAAAGGTATAGTCATGGTTTTTTAAATATATGCTTGGCTTATCAAAACAGCATGCCACGCACAAGAGAACAATAAAAGAAGTTGCACGTTTCCAGATGAAATATCACCTCAACAGCTTTGCTATGTTATAGATTACCCTTTTCAAGGACAGATGTGCTTCACACTTCTAGCTTCAAAGTTCCCAGACTTCTTTTCCTACATAATATACATCGTGCACAAGTCATCTTTACACATTCTTGAACTATAGATACAGCTTTACGTATTTCAGCCAAGTCAAAACCAATTTCTCCAAGGTCCTTGGATACTACAACTTTCAGGTAAATATTTGGGGGCAGCTCCAGATGATAACCCTACAAAATAAAGGATTCTACTTCACAGTGCAATTCTGTGAAAAGAAATAATGTAAAGAATTTAGGAGTCGCTGGGGTTCAGATACATTATATATATATGTTACTAAAAGCAAACATCTTATGCTACAACCTGATTTCAGAATGGGAGAATTAAAAGTTCAGAGTCGTCGTTTCAGAGTGGCTGAATCTCAGTAATAATGTGTGGGTTATGTTCTGGGACATCCTTTCAAGAAATAAGTAAATAAATAAAATCAAAAGCTAGGCTTTCAGGTGCAAATAGTTGATCACATGGAGATTTGAAAGCTACTAATAACCAAATGGGGCCATTTTCTGAAAGAAGAGCTAGTATCTGGCAAGCACTGTTTAAGCCCAAAGTAAAGGGTGTGCTTCAAAAATAAAGTTTTACTTGGGGCTGGAGGGGAAAAAAAAGAGTAACTTATATTAGCATAGTATATAGCATATAGTATAGTATAGTATAGTATAGTATAGTATAGTATAGTATAGTATAGTATAGTATAGTATAGTATAGTATAGTATAGTATAGTATAGTATAGCACAGTACAGTATATATTTCTTCTTACTGTCATGTCTCTTGTTCATAGATTGAGTGTTTCTATTGCCATCGTTTGAGGAAGCATTTTACTGATGATACCTAGGCATACCATCTAAATTCCTTCCAATCTGAACTTTTAAATGAAAATATGATCTGCTAAAACAGTACAGAAGCTAAGGAATGTGTGTTTCCATGCTTCCTTAAAAACATGAAAATGCCAGGTTTTACCAGCTAAGTTTCCAATAAACGGGATGTTAAATTTAACTTTAGTGGAGTTCTCTGATAAAGCAAAAATAGGTGATGATGTTCCAATATATCAAGATTCAGATTAGTAAGTGTAAAAAATAAATCTTTCTAGGGCTGCAAGTGCTGGAATGGCATATCATGTTAACACTTGTGGCATCTGAAGCTGTGATTTCCATGCTTAAAAAAAAAATAACAGGATTGATTTGGCTTACTATTTTCACTTAAGTATAAAGGTCTCTCTCCCACTGCCTCACTCATATCAACACAAACAGTCCTATCACAAAAAATTGGCAGTTTTCATTGGCTTGTTAATATTGTAGCCACATCTATACGGAACTTAACAGACTTTCGCAATTTTTAATTCATTGTCATTTTCATTGCCAATTAAATTTCTTTCTGCTGCATTATTTCTATATGAAAGATTTTTTTTTTAATAAAAAGCTGTTTAGTGAATTTTATGGGTTTTTTTACATTAGACCTTTGTCTGGTAAAGAAGAACATACCTTCACTTCACGGGAAAAATCATACAATAATAGCTATATAAAATCTATGGATATATTAAAGATCTAGAATAGAGAATGGAGAACTTTTTATCAAAAAATCCTGAATAAAGGCACCTGGATAATTTTAAGAAGTACTACCTTTTTTTTGTGATCAGAAGAACAAAACCAGCAGAGAGATATTTCATAAGCATAAAATAAAATCTGTAGTAAAGAGTACATCTAGGAAGGCCAAGGGGGAAAGTACAGTACAAGAGAGTTTGAAGAACCATGGAAGATATTTAATGATTCAAACAGATAAAGTTGGTGGAAGCTATGATAAAGCACTGTAAAAGTGGTTGCTTTATTTACCAGTCACTTTTCACCACTATTTGATTGCATCACAGCCTTTCATGGCAATCCTAGGAATTTTGTGGCTAAAGTGAGTTGAGTGTTTATGACAAGCCATTCTTTCTTAAGTACTCAGCAAGGACTAACAATTTTCATTTGTGGTTTAAGCAAGGATAGACCTTCCATTTAACCTTTGTATCTGAGCTAAAACCTCCTGTGACATTATGTATGACTTCACCACCACCAGTCAGAGGTGAAAATGTAGTGCTTGGCCCTGCCTTCAGCAGAAGTAAAAAGGAGCTTTGCCCTGGGAATTGGGCTGGATTGCTATTGCCAAACTAGCATTTTTACCAGGGGTCAAAGCCCGCTTATTCTGAATATACAAAGGGAACCTGAGAGGATTGCTGGTAGACAGATAGAGTTTGGACCTAGCCGTGTTTGATATGGAGAAACACGTGCCTAGATACACAGATGGGCCTTCAAGGGCTCCATTCTGGGACAGTATATAACAGGAATATTCATAGAACCACAGAATCATAAAATAGATGGAAGGTTGGAAGGAACCTTAAAGGTCATTGAGCTCCAACCCCCCTTCCATAGCAGGTTGCTAAAAGCCCCATCCAACCCGGCCTGAAATCCCTCCAGGGATGGGGCAGCCACAGCTTCCCTGGACAACCTTTTCCAGTTTCTCACCACCCTCACAGCAAAGAATTTCTTCCTGATCTTCCTAATCTAAATCTCCCCTCTTCGAGTTATAAACCTTTAACCCTTGTCCTATGGCTCCACTCCCTGATCAAGACTCTCTCCCCATCTCTCCCCCTTTAGGTACTGGAAGGCTGTAATCAAGTCTCCCTGAAGCCTTCTCTTCTCCAGGCTGAACATATTTTGTCCCCAAAAAACATGAGAACACAGTACATATATATACAGTTATCCATGTTCTTAATTATATACTTTTTTTTTTTTTGACCAGGAATGAAAATAACAAATTCTGTAGAATTTTGGAAACCTCCCTCTACCCACTGGTTGATAAATTCCACTTATGGCGCATTTGCTGAATTGATGAAAATACTTACAATCTGTTATTCACACTTTCAGTCAATTAAGCTATTGAAATGATTTGTTTTAATTTCATTCCCAAGCCTTCCAAATTCTGTTGTCTCATATTTGGTCCAAATAAAGACAGATACTTCATTTGTTAAATGTATTTCTTGCTCTCTAAGCAGGACAAATGGTAACTTGTTCACATTTATTTGTGGCAAGAGCTGAAATGGAGAAATCTTCCAGGTAAACAGTGAATAAGAACATTCTAATGTTTTAGTGTGCCATTAAATAACAATTATTTAATTTTCTTTCTTTCTAAAGGATTATTATTGCTAAATTAATGTTTGATACTTATTTCCACCCAAGACTATCAACTGAGCTATAACTTCCTGAAATGCTTCATGAGATTAGCTACTATTTCTAACTTTGATATCATACTGCATTATCAAAGAGATGGTGATTTTTGATTATTTCTGATTGCCTTTTTAAACATTTCCTGAAATTAAATAGCACTTTTTTCTTGTACTGTCATATCAGAATGGTAGCAAACCTCCTCAAAGGCATTTTAATAGATGGAAGACATTGTCTGTATACAACCATAATTTCAGGTACTAATGTTAGAATGAGCTTATTTCTAAGGATGGAATATATATTTCTAAGCACTGTTTAAGCACAAACATTATCTGTACTACAGAGCAACATTACCTCATCACTCTTGTGGAGTCTCACTTGCCTGTAACCTATAGAGAAGATGACTTGTGCATTGAAGGTTAATATCATGTGAAAACATTCATTCCTCGGATAATAGCACAGCACTGGATGCTGATATAGTGGCTTTTAAGACTGACCTGTTATGGTTCATCACATTTAAGCACTGTTTGTGCCTACACTTGCTTACGCTTATCCAATACCACTTAAGCATTGTGATTGGTACAATGACAATACTGCATATATCATTTAAAAAAATCAGACAGTAATAAGACTCAGGTTCATGTGAAAACAAATCTGGCCATACCACACAGGAGTATTCTATAAATATTTCTTAACAGTAAAAATTAAAATGAAAATGCCAAACAAAAACTGCAAGCTGTCTCCATGGGACTATAAACACTTTGCAAACATGAATTTTCTTACAGAAGGGGAAAGGAGCAATTGCAAAGCATCACTGGAGAAGTAGATGCATGCATCAGGAAGGACAGATGGGACTAGATCTTGCCTTAAGGCTAAGAAAGCAGCTCAGAGAAAGGGGAGCATAAGGATGACTCCCTAGGAGAAGATCATCACAGTACTTTGTGGGATTGGCCAGATTTCTTCTCCTTCCAGAAGTAACTGTTGGCATGCACCCCTATCCTGAATAAGAGCCCTGGAAATGAAGGAAGGTGAAGAACTTCAAGAAGTTTAACAAAAGGACTGATAGAACAAGGTTATCAGGGCTTTTCTTCATCACTTCAAACCTTGTAAAGAGTGTTGCAAAGGGATTTTGGATGTAACGTTCCTCAAAAAGCTGCATCTATACGAATCTATGTGGTTAAAATTTTCTCAACACTTACTATTCAGAGTAAAGATCCAGCCCAAGAAGCATACCCAAGGCTCTCAGGTTTGGCTATGCCAGTTGACCAAGCAGGGCCTGGGCACAGGTTCAGACACAGCCCACTTTTTGGTGTAATGGTTGGTTGTTATGTCTCTCCCTGTTACCAGCATCCACTGCCAGTTTGGCTGCAGCTGCCACATTGTTTGGAGCTTTGAGGGCCTGGAATCCAAAATATCCTGTGGATTCCCATGCAGATGTTAAAACATCTAGAAGAAATCTCTTTTCCTGAGTTATCAGATCATAGTAAAAATTCCAAGTAGTGAAGAACAAAGCAACTCTCATCCCTTGCACCAAGTCTTTCCTTCTGCATCCAAAGGAAAAATCTCATCTTACTAGTGTGCACATGCCTCAGAAAGCCACAGAAACCTCAGAGCACCATATTGTCTGGAAGTACCAAATCAACAGAGGAATACAGCTGATGTATTATCTGCCTTCCAGTGGGAAAAGGAGATCAACTAAAAAAAGAAAGTGGTTGGGGGGGGTGGAGGGAATCATACTATGAAAAGCTACCGAGTGGAGTCTGTAGCCCTTTGCCTTTACTTCGCAAATGTGCCACAGCCTGTGTCATATTTCTGTTGAGGTTTTCCACACAGAAACCCCATGAGGGAGGAAATACCCAGCTATGAAACTGTACCAACCTCTCACTCTTCCTCCTGCACTGGACTCCTCACATCAGATGCTGCAGTAGCTGCTTGGGGCCAGGATTTCCCTTCCAGCAAACCTGTGGCCCTCTCAGCCCTGTGCTACCACACTCCTCCTGATGAGCATCAGGACCAGTGGGCTGAGAGCTGGTGACTCCATGCCCTGATCTACAGGGAGGATGATAACCACCAGCCCTTGCCCAGGAAGACTGTCATATTCTCCCTCCTAGGTGTTTGCCCTGCAAAAGAAAGTTTTCCCAATAAAAAGGAAGGTGAAATAGGGTGTCTTTATAATTCTTTTATAAAGCTACTAAAGATTATTATCTGTTGCTCTTTCAAGATCCCAACACAATGGTACCAGGCTGTGCTCTGAATTAAATAAAGCATTCACCTCCTAATCAAAACAGGAATATATGCCATGACTTTCACTAGAAAGCCTAACAATGTGAACAAAAGAACACTGAAGCAGAGTCTGAATAATTCTTCTAGCAAGGCAAAATAGTTGCATCTAGTTGCATAAGAGACAATTAAATACAAGCCCTCTCATGTCAAACAGGCGAATGGCTGGTCAAAAAAGATAGCTTTAAAAGTACTACTTATTTTCAGTAACATCCCACAAATCCATGCCCCAGTATTTTATTACTTCAGTAGAGGAAAGGCTCAGGCACTATAATAGAATTCTCTTGTTATTTTCTTACTTTCCCATATGAAATTGTGGAATGTAACAGGAGTATGAACAATTATGTAGAGTAGAGTTATTTATCCCTACATGTTATTCCTCTTTAAGACCGTATAGGTCCTTTCCAAAAATTGGTTCCTAAGCATAAAATGCCTTGAGCAGCTTTAATTTCAGGAAAGAGCAATGAATCACGTTAATACAAGAAGCAATATTTGATTACTCTGCATTACCCAGTAGCCCCTTCACAATTATAATCCTTTGCACTCTTATCAATGAATACATCACTCCTTACTCTAACCCCTCAATCACCCTCTCCCTCAATCACACTCCTACCATTTGGTAACAAACCTCCTACTATTATTTAATATTAAATTATATCGTATGTATGTGATGGTGATAGGCATGTGATAAATTGCATTTATCATTCATCTTTTAATGCAGCTGCATCAATCATGCCTCTCCTTCCCTTTACCCACTCATCCATCTCTGTCCGGGACTAGCCAGTCCCATCCAAATCTTTAAGGAGATATGAAGATGCACTGTTAAAAGTGGTACCCTTTTCCAAACACAGAGTTTCATTCCAGGAATCACACTGTCCCAAAGCTCAGTACAAATAATGTTAAGTCTATGAAGGATTTAAGGGTATGTTATCTCATGAACCATGAGACTCCTTGAGGCTAAAAATGAGAGACATTTTTCGTTGTTGCAAGGCACTCCATTTCTAGCCCAAGGTTATAATCCATGATCCTGGACATTCAAACTAAAGCATTTGATTTTTATAAAATAGGTGTTTCTAATGGTTTTTAAAATGTCTCAGCTGCAGCTTTTCATTCCCTCCTAGGCCTCTAAAGATGGACTTCTAATACTGAATTAAGAAATACCAACCTTACAAGCCATAGGAATGCAAAAGAAGGAACTGAAAAGCATTTTAGAACTCTCCAGAACATTTTGAAGTAAGATATCTATGAATTATTTGTTCCATATGCTGTCTGTGTAATGGTACAGGGCAGCAAAAACAGTTTAATAGGATCCACTGGAGATAAACTGCCACATCCCTGTTCATCTGCCTCTGTGGCTTTTATTCCATACCATTAAAGAATGGCCTCTTTTGCCTTAACTACAATTCTTAAACATATATTCGAAACTGAAATTCATTTTTAAAAAAATATTAAATTATTTTCAGGAAAAGTTACTGAAGCTGAAAGTGTTTTATGAATCTATACCAGCATCACCAATCTGCTATAGGGTAAATTGTGTGGGAAAGCAAGGGGAAAAAAACTGGGAAAGAACCAGAAAAATACTGTTGAACACTTTGTTCCAAACTAAAAAGAAATGTTTTACATTACCCAATTTAATAAAAACCAAATGTATTAGGAAAGTCCTTTCAAATATATTTTTAAATCACAAAAATGTTTGACACAAAAATCGATGCATTTGTGACACAAACGTTATTGATGAACCCCAAAGCATCTTCCACATTTCTGGAATAACTCAGACACCTAGAATATCATTAGTCACAGCAGCTGGGAATGCTTATGTCATTAGAACTAAGCATATGGGCAAGTGTTTTGTTGGATTGGGGTTTATATGTTCTGTGGATCTGTATAGCTAAATTATTTTTTAAGTATTCATAAAGCCATAGCAGAAAGGCTCTTCTTCAAATCTCTGTAACAGATTCAAGCCATAACAGAATACTGTGTTCTTGTTGTAGCTTTTATTTATATCCCAAACCCATTGCTGCTGGGGCAGATACCAGGATAGCCACCCTGACCACTCCTCACTGACTTGCTCCTACTTGCTATTCTCCTCCTCCTCCCTGATTTCTCTTCCTCTCCTCTTTTGCTCTCTCCCCCTGGCTTTTTCCCTGTGGATCCCCAGTGAAGCGCTCACCATTGAATGATGGGACTGAGAAACTAATAACCTCAATAACCTAATAACTAATAAACTAAAGACAAGAAATTGTTAACCTTTCTGGATGTAGATTCATGGGGAAGAGGGGACTTGTCATTGTCACTGCCTCGTACCCATACCCAGAGGAACAATTGCACCACTGCCCTGGCCCTGCATGGCCTCTTTACCCTCCTGTCACTTTCTATTGCTGTCAAGGGAAATAGCACCCCCCGTGTTTGGAGGAACTTCCTCTTCCTAAGTGTTGGGTGGTCCTTTTCCCTGTCATCAGGTCACTTTTCCTTATTTTACCCATTAGCATAGACAAGGATTTCAAGTGAGATCTTATTTGCATAAAACAAGGCAGTTTGCAGCAATTTCCTTCTTTCTTGTGGCTGCACTAGCCCCACTCCATGATGTTCCAATTTTTCCTTTCACTGAGGCAAAAAGCACTTGGGGTTTTCCAGATTTTCTTCCTAATCCTTGCTCACTTCCATATCCCACTATACATTCCCCCTTTGTTCTATCAAACAGCAATTCTGGCTTCTGCACTGGAAAAATGCTCACTCAATGGTATGTCACCCCAGAAAGTGAGTCAGTCAAGGAAACACCAACCTTAGGGGATTCACATGTCCCAGGAAGAGAGTCAACTTTCTTCATCTCCTTATTGCTGAAGCACTTTTCCATTGCAAACTTCTCACACAGGTCCATTTCCACCCTCCTTACATCAGCTGTGGGTGATAATTCAGCTAATTTAGATCAGCTTTGTATCATTTCTCAAAAATCTGCAAATCTGACTGTCCAGATATAGTTCCCATTAGGATCACAGTTATTGCCCCACTTCTCTTTCTAGAAACCCAACTAATACTTGCAAATACTAAAAAACTGGTTCTGATGATCTTATGCCTCTCCACCAAGTGTCTTGCCATCAGGTCCAGTTAACATGCCAGGCTGTCTCAGCAAAATTAAAACATAAGGCAAACAGTTTGAAGGGACTTCAGTGACAGAGTTGAGCCCAGGGAGTTATGGGAGACCATGAAAAAAAGGTTTCATTTCAACCCTAGTTCTTCCAAGCTCTGAAATCCATGCTAAACCCATCTGGAATTAAACATGGAGTGGTTCAAATAATACCACTGGTTAATCGCTCTCCAGCAGCTCAAAGTACTGACTTTCTGCTCAAAAGGGACTCCCAACAAAAGGAGATAGGAAATTAAATAAATAAATAAACCCACCAACACCCAACCAAAATATTGATAAATCAAAGACACTTACCCTCTTTCCTAAAACACAACAGAATTAGCTGTTGTGCTGATACATTATGGCCACTCACAGCCTTAATCATGTGAAATCACTTCAAAAAGAATTAACAGATTTAACTAAATATAAAAAAGCTTCAAAGCTTTACCAACAGCAGGAGACCTTCTCTTTAATTGGGAGCATATATCTGAGCAAAACTAAAACTATTCAATAAAAAAAAACAGATTTTGAAACTGCCTAAATATCAAAATGGTTGAATTAGAATGACTAATACTCACTTTGCCTGTTGTTTTGAGGCTAAAAAACCTCGTCAAAGTTTTATACTCTGGTCATTATTGCCATATGTTTGAACTGAAGCGATGCCTAGGCTCCCACTCACAGACCCTTCCAGTAAAAATATCTCTGTCCCAAAAATCTTGCCGAGTAAGCCTGGATGCAGCAATTAGATCAAGGCAGAGAAATGGGAGAGCATATGGAAACAGTCAGTATGACAAGTGACAGTCTCAGTTTTGGCTCCACTTTCACCATTTGCCAACCTTGGAGAATTATCAATATTTTCTCCCTTTCATCTACCAGCCTGCAATAACAGGAGGTATTATTAACAGGTTAGCATCTTCTACTTGCCTGAATTTATCATCCAGGGATGAGGAAGAGAGAATGCTAGGATGAACCTCATTGCCATTGTCTTTCTAAAAAAAAATTGTTGAAAATTCCCAAGAGAGAAGCCAAGAGCAGAGATAAAAACAAATAAGGATCAATTTTTATGTGGAATAAAAGATTGATTCCTGCAATTACAAGAAGTGTGAACTTTATTGAAAGAACACTCCAGTTCAATATATTTTAAATGTTCTCTAATACAAAGTGTAAACCAACATACAAATGAAAGCAGTTTTATTGTACTTAAATAAATAGTTCTTGCTTCATCCTTTAAGTCAATGGGATTTCAAGTTACCTTAGGGAGCTTAGAATTAGGAACCACCAATGTTTTAGAGCTACAGGCTTACCTAGTTATACTAGAACAAATCAAATGCACGTGGATGAAAATGCACATAGATAAATCCTTATGAGGATCCAAGAACAATACAGGATTTTTCAAGCAATAAAACCACAACCTCTGTTGATATGAAATATTCTAAAATGTATCACAGGAAAATAAATCATTAGGAAAATAAAGACTTATTCTATGTAACAATCACAATGAAACCCCTTTAATGAGATTTCACAGCATGAAGAAAAGTTGCCACATTCCAGTTCAGTCAAAACATGCCAGCCAATCATGAAAAGCTATTAAAGATGAAGACTGGGTCTTTTTATTCCACTGCACCTCTGCAAGCTGACATTCCTTTCTCTTCCATGTCAGGGAGCAGAAGGAAAAATTAGAAGTACCTAACTCTCCATAAAAAAATGCTTTGAAAATTATATCTTCATTAAAAAATAAAAAACTTAGAAAATTCTGGGAATTTGCAAAACAGAAAATAGGGAAATATTCTTATGATTATGTTATTGTTAGCAGCACTGTTAATCACAGTTTTATTAACATATTAGCAACATGCCTTTCAGTTTCCAAAGTGAGAAGATTCTAACTTCCCCTTCAGGCAACTATTGAGGAAAAATAATTAAATGTAAATAAATTAGTAATGCAAAAGGATTTTGTCTTGCACTTAAGTAAGGACATTGTGGATTTTTTCTCTCCCTTTTTTTTTTTTTTCTTAATTAAAGGTTCATATCTCCTGTAAGAGTAGCCCCAATTAAGTTTTACCTAACCTTAGCACAAGTAGCACCGCTGACTACAGCTGGAACTAAAGTGGGTAGCATTATTCATGTACTTAAAATGAAAAATACCATTAGTTTTTTCAATTGAGGCTGACTGTGTTGTGACTATCTACACCAGCAGCCTTATTTTCACTCATTACTAACTGTCTTGCCTTCCTTAAGTAATGGTGAAGGAAACAGCATATTCCCAAGCTCAGCTGTGTGCAATTGCTTTCACTCTTCCACTTCTTGAAAAAAAAAATAAAAATGAGACCTTTGACATGAGAAATCGAATCCACCACTTCAATAGATATTAGATATTTAGATCTCTGAAGCAAGGGAAGCGTGAGGAGGTAGCAGTCATAGAATCAGAATGCTTAGAGTTGGAAGGGACTTTAAAGATCATGTTGTTCCAGCCCCCTGCCACAGGCAGGGACACCTCCCACTACACCAGGATACTCAAAGCCACATCCAGCCTGGCCTTGAACCCCTCCGGGGATGGGGCAGCCACAGCTTCTCTGGGAAACCTGTTCCAGTGTCTCACCACCCTCACAGCAAAGAATTTCTTTCTAGTATCTAATCTAAATCTCCCCTCTTTCCATTTAAAACCCCTCAGCCTGTGGCTGCTCTCCCTGATAACGGGTCCCTCTCCAGCTCTCCTTCGGGGCTGCTATATGGTCTCCATGGAGCCTTCTCCAGGCTGAATAACACCAACTCTCTCATCTTGTGCTCACAGGAGAGATGTTCTAGCCCTCTGATCAGTCAGCTGTTTACAGTCACAGTGTCCCAAACCTTGCCTTTCTCCTATCATTTCTGTTTGCCCTTATCAGGACAGGAGGTGAGTCAGTCAAATTCAAGAGGACAAAACCAAGGACGAACTGCTGCTGCTCTCCTGCTCCCTCCACACAGCCCTGCAGGACTGGTGTATCCTGGCAGAGAAAAAGATGAGAACCGCCTCTCTGAAACATCCCCCAAGGACCATCACAGTCCTGTCCCAGCCTTCCATGGCACAGTTTAGTTTTATCCTTCTGTTTTAAAGCCTTGACCTTTGGAGGACAGTAGGTGAATCTCTGTAACTGTTACATTTGGAAATCTAAATTGTCCATGCTTGAAAAACAACCTCTGTTTCAAGCACAGGGTCTGTCTGATTATGCTTCTGAGATGCTCACATGAGAGCAGTTTATGGCACAATGTGGATAAATGACATTTTCAGACTTGTTCTTGGCGAGGAGCGTATTCCTTGTGTCCAGCTCTGCACTGTGAACAGTGAGTCCTGCCTTAACCCTTCTTCATCTTTACCACCACATAAAAATACAACATATCAGTGGTGCAGCTGCAACCAGGCAGCCTAAGTGACAGCCCAGCAGGAAGAACAGCCTTTATTTGTCACCTAAAGTTAATGGCGTAAATTCAGAGACCCCCTCCTTCCTGCCTTTCTCCTACAAAGAGAACTCGAGGCCCTGATTAATATGCAGCCCTATTAACTCTAGTGGCTCTAAGGAGGTGGTGACTGAAGGGGAAAATTAATGACCTCCTGTCCAGGACTTGCCCCTTGTTTGAGAGGTGAAATAAAAACTGCAGCCTGAAAGGAAGCAGAATTATTAAATATTTCATCGTAAACTGGTGCAGTAAACACTTGCCAGAAATGGCAGCTCTGATAAAACTCAGTTTCCACTCCTCTTGCTTAATTCATCTTTATTTGGTACTGTCTTACTCAAGTTGTTGCTTCTTTTACCCTCATCGCTCAAACCTCAAGCACAGAAAAGATATGTTTGTGTTTTTTTGTCTGTGCCTTAGAGGACTGGGGTTTTTTGGTAATGTCACATAAACCAGGAAATAGAAGAGACCCTAGCTGAATAATATCTATCGCTGAATAATTTCTATCTAAAAAGTACTCCAAAACAAAAACCCCCAAAGAAGAAAAAGAAACAAAAGAGCAACCCCCCAGATACCCATCTCGCCTTCCAAGCCACATGCTGCAGGCCATGTAATCACAACAACCACATCCAATTCACTCGTTAGGGACAGAGGAGGACCTACATAAAAGAAGCTTGGCTTTTAGCTTATTCCTGAACCCTCCCACTGCCCTGCAAGAGGGTGGATACTTGTGCACATAGAGAGCTAAAAACCCACAAAACAGACTAGGACAGTGCCATTTCGACTAATATTGTGAGCAATGGTAAATCTTGGATGGCTGGAATGGCAAACACATGCTACTGTAACTCCTTTACAGTATTCTTAAAACAGCATGTACTTAGCATCTTTGATTTGATGCTTCATGTTTTTCTCTAGATCTCATGCAAAATGTAGAGGCCAAATAAGTTGGCCATCTGTAGCAGCTATAGATTCAGCATTTTCTTTTTTTATAGATTCCCCACCAAACATAAACCTATAAATTTTTACATTTATTTTTTTTTTCAATCAGTCCTCATCTAAAGAGTGCCCAAATCCCAAAGACTGAAAGAAATTTGTATGGAATATTTTATTACTAACTGGCCTTCCTTCTTTTAATTGCAATATCAGATCCTCCTCCTTCCTCTGCACTCAACATTGTGATTGTTTGATTGCCCGAAACACTGATTACCCATTCCCACAGTCAGATGTCAGAAATAACTTCCCAAAAATACAGGGAAGAGTTGCAGCCCCTTGCTCATTTCCTTCCAGACATTATGATGTAAAGAAAGGTCAGATTTTCCTCCATTTAAAGTTAAATTTCTCTTCTTTTCATACATCTAGCTTATCAAGTTCATCCTGCTTGTTCCCCTGTTGGACACTTCCACTGGCTCTTCTCCACTAAACTGTGCTTTTCACTTTTGTTCTGTGTTCCACAGGGTACATTTTTTCACCATCTTCCACCTCCCACATCTCCCATCCTGCATTTGCCTGCATGTCCACATTGGCTACTCATTCACTCCTTTTGGTAGACCAACAAGCTGTTTTTCTGTTCCATAGCAGTAGACTTCAAATAGCTCTTTCAAGTTCAATAAATACCTGAAGCACAACATCCCCTGTTTCATAAGAATTCCTCTGCACTATAATTGATTAACTTGAAATAATTAACACATTTGAAAGGTAGAATAGATATTTCTTCTATAAACTTCTCTTGGAATAAATCACATGCCCTTCCAATACTGCCAGAATATCCTTTATGTACAATTAAACAACCCCTAGCTACCTGGTAATTAATTGATGGAAAACTAATATAAACCTATAGTAAAAACAGTAGTTTAAGCTCTTCCATTCTTACCTCAACTCTACCTCATGCCAGGATTCAGCTGTGTGGGATATTGATAAATCATTTCCACCTCCACGTTACAGCTGTGCTAGGAAAAAGCTTTACATTTGCTGTTAACTCAGTTTTCAATTTCATTTGGCAAGTACACAAAGCAGCGCTATTGAGATGGATAATCACAAATTATCCTTGTTTTAGGCCAGTTTACTTTTGCTTTTCTTGAAATCTCAATTTGTTTTGCTTCATCCTAAAATAATGAAATGAGAGGAGAAGGAAGCATATGTAATAATTCAGAGATACTCAATGGTGCTAAGCTTTAAAAATACCAGACACAAAACACTTGATAAAATAATTGTTTTCAGTCAAATAGGTATTTGGGGACTAACTTCAGAAAAGAATTCCATGACCACTCTTTATTTACCTGTTTACTTAAGCTCTCAGGCAATAATAAAGCTATTTTAAAAAACTGCAGTGTTGCTAAATCCTTGTGAGATGTTTTTTCCTAACCTTTTTACTACTGAAAGGAAATACAGAAGCTCAACTAACACAGAAAGACAGAGATCTGATTCATCTTGTATATTCATGTAAGATCCTGTTTTCATAACAAACAATTCATTGGCTCTCTCCTTTGCTTCAGCCAACAAGATGGGCTGGTGAACTGAGTTCTCCCCACGGTTACTCCAAGTTTTACACCACTGTGACTCTGTGAACTGTGGTGTAAGGAGAATCTGCTTTGGCAAGTTTTAATGCTGTATGTAAAAGGGAAGATCTGAGGGAAGGAAAGAGCTCCTCTCATTTCTTATACAAGTTTTATTATAATATAGTCTAAATATTCTAATGCTAACAAATCCAGACTGCTCTGTGTTTACCAAGAGAAGGGCCCGTGAAGAAAACCATAGACTGTCCAGGACAGAAATACCTTTTCTATGGCTACTTGGGACTACAATGATCTGAATGATCAATTGCTTCTGGCTTAGGCACCTTATTCTTAACTGGATAATATACAGAGAACACAAAAATTATTCAAATGCCCTGACAAGTAAAACAGAGTCAAAATTAGGTCTGCTTTTCAAATTAATCTCTTTTTCTCAGGGTTAGAAATTCCCTCAGCTTTTCCCCGTTAAGGAAAATTTTATTCAGGTCCAGAAAGAGAGCTCTCGGTGAAGTCCTATTCACTGTTCTTTCACTATGATGCAGTTAAGCAACCATCTGCCCATCCTCTATTACTCATTTAATTTATACAGCACAGTACATTTACTTATATCTTTTCTGTCTGAACAGTTTTCATTTTAATATCATTATAACCTTATTTTTGCCAGTCATGAGTTCAGTCTCAGCTGGAAAGAATGCACTTTCCTCTTGTGTTGCCTGTTATTTTCCTCATTTCACTTTTCTGTCAATGCTATTTTACTAACACACAAAACAGGATATATGATTAGAATTAAATAGCAACATTTTAACATTTGTTTCACTATTACCTAAATGTTAGGTACATCCTAGAATTCAGCTGGTAATATGCATCACCTGCAGAGCCACACATTTTCTAAATATTTAAAGGAGAAAGTATCGTTCGCCTTTTTAAAGCATTTTTTTTCACCTGTGTGATTTACACTCTATATAATTACTGTTTTTTTGGTTTGTGGGTTTTTTTTTAAAATCTGGTGATTTTTTCTTTCCTTTTAAAACAAATATCTCCACGTCACTCTACTTAGCAGCTGTATGCAGTCATAAAAGGGCCACTTGGTATCAGAAAACTCATACATATTTGCCTAATAATGCCTTTTAAGTAATCTGCCCCTTTGTTAATGGCTTTTTTTTTTAACCAGCCATACACTAGGAATCAAAATTAGCATCTAAATGAGGATGTTTTAAACGCATGCCTAGGGGTTGCAGTTTTCACCTTATTTTTTTTAATAGTTTGCCATGTTAAATTATGTAAAATAGAAATGGTTTTTTAGTTTTAATGAGCTAATGTAGACCTATCAACCCTTTCTCCCTCCTCCCCCCACTTCTCTGCTTATAGAGTCCACAAACTGTTTTGCAGGTATGAAAAATGGCCATGAAAGAGAAAACCCAGTGTCAGCAGAGGCAGAACAGATCTCTTCCTCCCCAGCAGCAACGCCACCACTGCAGGAAGGCACATTTGTTTGAAGTCCTCACCGAAATGGCCCTGCTCTCTATTAATCGCTTACAATACATAAAAAGAAGCAACTATTTCTATATTTAATTTCAGGAGAAGAGACTTTATTACGGCTCCTTTTAAATTGGCTTTTCATTTAATTATGGGGAAAGATTGAAAAGAACTAACTCTGTGTGATGTGGCCTGGCCAAATGATGATTGGAAAGGGGAAGGAGAGATGCTCGCCACCTGCGAGTGTAATGTTTGGAGGGAGAAAAGAGAAAAGGGGGAGGAATTAAGGGTGGTCATTCAGTGTTTTCCGGTGAGATAGCCCATGAGCAGTGGGGTCACCCTCTCCTGGCATGTGAGGAGAGGGTCAGTGACTATGGAGGGGGGATATATCCCTCCCTTACCTGGGGAGGCCTGCAGGTATCGCCAGCCACTTCTGAGGGCAGGTTGTGTCTGCAGGACAAAGTGGTTTGTTCAGCTGTGATATGTCAGGAAGAGGGGGAGTAGTTTGAAAAGGATCCAGACTTGTTAACTGGACAACCCAGAAACATGAGTTACAAAGAGCTGGAATCCAACACAAAACAAAACTCCAAAATTAAGAGAAACTACTGATATGTGGGACCCATAATTAAGCTTTTGTATAATTCTGCCACATTTTAAATGCTATGGTTTTCCTTTTGCCTCCTCCCTTTTACTGAGAAACCTTCAGTGGTGTCACATGCAAATCCCAAACAAATTCCTCAAAGCTGAGTCAGCAACAAAATATATCTCTGTTTTCATTGTTGTTTCAATACTAACTCACAGTAAGATTATTTTACAGAAGATTCACCTCCCTTGACGTGGTGGCAACACTTCTCCTGATACAGCCCAGTATACCATTAGCTACAAAGGCACAGTGATGGCTCATGTTCAACATGGTGCCCATCAGGACCTCTAGGGCCCTTTCTGCAAAGCTGTTTTCCAGCTGGGTGATGCACTGGCATGTACTGGTGCCTGAGGTTGATCCTCCCCAAGTGCAGGACTTTGCACTTCTTGTTGAACTGCATGTGGCTCCTGTCAGCCCATTTCCCTAGCCTGCCAAGGTCCCTCTGGACTGCAGCATGACCCTCTGGCATATCAGCCAGTTTAGTGTCATCAGCAAACTTGCTGAGGGTGCATTCAGCCCCATAGTCCAGACCTTTAATGAAACTGTTAAAACTGTTAAACAGGACTGGACACAGTACCGATCCCTGGGGTACACCACTAGTCAATGGCTTCCAACTAGGCACAGATCAACACCCTCTGGGCCCAGCCATTCAGTAGTTTTTAGTCCACCTCATTGTCTGCTCACCCAGCCCATATATCAACAGCTTCTCTGTGAGGATCTTATGGGAGACAGTGTCAAAGGCCTTACTAAAGTCCATGTAGACAATATCCACTGTTTGCCCCTCATCAATCAAGCCAGTTACTTTACTGTAGAATGCTATAAGATTGGTCAAGCATGGCTTCTTCTTGGTGAATCAATCATGACTAATCCTGATGATTTCTTTGTGCTTCATCTGCCTGGTGGTGGTTTCCAGGATTCGTTCTGTCACCGCCCCAGGGTTCGAGACTAATGGGCCTGTAGTTCCCTGGCCTCTTGCCCTTCTTGAAGACGGGAGTGACCTTTGCTTTCCTCTGGTCCTAGAGCAGTTCTCTCAGTCACCATGATCACTGGAAGATAATCAAGAGTGGACTTGCAATGGCATCAGCCAGCTCCCTCAGCATTCATGGATACATCCTGTCAAGGCCATTGATTTACATGTGTGCAGCTTGCTTAAGTATTCCCTGACCTGATTGTCTTCCATCAAGAGTACATTGATAATTATGAGCCATAAATAGCACCAACAGTTTACTACAGGGAAAAATTAGATAAAAATATGCAGCTGCTCAATGTTCCCTTGCAAAGTCCATAAACTTTTCAGAATAAACACTGATTTCCAAACTATTATTCACAACCTCCTATCAGACTTACATCACCTGATTAGCCATAGCAGCTGATTTCTTTTTCTCTATTTCTTCCTACATTTCCTCTGAATGATTCTATGGCATCAGGGTTCTTTTCTTGGATTTTGTTTTTCCTTTTTTAGTTTGTGTTCTGGCATTTCTGATCTGATCCCAAATGTTTTCAGATCAAGGGGAAGTGTAGTGGCTCTGGTGTTAACAGAGAGCCTGCCATCACTGTAAGGGGCAAGGCTTGGAACCTACCAAAGAGCTATAGTCACGTTTTTAACCAAAATAAAAACAAACCTTGAAAATCACCTAACAGCCTCATAACAGAAAGCACAGGTCTCATGGTAGCACCTAGTGACAAAGAAACATAAACATTTCTATTAAAAACAAAACAAAACAAAACAAGACTAGGAGAGCAAGAACAAGATATCCCTGCATCCTGGGCAGACTGGTGAGAAGGGACTACTAATTCATAGTCACCTCATCAGCAGGCGTTCTCACTAGCATAAACTAAGGTCAAAATACTTACTTGATGAATAAAATATTCAACAAAATATAACTAAATAACCCTTCTGAGCATTGATTAAATCAGTCATATTTCCGGAGACACCATATGGATATGCCTTTTCCTCTCTGTCATTGAATTTTCTGCACTTGTTCAAAATGTACTTGTTCTATCAATGATCTAATGGTGTAAAATGTAGTTATTTAAGATATCATCATATGTGTCATAGTAAGTATGCATAGAAGGGTCCCTGTCCTGCTCCATTTAGAAAAAACAAATGGAGAAGTTGTCCTGCTGTTGAGATTAGAGTCTGTCCATCTTCAAAAAAAGAGATGTGGCAGAAGAGAGTTCTATAGTTTCTGTTTCATACAGCGTTCAAATTTGCTGTGATACTTTGGGAAGGAAAGTGGAGAAAAGCTTTGTTTTACCTGTTTAATTTTACTTTTATAAGTAATACCTAACAGGTCAAGAAGACCTAACACTTTTGGTGGGGCAGTCTTCCTAACATAACCAGAAAATAAAGTAAGTCGATATATCAGAAGCTGACAACAGACTTAAGTTGTCAGCTTACTTATGTTATACTTATGTTATTTCTGATATTAGCAAAAACCTATATAAATGTAAAGATTTTGATATGTGGAGGGATTTAAACACACAGGGTTGGTCTTTAGTTGTCATCTCAAGAAGATCTTAAGAAAGAAGAAGAGGCATTCTTACAGTGGCCTCCCCATACCTCAAGGGGCTACAGGAGAGGGGGAGGGACTCTTGATCAGGGAGGGGAGCAAAAGAACAAGGGGGAATGGTTTTTAAAATGAAAGTGGGGAGAATTAGACTAGGTCTCAGGAAGATATTCTTTCCTGGGAGGGTGGTAAGACACTGGAACAGGTTGCCCAGAGAAGCTGTGGCTGCCCCATCCCTGAAGGTGTTCAAGGCCAGGTGGGATGAGGCTTTGAGCATCCTGGTCTAGTGGGAGGTGTTCCTGCCTGTGGCAGGGGTCTTGGAACTCAATGATCTTTAAAGTCCCTTCTAACACAAACCATTCTATGTTTCTATAACATACAAGGATAACAGCATCTCATTGCCATTTTTAAATTCATTTTTACCAAGATTTGCAGGGAGATAATGAACTTCCAGGTGTTATTCAGGGTATCAGAGGTGTTGAACATTGGGTGTAATTGTCTGAAACAAAATTGATCTGCAGGCTATCAGGCAGAAGATAAGTACTAGTAATGCTACCTGTGCTGGGGTTGGCTAAACCATGGCCAATAAGAGCAAAGGACATAAGAGTTAGCGTGCTAGTTCAGGTAAAAGGTTCACCAGTGTCCAGTAATAAACATATGGGAAAGGCATTAAGAACAGAACATGCAGTGATATGTTCCCACTGTCACTTCTAGCAATCTTTGAATTATGCATTTCAGAGGCAAGGGAAGCTTTATGCTCCTATCTTGGTATCTGAACTATTTCCAAGTAGATAAAAATTGTTTTTAAAAAAATACAGTTGGAGACATTTGAGGTGCTCCTCCTCATGCTACTGGAGATAGGCAACACTGATGCCATGTGAAATGTGGGATGTCTTAGCTAGGCTTTGCCTAGCGATAGAAGCAAACAGGCAGAACCATTGGGGATTTAGTGATTTCACAGGAGCTCTCGCCTACATAATCACTCTATCCTGACATACGTGCGATATCACCGCAACAGCGTGTCAACCCAAGGAGCTATTCTGAAAGATCAGCAACAGCATATTTCACTGCACAATAGTTGTGGTTGCCAATCTTCCCACAGGGAAGAGAGTCTTAACAATTTCTTCATCAGACACAGAATTTGTGAATAAATTATGCATTTTAGAAAGGCAACCTTTCAATTGCAACATTTCAAATCACAGAATCATAGAATGGTTAGAGTTAGAAGGGGACCTTAAAGATCATGGAGTTCCAGCCCCCTGCCACAGACAGGGACGCCTCCCACTACATCAGGTTACTCAAAGCCCCATCCAGCCTGGCCTTGAAAACCTCCAGAGATGGGGCAGCCATAGATTCTTTGGGCAACTTGTTCCAGTGTCTCACCACCCTCACAGCAAAGAATTTCTTCCTGAGATCTAATCTAAATCTCCCCTCTTTTAGTTCAAAACCATTACTACTTCTCCTATCACTGTATTCCCTGATCAAGGGTCCCTCCCCATCTCGCCTGTAGGACCCCTTCAGGTACTGGGAGATTGGATGATGGAAAGATGGATGATGACTCTACATGCTTCCATAGTAAATTCTTCCATGTTAGTTAGCTGCTTTCAATATCCAGACATTGACACTTTTTTGCAGTATTCAGTAGTTCCACATGTTTCCATTTTATTTTCACTGACCTTTCCTTTTTTATGATCTTACAAGTAGAATAAAGTAGGGTATCACAGGGCTAGCCAAGAGGAACTGAAGTTTAACTCAGGAATAATCCTATTTAATTAGAGACGTAATCACCTTAAGTATATGCCCTACATTACTATGGTATCAAACAAGGCAGAATATTCCCTCAGAATTTACGACTTCTGTTGATAATCCTTTAAAGTGATAACAATTTTGAATAACTGGTAATAGCTAAGTATTTGCTAAAGTACAAAAGTACAAATTTTTAAACTTTTCATTTAGATTCTACCATATCTCTATTTATAATTTCCTTTGGGTTTTCCCCCTTTTTTTTTTTTTTTTGCTTTTAGTATCTGTCATATTTTAGAAATTGTGTCTACTTATTCCTTATGCTAAGCCTTATGCTAAGCTTTGGCTTCATTTTATGTATTTCTAATAACTATTTTATGGTTAGTTTTTAATAATTTCATTTTCTTTTCTCAAATCTCTGTTCTCTACATTTTTCTAGCTGTAAATCCACTTTTCCTCTCTGATCATTCTCTCAATTATATTTCTTTTGATTATTTTCCTCTCCATTTTTTTTTCTCATTTCATATCTGATATTTCCTTCCACATAGTATATGCATATGACAAAGTAAATGTATATTCATGAAAACTATTTCACTTATATCTATCCTCATACACCAGCCCCGTGTTATCGACATGATGTGGAATGTGTAAGGAAGCAAACTATAATAATCTCTGGATTTCCAAAGTTATTTGCTTCACTAGTAATTCAGCTTTAGGGATGTGTAAACACTCACTAAATGTGCTGTGTGGCAGAGTAACAAAGCCTTTGTTATTTGCTCAGCAGAGCTAATTACATTTTCAAGGACTACTTTCTGACTGCTGGTGTTCCTCCATACTTTCAGGAAAAAAAAAACTCTCTCCAAGGTTGTTTTTTGGGTGATTGTTTTGGTTTTTTTTTTTCCTTAAATATAAGTATTTTATGGCATTCATATCCTTAATTTTGGAAACTGTAAGCAAAACACAAGTCTTGCAAGACCTTCTCTGTAAAAAGTTTACTTTGGTTCAATTAATTCTATACAGTGTGAAAGATGTTGCAGTTCTGAAAAGGCACCTTCATGTGTCTTTTCTATAGTTTAAAATTATTTTAAATAGTTTTCTAACGGTAACTGTAGACACAAACTTAGAACTTGTTGGCACCAAGTCACAGTTTCTTAACCAAGCTGCTTGACCCTAGGGCTGCCATATTTCTGCTTAGGATTTACAAAAATTAAATATCTTCTATCCAGTCCAAAATGGTAGAAAAAAGAGTACATCTAGGAAAACCCAGACAGATGGCAACACTAGCTATAACTGGCCATGTCGTATGCCCTCGTCCCCTCCAACTGAGAAGTAAAACATGTCAGTTTAAGCCCCTTCCATCAAGGTTTAGATACCAGGGAAGCAGATGGACCTTGAGGATACCAACAGCCTTGTTTATTGTCAGGCCTGACTTCAGCAGTTCATTAAGCGTATGCTTAGCTTCAAGCACAAGCACAGGAGTGGTCCCATGGATCACAGTAGGTCTAAGTGTCCAGGTTAAAAATAAGCATGTACTGAAATATTTTGTCCAACAAGGGCAGAATTATTGTTGCACTTAAGGCTGCAGTGTGTGCAAACTACTTATTGAAATCAAAGTTTATGCCTATGGGTTTGCATGTGCTTTACTTAAGTATTTAAAACTATTTACGTAGTCACAGAGATGTCAATCGTTCCATTCATATGCTTAGCAGGTGTGGAAATGGTTTCCTTGACTGGCCCTAGTACATAATCCAACCCAAGTGGCACCACCACTGTGGTCTCAATTTACCCAAGAGCTCACAGAAGTAGTTTAGAGTTCATGGCTCTATGTAAACAAACCCAAACCAAAAGCAAAATGAAGGAGTCTTCCAGCCACATGAAAATCTGGCTGATGCCAGGACCTCTTTGATCAGTGGTTCTGTATCTCTTCAAGGGAATGTTTTACGTAGTACTTGTCATTAACCCAACCAACACTCTAAAGACACATGACCCACAACACACCCTTGAAGTCTATATCACATCCAGCTTCCAGACATGCTGGCTGAGGCCACAATGGATACCTGGCTGTCCACAAAGGTGAACATGAAGTCAGTAGCTACACAGAGTTCTTCTGAATTGACCCTTCAAGTTCACTAGTCTTCCTTCTTTCTGATTTCCAATATGCCACCACAGCTGAAGAAGACGCACTGGTTCAAATAAGCAGAATGATTTTTTTATTGGCCTGGAGGTTGGTGGACTATAGCCACTAGAAGTCCATTTGAACTCTTCACGCTCTTATTAAATTCCTAACCTAGTTAATAGCGTCAAATACTGAATTGACAGTACTTAGCACTGTGATTTATGGCATGGTGAGCAGTTCAGGAAGTACATGCCTCAGGCTATTACTTCAAAAATAAGGGAAATAAAACCCAACTGAGGTAACCACAATATCAGTAAGTTATCTACACTCTGGGCTTCATCTACACGTGTTCATATTATTGCAATATCAGGGAATCAGGGAATTGTCAGTTGTAAGGGACCTCTAGAGATCTAGTCCTACTCCCGTACTAAAGCTCAGAACTACATCCAAGTGGGTCTTGAAGATCTCCAGAGGAGGGATCTCCACACCCTCCCTAGGCAGGCTGTTCCAGTGCCCTGTCACCCTCACCCTAAAGAAGTTTTTCTCTCATATTTGAATGGAACTTCATGTGTTCCACCTTGTGCCTGTTGCCTCTCATTGTGTCACTAGGAACTACTAAGAAACATCCGGCTCCATCTTCCTTCAACCCACCCTTCAGATAATTATAAGTATTGATATCTTAAATTCTGCGATTTGCTTATTGTCCAATACAAAACTTTCTCAGTTAACCATCTAATATATTAATGATGGCTTAATAGGAGGGAGGTGTCACCTTTATTTCACAGGTAAAACATGGAGCACAATGAGGAAAAGCTTGATTTGCCTCAGCTTACATCCCAATCCTGCTTTTAAAGCATGGGATGCTGGTTTGTCAGTCTTCAGTTTTAACCACTAGACTTCTGCCTTTCAAAGACTTTCCTTCAACACTAATTAGAGACAGAACACGTGACCTTCTTTATTCTTTTGCTTTTTTTGCACTAATGCCTCATTTCCAGCCTTTCCTGCTTGCCCCCACTGTGTCTGATTGTTTGGGGAATAATTTATATTGATTAATACAAGTTTTCCGCATGCAATATAGAGTACAAGAAAATCAACCTTACATTGAGGCTTCACAATATAGTGTTAATAACCCTACTGGCTGGAAGTTAGCCAACTAGCTAATCATTACTGCATGAGCATAGGCACCTCACAGCATGCCATATCATTGAGGTAATAAACAATAGATCTGTTAATCTAGTATGAAAGCTTTATCAGTTCTCTTTGCTTTGCAACCACTTCAAAATCTTTTCTAAGCTTTTCTACAGATCTCTTACACTGCAGTTGCATTTAGTCAGTTGTGCTTCACAAAACGAGAAACTCTGAAAAAAACCTGATGTAGGAATGAATGCCATTTTGCAGTATAATAAATATCATTCCATTCAGTCTTTTTGTTGGTCTTCTTTTCCAAGTGGAAAAGCAGAATGTTATGAAATGGATGTCTGGTTTTTTTCTCCCGCTAAGCATTCCATTTCACATTTTTATTTGATGTAATGTTCTTAATATATACAGCTGAAAAATTAAAAAGCAATATTTCCTTTACAATTTTCTGACCACAACTCCAAAAAGTATTTCCTAGTTATGTATTAACTCTTACTTAATAATTATAATTTTTTTTTTGTAAACTGAAGCATCCAGTTGGTCATCAGGTACTTGAGATGACAATTTTCTGTACTTAACCATAAAATTATCTGTTAGCAATAAACTAGGTTCTCTTCTCTCCATACTAAACAGCAGAATAAAATTACCTTATTGGTTTTGGTCATACTAAGGTAAGAACAATCCATCTGTACCTAGTAGGATAAATCAAAGCGATCTAAAAGATACATATATATATATATTAAGCCATATAATGATTTGATTCTTTTGGGTAGTAAAATTGGATGAGAGCATATTTTGTAGAATTTGCAAACCAGTCATCAATGACATTTTGATAACTCTGTGGGAGAGGACGAGTAATTAACACTTTTGTTGCAGAAAGCAATGCTCATTATACCTCTGCTTTTTATTACTAATGGCAGATGGAAGAAAACCCAAAGAGGTCACTGAGTACAGCTTCTGGTAAAGCTGTAAGCTGTCTCTACTGCTTTACTCAATCTATTTCAGTTTCTTCCCAAAAGTGCTTTTTATCGTGTTCAGTGCAAGTCAGTCACAGTTTAGTTTTGGGTAACACGGTGCACATATATTTATGCACATGAAATTCAGAAAAGGGTAAATTTGTACCCCGGGGGAAGCGTTTCCCCTGAGGTGTTGGTTTTTTAAAGTGAGGGAGACAGACTGGGAGCTGAGAGACCTGGCCTCCGTGGGAGCAGAAGTAGTAGTTCTGTGGGCAGTGCTTACCAGCTTTTTTGCAGCTCTTGACCCATTGCCAGGCCACCTTGGCTGTGGCTGCGGTGGGACATGCCCACTGCTGTAACTCTTGCTCCTCCAGGTGCCACCTTAAAGCATCCTGAGGAGCTTCCCCCATCCTTAGCCTCCCATGCAATGTGGAAGCCATGGAAATGGTGTTCTTTCATTGATTTTCCTGGATTGGGACACTGTTTCCACATAACAAATCTGCATTTTTACATTTTAGTTACCTGGAAATTGATTGCTTCAGAAACTGAAAATGTTTGTTGTTCTTTTATACCAAATGTCCTGCCCACTCTTATCTTCCAGCTTCTTTCCAGCTTTCCAGGTTCTCTCTTCTTATTTAGTGGACTGGTTTTTTCAGCTCTTGAGCTCATATATTTACTAATTTTATGTCAATGTGATATTTCCTGCTTGGGTTCCTAACTTCAGCCACACATTTTGTACTGTTATTTCTCTCTCTTCACAATTCCAAACTTAGGTCCTGCTACAAAGAGTGCTTATGTGCCATTTCCCACTCTTCTGTTGCACAAAGGCATTAAAATTAACTAATAAACATTAATAACAGGCCATGATTAGAAACTATTATCTTTTGCATTAGCGCCTGTAGAACCTGCCACCTGAAAGTGTTTCAAGAGATAATTCAGATGTATGTTCTGAAAAGTTATATATATTAAAGCAACAGCAACTGGTGAGACACTGAGGAGGAACCCAGATCTCCTGGCTGTTGTGGGTATTGGATGGAGCCTGAGCTAAGTTACATGGAAAAGAAATGATTTATGAAAGGGCAGGTAGTGTTAATATGATGATGAAGAGTTCAACAAGGAATCTGACCACAGTGTAAGGCTCTGACCAATGGTTTGAATTGCCTGGCTTCCAAATGCTATCTTCAGAATTGGAGCTCCTCCAGAATTCCTAGGAAAGTTCTCTGTTGACTACTAAAGACTGAACCATATCTATAGCACTCACTTAACTTGGCAAATCACAAATCTGTAGGGAGGTTTTTGAGGAATTGTATTTCTGCACTCTCATTTTGTATTTAATGTCTTTGTTGGGGTTACCTTCATTAACCTAGAATTATCTCCTCGTTTCTGCAGTAGTATTTCCAGTGGAATGATTTAGGGAGCAAATGACAATATGTAGGGGTTCAGAGTAGGAGAATACAGCCAACTTATATGGGGACCCTGTCTGGAAGGAGTTTGCTGAAGTAGATAACATGACCAAATTTAGTCCAGACTTTGAGAGATACGTAACCATGTAGCAACTTATAAGACCAGTATCTCAGAGGGAGATGAGCTTTGAATTACTTTATGCAATAAAGCATAATATATTTTCTCTCTTTCATCCTTACAGGTGGAAAGCACAATGTTTATTTTGTCAAGGATGAGATAGCCCTTGATTTGGTATTTCTCTCTTTTGATCATAGATGGATTGCTACCAGAACAACAGATCCTTCATGCAGATTGAATCATTTAACACTGGAGATGCTAATGCTGTGTTAGGCTAAAAGGTGTGGGAGGGTTAGATCTGTAATTCCTCCTTTTTCATGTAGACCTGTAGGCAGTGCAGAGTTTGAGACGGCGTTCAATTCCCTTTGCTTATCTAAGAGAAAAGCCATTAACGGAGAACTAGAGAGTCAGATTCTTTTGTTTGTTCTGACCAAGTTTCGTCTTGAACCTGGGAAACTTTCTGGGGTGGAAAACAGAATCAAAACTGTCATACTGCTCTGAGAAGTTTTGGGTTCGATCAATAGGCATTTTCCAATGGAATTACTGTTTGTGTTGGTTGTTATTTTTTTTTAATAATACCTGAGAACTTTTTTCTGTCTTTGAATCTCCTAGAGGCAGAGACAGACAAAAGGGCAGTGTCATGGAAGCAGTTACCTTGCAATCATACCCTTCCATCAGAGATGCATGCACCCAATGGAGCTGCAGAGGCAAAATCAGACCAGGCTTTTTAACAGTCTCTGCCAAAAAGAGAAGCCAGGTTGGCTTTCAGATGCTTGGGGGAGTCTGCAAGACTTGCAAGTAGAAAAGTCATCTTTATGCTTGAGCTTGGTGACAAGACTGAATCAATAAAAACTGAGCCATCATCCCCCTTCTGGGCTGTTTTTAGAGTCTGTTTTCAAAGTAAAGCAACCATTCTTCAGAGCAATTTAGAATAAAATGGCAGCGTGCCATAGACTTTGTCCCACCAGCATGAATCTTACTGAGATCTCCTCAATAGGCCATTTTAAAAGGAATTATAAAATACAATGAGTCACAAAAAGGCCTACTTCAAACAGATTCCAATCACGATGAGGTGCCGATTTGTTACTGTAATTTAATTCCTCCAAGTAATTAGTTCTGCAAAGACAGGAGGGACAGAGTGTCAATCCTGGGGGCAGGCAGAGGTCTTCCTGGCAAAATACCAGCCACTCAGCTCTTTGCCAGGAATCCCTGTGTTGCTTTAGAAGATATCCAAGACATGTAAAATTAACACCTTGGAATCGAAAAGAAGAAATGGAAGAAAAAATGAATTTATTAACATGCGCATGGCTGTACCTGCCCACCCCGCAGCACACCAGAGAACATCTCCCACTTCCCAAACACTGCTGCAACAAGTTATATTGGAATTATGTTTGCTCCTTAATTTCTAAATAAAAATTAACAAACAAACAAAACCCTCGCTAGTTTTATCAGTAGACTCAGACAAATCTTACAACATACAAAAAGAGAGATGGGCTTGCTGAGATGCTGAATTTGGCTTGCTACAACATTAAATGTATAGAGTACCTGCTGCCTAGGAAAGCCTGGAGTGGTCCCCATTATCATTTTAACAAAGCCACCAAATTTATGCCAGAATTTGAAATAGAGAACCTTTGCTATTCCTGGCCTTGACATTAGACCCAGTGTTTTCATGCTTTTCAACCCAAATAATTGGTTACGTGAATGGCTTTATAGCAAGGATTTTTATAAAACTTGAAAAGATACAGGCTCTGCAGTTTCTAGATTCTATTAATAAACAGACATAACTTCAACTGTTGTTTTCTTTTAAGACTATTTCCAGAATGACAGTAGCAGTATCAAATGAGAAAGCTTTCAGACCAATTTAGGGACTTCAGAGGCTAATTTGTTCTTGTGATAGAGGTTTGCATTTATCAGGCAAAAAGTGGAAAACGAAACTGAGGAATCAGATTATACAATGAGATTTGTTTTCTCTTGCTTCATGATAGTAAAACCTTCTCAATAACTGCAGCGTTATGGAAGAATACCTGAAGTGTGGATTAGGGGAGAGTCTGCCACACTGGATTTGCCCAGGTCAGCCAGGATTTGTTCATCTTGTAATTGTTCCAGGTGTTGCGACTGCCAATAACAGGGAATAATATTATTTTCTTAGATCTCAAGATGTTTTTATTCAGTCTTTGTACCTGTATATCACAAAAGTCTTTTCCTTTGTTCCTACATCCACAGTGTTTGTGTCTTTATTATGAGTTTTTAAAGAGTGTCTGTTTCAACAAAGTTGAGGTTTCTTGTCTAGAGCTTCCCTCCAACAAATGAATGCTAATAAAGAATACTGAAATTCAGTGGTAATCTACTCTTCTGCCCATTCAATGGGCAGTGGTGAAGTGGAAAGATAGAACTAAGTAGTTTATTCTCCATCTCCATACATATATGGCAAAAGGGATATTTTATTTTCTGCAATTAATGCAGTTGGCTGTAGTCAAATGTGTCAAAGTGTGTCCCTGTATGGACATCAAGTGGCAAATGTGCCAGTCTTGTATGTCTAATGCTGGACTTCTTAATAAAATAATCATACTTTCTACAGAGCCAAGACCATGTTATCCTCACAGGAAAATGATCTGTAAGAGATACACCAATAAAAAAAAATGCAAATCAATGGTTCAGGTGCCTCATTACAGAGGTAAGTTCCTATCTTTGGACTTTCATGTATGATTATCCAGCCATTAGAGCATGATAGGCTGGGGGGTTTAGGAGCCTTTGATGAAGCACTTGGAGATTTCCGTGCATACTATTTCTATCAGATCAGCTCTGCCTGCAAATCCAGTGACTCCTTTGAGAAACTGGAACAGATTTGAGAGAGATAAGTCTGTTCTTTAAAAGTCATCTTGCCTCTTTCCCAGTATTTCTCCTGTAAACAAAGTTTTTGGTATACCTTTCTTCCCTCCCCCCTTCCCAGTGAACAAAGAAGCACGGAATTCATTTTGCTTCTCTACATGGCTTTATTTCCTTTGAGCTTTCCTTTACTATATCCATCATCTATTGGCCCTACAGACTATCTCACAAGTCCTGTCTCTGATGTGTTTGAAGAGAATTCATTTTTAGTTCTTACGCCTTTAACAACCTGCTCTTCAGAACCCTTTTTGGCTTGCCTTATTGTGTTTAACACCTACATGCCAAAGCTTTTTCTTTTCTTCTCTTTTTTTTTTCTTTTCTTTTCTTTTTTTTTTTTCTTTTTTTCTGTTTTCCCCACTTGAACGGAACTTCAATTTAGAAATCAGAATTCTTACATTTAATAATGTCCTTCATCACATTGTTAATTTCCCACTGCTTAAAACACACCAGTCTGGGGAGAAAAAGAGCCTGTCTTTCCAGAATCTGTTGTGATAGCTAGCATATATTTGCTGGATCCATGACAATATCTTTAAACCATCTCTGTGCTGTTCACAAGTATTTTAACAGTGTTTTACCATGTGAATGCCTCTTAAATTTCTTTTTAATAAGCTTCTCCACTTCTAGATAATCCCTTCATTTGAAAACAAACAGGACCAGAGTTCATGTCTACCCTCAGAGCCTTTCTGATCCCCTTCACACCTGAGAGTAAATCCAGAACAGGCACTTGATAGTATAGTCTTAATGCTGCGCTTTTCCTCTGTAGGCCTGTCATAGGTACCCTACATTAGATGGTGATAGCAGTTGATTTACTTATCTGATCTGACTATAAGTTGTCCTTTATGTACAGAACCAGTATTCCACCAGTACAATTGTTTTTCCTATATTTCTGTACCCTCGTATTGTCGAGTCCTTCAGTTTATATTCCTTCTACTGAGTTTTTTATATATCTGTTATGTCAAATCCTCAAGGTAAATTACTCAAAGTAGAACAAAGCACTGAGATTCAACCTATACAAGCAGTATTTTTCCCCAAGGTCTTATATGGATGTCAAGCTACTTCTTGATTTTATACAGCATGTTGTTTTGTTTGACACTCCTTTTGGCTCAGAAGATGACATCAGAGAAGTTCTCCTTTGTCTTTGGAACAAAGATGCTGGGGAAAAAAAGTTAAGAAAGAAGATTTGTTTTCAAGCCCTGGACTTGAGTACATACTGGGATAATCATCAACCTTTTAAAGTGATAGAAGAACATTCCTGTTAAAGATTGGGGGTACTGAGAATGTCAAAGAAAAGAATAATAATGTTTATGACCTAGTAGTTGGATAGAAGGCATTTTGGTATTATTATTAATGGATTAAATAGCAAGTAGCTAACTGGAATTTTAGATTCTATAATAAAGTCAGACATATAGAAAAAAAAACCCTGGTCCCTAAATGTTTGTTGCAGTCAACATCAGAGCAAATTCCTAATGAGTGATGTTTCTATTGAAGTATGTATGTTTTGATCAGGGATCTCAGCATAACTTGACTCCAACTGTAGCTTTAGGCTTCCACACAGCAAAGAAGAGGATTTATGGATAGATAATGCATGTAAAGGAAATTTTTTTTCTGGGAAGAAAAGAGCAACTCTGTATAAAGTCTGAGTAAACAAACAAGAACAAGATACTAGAGACTACAGGAAGCAAATGGGACACTGCATCCATATGTAAATGGTTCTTGTCATACGATGGTAGTGAAATTCCAGTTTCTTTTAGCAATGGAATCCAAGTGAATTCCAGGCTTAATTTACTGCACTCAAGTAAAGTCAAACTAAACACAGGTATCAGGGAGAGAGAGCATTTCTGAGAAGAGTAGGAAGAAGAACTACAAGAGAGGAAACCTAAGTGTTGTCAAAAGAGGCGAGACAGAGTGATATAGGGATACATGAAAGAGTCAGGAAGAATGCGTGAACATGGTTGCTAAGGAAGGCACCAGAAGCATGGAAAGTCATGTTGTATAAGCAAATCCCTTTCCTATAACATTTTGTTTCTGTTTTAACTGTGGAAAATAATTAGAATTTGGAAAAAAATGAGAAAGTCAGACCTAGTTTACCAAGCAGTGCTTCACAGAATCACAGAATTATTGGGGTTGTAAGGGACCTTTGGAGATCATCTAGTCCAACCCCCTGCCAGAGCAGAATCACTTAGAGCAGGTTGGACAGGAACGCATCCAGGTGGGTTTTGAAAATTTCCAAAGGAGACTCCACCACCTCTTTGGGCAGCCTGTTCCAGGGCTCAGTCACCCTCAGAGTAAAGAAGTTTTCCTCATACTGAGATGGGACTAACTGTGCTCCCATTTGTGCCCATTGCCCCTTGTCCTGTCACTGGGCACCACTGAGAAGAGCCTGACCCCGCCTTCTTGACATCCACCCTTTAGATATTTATGAGTATTGATGAGGTTGCCTCTCAGTCTTCTCTTCTCCAGGCTAAACAGTCCCAGGGCTCTCAACCTTTCCACTGAAAGCCATTGGCATTCTTGGCCACAAGGGCACATTGCCGGCTCGTGGTTGACGTGGTGTCCACCAGGACTCCAAGGTCTCTCTCCCCAGCACTTGCAGCATTTCAGACACCGCTTTCCTTTTAGCAGCAGCAGCAGCACCTAATCTGTTTTCCTCACCACTTGAAATTAATAATCCAAATACGTCACATTCACAGGGAAAGATTTTTGTAACCTACTTGATTTTTCAAGATGACTTTCTCATTAACAAAAAATGTGATTTTAGGTTATCTGTATTTTGTAATGGACCACCATGCATGTGTTTATCCATCTCAAAATTACGCCATCTACTTTGCTTTCCATCTCAACCTAATTGCTCGTGATCTGCACTGATGCAATGTGAAGTATTTTACTGTTTGCCAAGTACCAAAAGTAAAGAGGAAAAATACCAAGAGATCCTTGAAAAGTTGAGGAAAGGAGGGAAATTTTAAAAAGGCAGAAATGAGAACCAGAGAAGCATTTGCAAGCAACCAGAAGACAGACAATGGGTCTTTAGAACAACAATTCTCTATGCCCAAAGTAAATACCAAATACTCCTGACTTTTGGTAAATAAATCGATGCTGATATTCTGCCCTGACAGACCTGAAACACAGTGTAAGTAATTAACCTTCAGCTTGTCAGAACTGATACTTACTCATCATCATCAGAGTCACTAAAGGTATAAACCCCGAAGGAAAATATCATTCTGCTCCTGTCACTCTCATTTGTGGACCAAGTCACACAATGAAAGTTTTTCTAAACTCATTTCACATGAAGAATGGTGCCTTTACAGTTGGTTTAATGGAATAATGAGCAAGTTGAAAGGTCTCGGTGTAATATTTGAGTTTCAGATTTAATTTCAGGAGAATCATTCTTCCTCCTTGCAATTGGCTGAGAGCTTTCCAAGTTTTCCTGATTGTCATTTGAAATGAAAAGCCCTGTCAGATTGTAATGAGTCCAGAAAAGGACATTCAGGTCCTGATACTGTGTACTTGAACTATGCCTTTTGAAGCAGCACGTTGCTCTACTGAACATATTTTCATCACCAAGCTGGAAATTTAAAATAAATCCTGCCAGGACTAGAAACCACCTAGTCTCTGGATTCCACCTGATCTGGTGACATCGTTTGCATTTTACAGGCTTCTATTTGTTAGATCGATGGGGTGACTACCCTGAATTTCTTAAATCTTCTCTATCACTGCTAGGTGCTTGCTTGAGTCCTATTTAATCTTGCAGCAGTACCCCTCAGGAAGCATAGGATTCACGCTGGTGTTTTACATGGCTAATTGATTCTTGTAGACAAAACCACTGCTAAAACAGGGAAGTACTGGAGATGCCTCCCTCCTTAAGGTGGAAGCCAAAGAGGCTCTATGTCAGTCTCCGACACTTTGAGCTGTTATCAATTAGTTCCATGAGACTTTGACAGAAGGTGTATGTTTATGGCGAGAAACACTAAAAACGTTATACATTTGGGTTTTGTTAAAATATATAGGCCCAGATTTAATTTGTACTCTCAGGTCAGATACAGCAACCTCACTTGAGTTTTATGGTACTGGAAGAAGAAGTGAGGGCTCAGTAATAAACGCAATATGGATTTTTTTTTAAAAAGAGATTTTAGATAACAAGCCACATTTTCTTTATTATTTTTCCTTCGGAGAATAACAAGCCACATACAGCCTGATGCTGAAAATGATTGGGGGGGGGGGGGGGGCGGGGCGGTTTT
>VZTM01022104.1:107750-150634 GCA_013400555.1 Jacana jacana | reverse complement strand
CCTCTTTTATCAGAATATTGTTCTACTCTACCCAAAACTTAATTATATTAAGCAAACTTATGTACAATGAAGAAAAAAGTCAGTTATAACCTGTGAAATGTGTGTTTGGGAATTAGCTATCAAAACGGGTCATGATTAAATTAAATAACTTCTCAGCTCATTTAATCTTTTAAATAATCATAGAATTATAAAAAATATAACTGACTGCTCAAAAATAAATAAAAACCAAGAGAATGACTGTAGTCATTATTCTGCCTCTCACTATGTCCTACTCTTCTACTTCAAAAACCTCTGCTGGTGAAGCTCTTGAGTAACCATGAAAAGCTCTTTCAGACATGGTGTACCCCTTCCTTCCTCCATGATGCGTGTGCATTGGCCCAAGTGTTGAAGGACATCCTTGGATATCACACCTGGGAAATCCCAATGGTTAAATAGGGACAGCATGCTGATATTTGGAGAGCAAGGCTTTTCGGGTAATTTCTGAAAGTTTTGGGAGCATGAAGTGCGTCTGTATATTTGGGGTCAAAGGCAATAAAGGGACCAGAGAAATTAAAAAAAATGATCTGTTCCAACATGATAAACTATTACACTAGTTTTTCCAGGACTTTAATGCTAGAAAAATGAAGGCTGCCACTTTTTTTCTGCTTGCAAAAAGAGAAAAAAAAATAAAAAGAATAAACCCAAAACAACTGTGGCAAGGACAAGGTTTTTCAGGCTGACTGTCTGTCCTTTCAATGATTCAGTGTATCTGGGCCAGAGGAAATATCTATCAAAAGAATGTTGGTCTGTTCACATAAAAATGCACACTGTGCTTGTAGTAGCACTCTCTTGGACTCCTGGAAACCCTATCCAAAATAGCCCTGTTAACATGGGCAGAGGCTACCTGTGCTCACTGAAATAGTCTCAGCTCAGGCTGCCTTTGAGAAAGACCTTTCTCAACCCCTTACACCGTTCAGCATGTATCACTGCTACAAGTAGGAACCTCAAAACAGGCAGCAGTGTGGAGCAGAGGAATGCTGCTATTCCTACATTGTTTTATAACCCAACCACTGGCAAGTGCTATTAAATTCCCGGAGCGGAACTGGCACGCAAACAGAATTCACAAGGTTGCCTTAAGTCTTGAGGATGCAGCTGGAGCAGACACAGGTATTAGTGTCTAGGCAGTGCAGGAAAGTATTATGCCCTGACCCTTTTTGAACCTTGTCTGCTAGCTTTATATAGGTCCTCTGCACTGCTCAATCCTGACATTCTATGGTCCAGTAATCTAAGAGAGCTGAAAATCTCCCATGAACTTGTACTGTCTCTGCCCAGCAGTCAGCCTGGCATCACAGCACGATTTACATGGAGGGAAGTTCCACTTCACATGAAGAGAATTATTTATTGCTTTGTAGACACTGGCTACAAAGTCTAGAAATTCTTTGGATCACAACAGAACTGTGAGTTGAGCTGATTTCCTAGGAATATTTCATCATAAAGCTCTGCCAAGTCATGTACCCACCTTCAAAAGTATTTTTTTTTGGAGAAGGAAAGGTTTAAAAGGCAGTTCCCCTCGGCCCCGCACAAGTGATGCTGTGGGTTGCTCATACATGGGCTGCTCTTCCTGCTTTCTGTGCGAGCAGGTGAGTTGGCAGAGCAAACAAAGTGGAGAAAAAGGAACCAAGGTTTTGTGAGACGGGTTAAAGAGTTCTTTGCTCATTTACTAGCCCTGGTCCATCAAACATTTGAGAAACAGGCCCTGCAAGTGACTCTTGAACCTTCCTATTTATCCTTTCCTCCCTTCCCTCAAAGTGCTTTGTCCAGCTTCTAAACCAAACAGGCATTCGTCTTCACTGCTATCTCAGCAAGGTCAAAATGATTGACTATTCCTTGAAGACAGAAGGAAAGTCAGCCAAAGGAGCAAAAAGCAGCATACACTGCAGCAAGGGGGACTTTCACCACTGCTCTTGGCACTGTCCAAAGCAGTTTCCCAAATGTGTGTGTGAATCTGACTTTTACCATTATGATCGCCGTCGTTATCTCGACATAGTCAAGCATCCACATTACTTCTTGGAAGAACTGCATAGGGTGCTTTGCAACGTAACCATGTTCAAGCTTGAGGGGGAGAGATTCATGTAAGAGCAGCAAGAGAAGGGAGAGGAAAATATGTGATCTTGGGTCTAACCTAGCCCTAGCTGTGCTTTGTACCTGCTCGAATCCTGCTTGCCAAAGTGATAATCCCTGTTACTCTGTTTTCTATTGCTGGGCTAAAGGCTACACCTGTAGTATTTAATATAATTATTCCATTTTGGTTTTCTTAAAGCTTATCTTGCTTGCTCCCACCAGCTTTCAACTTTTGCGGCAGGTCAGGTGCCACGCAGCAGTTCCCAAAGCAACCCTCTGCTCCTGAGGTAGCGTGGCTTCTTCCCTGTTGTCTTCCCCTATTCTGTCAGCAGTCAGTCCAACTTCATCATACTCTTTTCCTCACTGCTCCCAACACCAGCCCGAGTTGCCGCATAAAAAAGGGAAAAGAGCTGCATTCTGCTACAGCGTTCAGTTCAAAGTTACCGTGGTGGCCTTGAGTCTCTTACATTTCCACTCCTTTTGTTCTTTTCCAGCATTGTGCTTAAGGCCTGATTACGAGTGCTCGCAGATCTAGTGATTTTCATCTTAGCACGCTGTCAGGTTAAATCACTGGCAATGTCCTCTCACCAGGAGTCTGCAGTTCAAGGACTGCCTTTGGATCAGGCGTTGCATGATTCAAATAAAATATTCACATGCGAGTGTTTGGTACTGTAGTGACAAGGTGCTATTGCTGCCTGCATTTAGTAACCTTTTTTTTCATGAGAGCAAAGGACTTTCTGCCAGAGACAGGACCACGCTGTGAAGCACTGCAAACACGGCATCCTCCCAGAGCTATGGTTCTGTGGACTCGTGTATCAGAGCAATCCTGTGGTACCATCTTTGAGGGGAGATTTAGATTAGATACTAGGAAGAAATTCTGTGCTCAGGGGCTGGTGAGACACTGGAACAGGTTGCCCAGAGAAGCTATGGCTGCCCCATCCCTGGAGGGGCTCAAGGCCAGGCTGGATGGGGCTTGGAGCAACCTGGTCTGGTGGGAGGTGTCCCTGCCCAGGGCAGAGGGGTTGGAACTCCATGATCTTTAAAGTCCCTTCCAACTCTAACCATTCTATGCTTCTGTGAATCTTTGCTCTGGCTCAGTCCTGCACAACAACCAGTCCTTCTTCACTGGGATCTCAGTTTGTGCCTGACCAATCTGTATCTCCCCGCCAGACCAGCCACAGAACCAAGGAATAATTTAGGCTAAAATAGTGCTGTGAGGGACACCCAACCGGACCCTATGCCTGAAGCAGGTTCAATCAAATCATGTCACTCCTGATTTTTTCTTGCTGAGTTTTCAGTGTCTCCAAGGACAGGAATTCCATCTCCCTGGACAACCTGCTGAAACTTGTTACCACCCTCCTGGTGCAAAAAATGCAAAAAACACCCTCGTATCTCATTGGACTGTCCCAGCCTGTATTTGCTGCCTCTTGTGCTATCACTGTGTCCCTTTCAGAGAGAAGCTGGCTGCATCTTCTCTATACTCTCCCATGAGACATCTGTAGAAAGCAGTGAGATCCCTCCAAAGCCTTTTCATCTTAAGGCTAAACAAACCAGACTTTCAGCATCTCCTCATACACTATGTCCTCCCAATCCCTGACCGGCTCAGTGGCTTTCGCTGGACACAGTTCAGCGTGCCATCTCCATCCACATCTGAATGTTAAGAGCATTAAATCTCCAAAAAGCAGATAAGATAATTTCTTTTGCTTCCCTTTCACAGTCTTTAGAGGGGTTGGAAGAAGCTGCACTTGATCTCCTGCAGCAAAGTGCTGCAGATTTTTTGCACCAGTTGCCCTGCATTTTGCTGACCAAAAGGGTGGGAACTGATACATGAAAGCAGAGACCCAAATATCTTTTGATGACAAATGTGAGGTACTGTCTAAGCATTGCAAACAAAACACAATTCAGACTAATTTTTTTGTTCTGCAGTAGATAAAGCTAGGAAGAGGTAGTCTAATTACTTCCTTTGGTATTTTTTCCACAATTTCACATGCTAGCAGTGGTGCGGTAACTACCACTTGGGGACTTTAAATTGATGCTATAATGGGATCTGATTGGTGGCAGCACCTTGAAAATCATTAAAGAATTCTGCAATTTGTTAAAGAATTAAAAACAGTCTTATTACTGAGAACAGAATACATTTTACTTCTGCAACTAGTATGTAATTCTTCTGAAAAAGGTATTACTTAGTGCCTAATGGATTTTTAATTTTATTTTGTGCCAGATAAGATACTTGAGTAATAGGACCTTGCCTGAGTAACTGAGTAACCAAAAATGATTACTACCAGTGTGGATTGGATCCATGCTGATCACCTTCCTGGTAAAAAATAACAAGTCATTTACCACGTTTAGTTATTTTTCTAGCTCTGTATGCTGGGGGCTTATGGGGAAGCCATAGGCCTTTGGAGTTTCTGGGGATTAAACACAGGTGTTTTAATTTGACCTTTTTAGGTGTCGAATACAACACTTTCCGTAGTGGAGCTCCAGTGGATCAAACGGAATAACTACAACAAGGAATTTCCCCCTTTATTTTGAAAGGGGGAATTCTTCGGGGATTTGCTTCTTCCCTCTTTTCCCTTTGATTAGTAAATCAGCAAAGGGCTGTGTTTTGAATGGAGATACTGTAGGCACTCGTACCTTACAATGTATTTTCCTGTGGGCAAACAGCAGCAAACAGAAAACACAGAGACCCTAGTTAGGTAAGCAAGGTGAGCTGCCTCTCCTATGGATACAGAGCCCCGTGTCAACAGGAACGAATGCTGCACAGGAAAGGCCTGTACCGTTTTCGTAAGTTCTAACTGAAGTTGTATAAGCATAAGCATATTTTCCATTCCCCTTGGCATCACTTTGTGGTTTGTTTGTTTTCTGACAGGCCCTATACCATTGCCTTTCGTCTTTCTGAGATACGCATTGTCAGTTGTTTCCTTAGCTGCAGTTGCACTCCTAAGAGATATGGGGAAATCCTTCATTGCATAGAAGGTCATTATGTAGTAGATAGCAAGGGGAGGGAGGAGGGAGGAAAGCTGGGGGGGGAGGTGAGGGGGAAGGGGGGGTGTCTGCATCAACTGGTGGCATAATCCCCAAGGGAAAACAGACTTTAGTTGAACAATCAGAAAACTGGCTTGCTTTATGGTGTTTACACTGCTGCTGGCTAATGGATCACCATAAAGGAAGCAAAGGACTCTTACACTATTGAGTATGCTATCATGGGAGTCTTCTGAGTGCGCCTTTTTTATTTGCTGCAGTCAGGTTAATGAGCTCACCAGCCCACTTGATGTCGAGGACTTTGTAACAAAGCAATCTCTCATTAAATGCTGCCTGGCACCACTCTCTTGAAGCAAAGGGACATTCAGATTATTGAATGCCTTTGTATTCTTCATTCCTACCAGGCTATGGCGTCCAGCAGTGGCATCAGTCCCGCACACTTACTGGCAGCCATCCAGTCATGCGCCTGCCCTCTTCAAACTGCATGGGCATTTGCCAATCTAAGCAGCACTAGTAGGCAAACAAGCATGGCACACGACTGCCTTGGCCAGTAGCCAGATGTGCAGCTGAACCATCCCGCTTCCCCCGCTACTGTACGGGGGAAGCGCGTTCTTTCCCCCATTCACTTGATTTACACGGAGAAGTTTTGTCGCGACACAAAGGAATGTGCATTTATCTGCATTCTCTTTCAGCTTTAACACCTTTTTTTTCCCCTTTTTTTTTTTCCCTAAGTCTCAGCAGTGCAGGTCATGAATTCATCTGTGGCTTTATTTAAATACCTCCTTGCTGACGGTTTCTTCAATGAAATGACCCCAGAGTGTTATCAGCGAGCTAGCAGGTGTGTCTCTTTATTCAGAATCTTGCAGGCAACGGTGCATCCTGGGTAAAGAGCAATCTATGCATGATCCAGCTCTTCCCGACATTACTCAGGAGATTTAATGGTTCACTGTCATGAAAGCATTTACAAAGATATTTTATTTTCTTTTTTTTTATTTATTTTTTTTAAGGTTGGCTTTCCCCTGGGCTTTGTGCCCTGAGATATTTTGACGCAAGCATACAAAATGATAAAGGAGGAATTTTTGTGAAAGGCTTCATCTCATTCAAAAAAAAAAAAAAAAAAAGAGAAAAATTCAGCCTTAGAGAGGCTATTGTTTTTTAGTTGTAGGATACTAAACAGGTTTTTAATAGTAATGTAGCTGCTCTGTGTGTAGTTTCACTAGTCAACAGCCTTGTAAAGCATCATGTTTGCTGCCGTCCCCATGTGTGTCTGTGCACACACAGGTACACCCTGTACCTATTCAGCCAGACTCTACTGCTGAAGAAATCCTCAAAGTCTGGTTACTAGAGTGAGAAAAAAAAAGGCACTGAATAAAAATAAATAAATACTTTAAAGAATAAAGCCAAGGAGAAGGTTAAAGACAACAGAATGATTTCCCTTGTCCTTCCAAATGCTGTCACACAGTGTTTTAGGACACACTTTTTCACACCTTTTCTCTACAGGATGACTGCTTCCCCTGCCCTGCCAGGGAGGGAGAGGGAAAACACAGAGGCTGGCAGTGTTTTCAAGGGTCTTGCACATGAGCTCAGGGTGGTCTGGGAATTGTTCCCTGGGATATTCCCCTTTTCTTCCACAGACGAAAACCAGATTTGATCATACCAGGAAATACCTGAGTGGTGTTCACCCACCCTGTGAGTCATTTTTTCCTCCTTCCACTGCTCTTGCCCATATGATGTTTGTGTGCCCAGAGCTAAAAGTGATAGACTCACCTTTCCTTTCTTAGGAGAGGCTTCTGAAAAAGTAGAGTTCCTTGTCCATCTGTCAGTGAAAAGATATAAAAGGACAATAAAGATGATGGGAATTAATTTTATTCTGACCTCAAGTCAAATGGAATTTTGCTGCAGCACAATCTGACTTTGGTTTTGCTCCTCCTTCCATGGAAATTAGGAAGCCAGCTCTTATTGACTTAGTGAGCAGGCCTGTGATTCACAAATTTGGCTAATCCACTCATATTTTCAATATGAGATTCTGAAAAGGTCACAGAATGCAAAGTCAAGACTGTTGTCCCCAGAAGGGGCTTGGCTTTAGATCAGGCAAAGATAATAAAAACAGTTGTCCAGCTTTTCAGTATTCAATACATACCAGCTCTATTCCCTAATAAGACAAGATGCTGCTGGGTTTAGGAATATGGGACAGTTTTACTTATTTTCCATTCTCTCTGTTTTGCCTTTACAAAAAAGGGGATTTTTTGTTTTGGGTTTTTTGGTTTTATTTTGAGAGGAAGACCACTAAAAAGTTCAGCACCAAAAATCCTGATTCTGTGTGCTTAATTCTACACTGGAACATATATATATGAAACCCACTAATATTTAAAATGTGTTATGGAATTTAATTTAAATGTGTTATGGAATTTAATGACAATGGACAAAGGTGAACATTATAGAAAAATAAATATATTGCTGAAAAGCTCAGCAAGTTATAACAGTCTCATATCTCTTTATAGTTTAAATTTAAAAAATAATAATTTTATTTTAAAACACAATTAGTTTTTTAAAATGCAACTCTAGTATATAGCTTTAACTCTGTTGTTGTTGAGGTTTTTTCCCTATAGCCATACTTCTCCAGTACTTAAGTGGAATTTGGACAAAGTTTTAATGTGTTTCTGGGCAAAATTAAACTCCATCTTTCAACTGTTAGTTTTCTCTGCAAGAAATTAAATTCAGCAGATTGTAAATTTTCATTTATTTGTGCCTCTTGTAGCCTGTTTCATTCATCCTTGAATGTTTTCAGAGTTGTTTATCTGTGGTGTTGAGGGATACAGTGCGGGGGAGAACTTTGTAGAATAGGGCTGATGGTTGGACTCAGTAATAACAAGGATCTCTTCCAACCTGAATGATTCTATGATTCTATTTGCATTCCACTCAACCAATGGGTCAAATACTACTTGGCTCACTCTGCAGAGAAGATAGATTGGCTTTATCTCATTCTGCCATTTTCCTTCCTTCTCTCCCCACCCACGTCAGAGCATCAGTATTTACCATTCAAAAAGACTAAACATTAACCATAGCAGCAATATTTCAATAAAAAGCTGCAACTTGGTTTTGGATCCTGTCCACCCAGATCCTCAAAAGACATTGAAGAACTCATCCCTCGCTGATCTCCATCCCTAGATCAGGCTCTGAATTTTACATCCAGGATCATTTACAGATCGGCTTCTGTAGAGAACAAATGTCTTTTCAAATCCCATATATCAATAATTTTACATACGTTTTGCAATTCATTCGCACTCCCATTGCTAAGGGAAAGATGTGTATTTTGAGACCAGCGTGAGTTATCACAGTCCTCTGCTCTAATCCCTTGTACTATGCAGGCTGTAGCGGCTCACTTTGCAGTACCCTCTGCACCGCAATCAGTGCTGCAGTCGGGAGAGAAAACCTGCTGGTCCCCTCTTCCCCGCCTTCAAGGAACTGTCTGGTTTCTATTTCTAGTGCCATTAACTTTTCTGAAAAACAAGTACTTTCATCTTTCCCGTTGCCAAGCAGTTTCAGCTCCCTGTTCAAATCAGTGAGGATGGGGACAGTTGCGGCCTGATCCTGTGTGATGCTGAGCACTGGCTTGTGCTCAGAAGGGGGGTACTGAAGAACTGAGTGAGGCTCATGGGCTGGCTGAGACTCTCTTCTTCCCTGACACGTGCTCATTTCCCACTGGGAACGCAAGCCGCCAGGATTGGAAAAGGCACATCAAGCAACGGGAACTCGCCATGATGGCTATTTTTGTATGGAGTCTACCAAGGACATGGTTTCCTCCACCTGGACCAGTTGTTATTTCTTATGTTTGCAAGTTTACTTTCTCCTCCTTTTCCCAAAAGAACTGCCATGGTCTCCAAAACCTCATAAAACTTGCAGAATGCACACTTTTTTACCATTTCAAGACTTTGTTCTGTGTTTTGCAGCTTTTTAATGCCCCTCTTCCCAGAAAGAAACTCCGTTGGGCACGGGGTTATTCACAGACCAGGCAAATTATTCTTTTCTTTCATCAGCTATCTTAGAGGATTAATTAAGAAATAGAGTGGCAAAATCAGAATCAAGGAAAAATAGGATGTGTGCTTATGAATGGCGCCTTTGTTTGGTTTCCTATTTTCTTCCTTCAAATACTTTGTCTCCACTATTACAACTCACAAGAGCCCTGGTGTGGCTCTGACTCCAGAGCACGGTGTGTTTAACACAGGGGGGGCATCCAGGAGCCCAGCCCAGCACATGGGTGTTTCTACAGGTAGGGATGATACTGAGATCAGCAAACACATCCCATAAGACCAGGTCTTCTACATCTCCTATGGCAACGTGGATGCTTCCTCCTCCCTCCATCCCTCATTCCTATCTGATCCCATTTTAGCATCTAGAGAAAGGCCCACAGTCACAGGATGAGGGGCAATGGCTTCAAATTCGAGAAGAGCAGCTTTAGATTGGATATTAGGAATAGGTTCTTTACTCTGAGGGTGGTGGACCACTGGAACAGGTTGCCCAGGGAGGTGGTTGAGGTCCCTTGCCTGAAGACATTCAAGGAGAGGCTGGGGGAGTCCCTGGGCAACCTGGTCTAGTTGGGGGTATCCCTGCTGACTGCAGGGAGGTCAGACTAGATGACCCCAGAGGCCAGTTCTGGCCTGGACCATTCTACGATTCTATGAATTAAATATCTATCCCAGGACAATCCTGAATGCAATTTTTCGGTTATTTGGGGTCAAGCTCCCAATACTAGGAGGAAGAATTTGCAGTGCAATATTAAAATTAAAAAAAAAGAAAAACCAAACCAAACCAAAAAAAAAAAAAAAAAGAGAAAAAAAAAAAAAAAAAGAGAAAAAAAAAAAAAAAAAGAGAAAAAAAAAAAAAAAAAGAGGCAATAAAGAAAAAAAAGCAGCCCCAGCCTGTCTCGTCTGCTGACGATCAGAAGATTGGCTGGCTAAATTCTCCAAAAGCAGCCTTCAATTTTTTTATCTCGCTATTTATAGAAAACTGCAGAAACAGCTGAGCTGAGTGAAGTGATGTCACTTTTGCTGGGAGGACGGCGTGCAGCGGAGCCCGCCGGAGGCTGGGGCCGTAGCCCCACGGTGCGAGGAGCCATAAGCAGGGTGTGTGTGGGGGGGGGTTTCAGCTGGGCTGATCAATACGGCATTGATGGCTCTCGGCTGACCTTCAACCCCTCCGGAATAGCAATGGGCCGGCTCCCCATCTTTGCAGTCCGCGAGGGCTGCCGCCCGTTAGCTCCCAATTTTACAATCGATCAAAAGTCATCTTTGTCAATAAAGCTCGAGATTTCAAGCCACGGCAAGCAATTTTGGAAAGGTCGGGGGCCGGGTTCCCATTTTGCGCGACCTCCGCTTTGAAGCGGGAGCGCGGCCCCTCGCACCCATTAACGGNTGTCCCTAAAAGAATACGGTTGCGTGGCAACGTCCCCCGTTGCCATGGCGACTCGGTGTGTAAGCAGCTGCCGCAATCAGCATTAACTCCGGGCTCGCAGGTTTGTCATTCCAATGCATAGGGAGGGGGAGACAAATAGGACGGCGGCGCATTGCCGTAAAAGGGAAGTCACCTAGATAATGTCACTCACAAACATATGTTCCACAATTATTCTTTCCACTGTTTTATTGCCGCAATTATAGCTAAACTAAGATTACAAAATTATATGGTTTTAATTTGCCTCCGTCGACTATGTTTCACTTCCATTAAAATGAAGCCTAAACCCATTTAAGCAACAAACTGTTGGCTTTGCAGGGGATGGGGGTATTCTGGTTTACCGGTGGCTATTTGGAGGACTGGGTAAACATAATGCCTCTGAGGAATCTTAACATCTAGCCAAAATGAGGCACGGTCCTGGACCACTGGAGTTTTATCCACCTTTCTCCTTTGCGTTGCGTCGCACCCCACGGCATGGCCGCAGCCGGCGATGCCGACCAGCTCCTCTTCCTCTCCCTGGTGCCAAAAAAGAAAAGAGTATTTGGGAAACCGTATATTTGGCCACCTGAAAGTTTGGGGCTGGGCTCCGCAGCCTGGCACGCATCCATGTGTGATCTCCGTTGGGAGACCCCCCTCAAGAAACAGGCGCGATGGGGTTGACTTCAAAATGAAGTAACGCGGCATTAACCCTGAATTCCCTTACATCAGCAGTCTTCAGCCAATCCTTTCGTGTTACTGGAAATGTATTTTCTTATCTCTGTTTTAGAAGAAGTTTTCTTTGGCTTTCTTGCTGCCTGGCTGCTCCTGATCACGTTAAAACCAGTAAGCAAAGCCCGTTAGGAAGTGTAGGGCAGGTGATGAAACGGCACCTCCACAGCTCTTCCGCAAACCCCTGCAGTCAGTGGTAGGAAGGGACTTTGGTTTGGAGGTTTTTTAGCGTATGGGTGGGAGCACTCGGTCCGTGTTAAACACACACACTTGCACAGCTGTGCTGATTCAGTTGTGGAAGCGAGAATCTATTCCTGCTTTAAAGTACTAGGCCACAGAGTGATGCTGGCTCCCCCAGAAACAATCCCGCGCTATGGGAAAAAGCAGTAGTAACGAGTATATAAACATAAGCTTGACGTTCAGATCTGTATGATTTATGTGCCAACCTTTTCAAACACCCAGCTTGTGACCCTGTTAAATCCTTCCTTTATATAAGGGCATTTATTAACGTGGATTTGCATAATTAAAACATACATGCCCAGTCACCAGTGTTTATAAACTCGACTTACTCAGATTCTTGTTAAGACTTGCATGAGAAATGCAGCTCTTTTAACTAAAAGGTAAACAGAGCACGGTATCTTTTTCTCAAGGAACCTACTATCGATACCAAATTGCAGCCGAAAGTATGTTTTCATTTTTCATCCCTGCAGGAATGGCTGAACACGTATCTGTTAAGATTTGCAGGGGTGAAAGACACGCTCCTTAGAAGAGCCCTTGCACGCCACCATTCATTCAGACAGAAGCTTCTTTCCGTGGTCAACTTGCAGTCTATAAACCCCGGAAAATAGGAGTTTATAATGAAAATATGGCCAGACCCTTCACTACGAAAATGCTAGCAGGTGCTGTTATAATATACAAATCCAGATAGCATACAGTGACCTATTTTCTAAACCAGGCCAGGCAAAATGACATCAAGAAATTGAATTCCTTGCCCTTACTTTAATAGTGTCTTGTCATGCAATCTTCAAATCAGGACGGGTGATCATTGCAAAACAATCCCTAACCCGAGGGACAACAGGAATGTTCTCAGCGCTAATACCTCGGGCCCATCACACTGCTTACAATAATTGGCTGATTGCAGAGGGCAGGTAGAGACCATTCATATCAAAAATATCCTTGAACAAGGTGGGGATTTTGCCCTTTTTAAAGTTAGAGGCCAACATAAACCTCAAAAGTATATTCTGCCCTATTTTGTTGTGTCATCAAAAATAGCTGGCAACTGGAACAACAACCGGCGCTGCTAAAAATACGCCGGTAGTTATGCAGGGATATTTAAAATAGATTAGCATATGGATTAACTCAAATTCAAAACTGCCTTTAACCCTTCAGTGACCGCAGTCCTCCCTTCAGGTAGCGCAGCTCTGCAGCAGGAAAGACAAACTTAGCTCCCAAGTGTCAAAAAACCACGTTTGTCTGGTAAAGCAAGCGCGGCCACTGCTGTTCCTATATATAGTGGGGACTCACTGGTATCTCAACAAATTTAGGCAGATCGAGTCGTTTACGAATTCTCTTACCATACATTCAGGGGGTTTTTGTAACGAGGACCATATGAGAGGGTCTTACGCAGGTGAGATATTTCATTATTGGGTGTTTTTTTGCTGAAAGCATATTCAGAAGCTATAGGGTAAGGCCCTGGAAATGACTGCAAGGGAAATATGTAAGGCTGCAGCTCTGTATGGCTGTACTAAATCTAGCACTTAGAAAGCAAAGAAAATATTTGCAGGGCAACATTGAAAGACTCAAAATTGAAGGCATTACATTATGTAACAGAAAATAAGTTTTTGCTAGAGTAAATACATTTTTGAGCCACAAACAACAACTCTTTTCCTGCTGAAAATGGTTTATTTTTATCAAAATAATCCAGTTCTCTAAAATAAATTACCTTTGCGGCAGGCATTCGGAATTCATATTTTATTGCAAGGCATCTGCAAAATCAGGTATTTTGTTGCATTTGTTGAGAATTCAGTATTTAAGCAAGGTCAGAAATCATGTGAAAAGCATAGCATGTCTCCCAAGAAAAGAAGTCCCAAACTCAAAATGTCAATTTTGCAAAATTCTTCTTCCACTCTCATTTTTTGCCAATTACAAAATAGCTATTTCTGATTTAAATAACTGTAATGTTTAAAATAAAGCATTTTTTGAATTTTTCTGTTCCAGCAACCCACAACCATTTCCACTACATGGGTTGACACATTTTCCCCACAGTGGCCTTAGTTTTCATCACCACAGGCTGAACCCAAAGTTTTGTGCTTTGTTTTTGTTTGTTTGTTTGTAAATATTTTTTTCCCTAATTTATTGACTTAATTTTTTGAAAGTGCTGAGCTTTTGTATCTCATTTTGTGGGAGACGTATGTTGTTTACTGACATGTAGAATTTTAGGTGTTTTGAAGGTTCTGACAAAAGTGCTTGTACTAAAACTTCTGCAATATTAATAAGGTTTTGGGGGGGTGTTTTTAAGCGTAATATCCTTTCATATACATAGAACACAATTACTTATTCTCTTCAAATAAAATATTTTGAAATAAAAAATTAATAAGTACTGATGCTGAGGATATTTGGGGGGGGAATCTTTTTCTAACAGCAGAACCATAACCAACATCACTTGGAAAACAGCAAACAGCTTAGAGTGGAGTAGCTGTGGGACAACCTTTCCTAAATACCTGGGATTCCTCCTCAGGTTGTGCACAGGGAAGTCCTGTAAAGGTCCTGCTTGGGAAGATGGATTCCCTTCTGGGAGGTGGAAAGAGCCAAAGGAAGAAAGCCTGAAGGCTAGTCCCTGGCAAAAATCTTCTTTCTGCTACCACTGCCTTACAAAACCAGAAAGAGTCCGATCTGAGGCATAATGTTCCTACAAAAAGCAACTGTTAGGCAAGCAGAGGTCTCCGTGCAACCCTGTACCAAAAGCTCCTGCTGACATGTCATCTTGCAGACAGTCAAAGAGGGAGAAAAGTGACTGCCAGAGCTCGTGGGCAACTGCCTTTGCAAACAGAGGGATGAAAAATCTCCTTGTTTCTACAAGAAAATAGCTAACAACACTCTTCTTTTTTTTTTTTGTTCCTGCATAGAAACATGCCAAGCCAAATCCCTTCTGGAACAAGTATTTTCCGGAGGTGAAATGCACATCAAAAGCACCGGGAAGAGTAGCGTTTCAAAAGCCTAATGTGGATGGCAGAACCAAGGTACTGCTGCCCTGTACAAAGGCCCAAGAAGAAAAGACAACTTAAAAGTATGGCAACCAGGAGCACTGAACCCGGCTCCGAGGATGCTCTGTGAACTGAGGTTACCTCTCCAAATACTTAAAACAGGGGAGCGAATTGCCTGAAGTCTTAGCATGTAGATGCTGCCTGCCTCAAGATGCTAACATGGAGCGAGGGGGTTGGGGGGAAGATAAATGAAATTAAAGAATATCTTCCTGGAAAAAAAAAAAATTTAATTGTTATAATCTGTTCCCTAGGCTTTGGTTTAAATGTTTTTTATATTCTAGTATGTATCCTTTAAAAAAAAAAAAAAAAAAGAAAAGGTTTCTGTTCTCTAATGAAGCTTTTGGTCCATTTGGAAGGGAGAAAGCTCATAGATGTTATGAATTTCATTCTCAGTCAGTTAATGAAATCTCCTTCCTCCAATATAATTTTGGCATAATCAGACAACCTTGTGTTTCTATTATCAGATGAACCTGCTCTAATACAAGGTTTTTATTACCTGTACAGAAGGTTTCAGGGAAAATATTTTGAGAGAGACAATGATTGTTTAAATAAATGTGAAACATAAAACATCTGAATGTTGCTTCATGTAAAAGTCACTGGTATAAAAAAATTATAATTAAAAAAATATATCTTCCACTCACGTAGCGAAAGAGCTGTAACATTCCGACACTCTGAAGGCGGAATGAGTATTTTCTGCTTTTAAAAAACCCAAATGAAAACCACAGGAGTCCGCTCTGCAGTTAGAAACCTGTGAAGGTCTTTGCCTTGTGCAGACGCACATCTCTATCAATGCACAGGCAGGCACGCACACATGCACGCGCGCACACGCACCGGAAAGATGCTTTTGTCTCGAGGGCCTTTTCTGCTCTTCAGAGATCATAAGATGCTTGGTTAATAACAGGAATATACAGAAGAGTTATACGTTTTAAAACAGCCATTTTCCACTTAAATACGTTCAATGGTCATTGCCAAAAGAAAAGAAAGAAAATATGGTTGTTTTTTTTCATAATTCAACTAATAACTTGAGTAAAACCTATCACATTTTTGGGTAGTTTTTTTCTCTTCTCAGGAAAAAAAAAAGGGTGTATTGAGCAGCTGGCCCTAAAATATCCACCAAACCCTATGCTGTGCTTAACATGGCTGTTAGGAGATTAAATCATAAATAGACAGACAAGGTGATTAAAAACTAACATTCGGTTTCTTGTCTTCTTTTTCCTTCCTCTGCAGTCTGCCTCTTTTTCCCTTGCTCATTTTTCCCTAGTCTTTGAAAGCAGTTATCATAATATGCCTTTTTGCCTTTTATGCCTTTATTGTATTTTTAGAACCTGCTCTCCATTATCAAAGATGCTACCGAGGGAAGACACTTCAGGAGGTTATTAGATTTCCAGAGTAGTCCAACATTGTTCATTGCTAATAAAACAACAGGACAACTGCAACAGCAACAATACTTGGGCTTCACGTGAAAACAGTTTTTAGTCTGTGCCCTAAGCAACACCAGTCACTCATTCATTTAGTAATAAAGATTACATTTCAACATTGCCATGTACTAAAGAAAAAAATGATTAAGAAAGGTTAGAAACCTCTTGCGAGGGCAGTAACAAATCGCAGTTCCAGTTCAAGCTTATTTTCCAGCACCACCTTGTTAAAATGCTTACACGTGTTACGGCAGCACCTTCCTAAATTGCTGCACAAATATCTCACACAGATACTTATCTGCCAGAGACAAACATTTTACCCATTTCTGTAAATGGGCAAGTGAAAGACGCTGATGCTGATCTTGAGGGAAGTCAACATCAGAGAAGTTTTTCAGGAATTGAACCTCCCTCACAAAACCCACAAGAAACCACTCTTCTGTACCCATTTTACAGATGGGCAAAGTGGGGCATGATTTGCTGTAACTGAGGATAAATCAGTAAGCAAGCTCTGGATGTGGACCCACGGAGCAGTGCTTCATCCCTGGGGGCAGAAAACACTCCCCTCTGCACGAGAGGGAACACCCAGACATAGACCTCACCAGCGATGGGGATCTCAGGGGACAACCTTTCCCTCCACAACCACCAAGCAGCAGCTTGCTCCAGGTAGAGCTGGAAAACTGGTACCTGCCAGCCATGAGCCCACAGCTGTGCCAAGCTGCTGGGGCCTTTCCAACAATTTGGCTTGGGGTTATGGTCATTGTTGCCCCTTGGAATCTTAAAACTGAAATTTTGGGTAGCCCCTGAGGACTGCAGGAGCCTTCTGTGTTCCTGTGCAGTGTCCTTAGTAAGCAGCCAAGGCAAATTCAAGCGGCTGAGCAGAGGGGTGATACTGACCCAAATGTATGCCTATTTTTGTACGTTTTTACGGGAGAAGCTTAATCAGACTGAAAGCTGCTTTTGTAGGCTTTCATAGGAAATGCCTTTTAACAGAAAGGGGAGGGGGATATTCACAGTGATGGCAAGAACAGAAACTAGAGGTTTGAAAGACCCACCAGGAGAGAGAATTCAGCCCACTTATATTAAATCAGCTGTTATTTTTTCTCTCCTCCCCCTCCCCCCAAGTATTGGGTACCCAAAAAGAAAATGATGTGAATCCATTTTCAGTACTGATTCCTTTTAATCCCACAGATCAAAACCATCCTACAGTTTCCAAATGCTTTTTCATTCTAAAGGTAAAACATTTCACGGGAAGATGTGAGGGGTAAGTCTTTCCAATCACAGATTTTAAACTCGGTTGCTCGCAAAATATAATGAACTTTAAAAAAATCATAAAGGGCCTAAATCCTGAAGACAATGGGGGTTTCGCCATTAATACCTAAAGCAGCGGGATGGTGCACAGAGTAATCAATTGCCCAACAAGGCCCTAGGAACACAATCAAGGAAGAAGGCTACAGGAACATAACAATATTTCACATTTAATAAACGGTCTTCTGAGACTACAGCCATATAGAGTAGCAATCGAGAGCAAGACTGTAAGGCTCAAGGAGGGATTATATGTCTGTCTGTCTGTCTGCTTATGGGGTGGAACTTTAAGCAGTCATTTCCATATAACCTGTCAATAATAAGCATGCTTTGGCAGCTTCACGGTTTGCTTCAATTTAAATCCTTATTCCTTAAAAGCATAGTAAAGATTATTCTATCTTCAAGGGGGTGGAGGGTAGGGGAGAAGGAGGCAGTGATGTGTCTTTGATAGACTAATCAGACTGGCTCCTAACAATACCTGTCTTGTGATAGCTAAGGAATTACGATAAAATATTTTAAGTACATCTTCACTGTCAAATACCCTGTTCTTTCAGTATTTATTTTACTAGCAGGGTTATTTACAGCAATTTTAGTAAAATAAAATTAGACCAGGTTCTTTGCTGCATGTTAATCAAGCTTAAGACTTAAAATAATGCTGAAATGTGTTGTTCCTTTACAAGCAGAAAAGCTTCCAAATGGTAAAATATCTACATCATACTCTGTTTCTCTTAGAAATTCAGTATACAGCTATAATCTTTTTTATGATTATAATAGTCAAATGATTGTGTGCTCAGGCAAATCATGCTGGAAGTGATGACTGAAAGGGAAAGAGCTGGGTTTGGCTGGGTTCTTCCCACCACCTCTGCAGATTTTTTTTGTTGGATTCTTCCTTCTCTCTTTCCCCTTCCTTCCCCCCTAAAAATCCCCAAACCCTCTCCTTCCCTACTGTCAGTCATTCCATCTTTGATCTAAAACAGATTTAGATTGCTCCCTCATTCTGGCCTCTGGATGGATCTGTACAAGACGCCAGGCGCAATGTGCTCATGTAAAAATTCAGGAGACTGCTCCTACTTTTTATACCACTCTTAGCCCAACATCTCAGGCTCTTAATCATAACCTGTATCCCCTTTTCATTTTTAACCCAGCGGCCCACTCATATTTCAGTTCAGTTCAAGAAATAAAATGATTGTTTCACCATTCTCGATCACAACAAATTATAATCATTAATGCTCAGCTTTGATTTTTTTTTCTCATAAAGTACCTTATCAGTGGGCTGCAGCTGCTTTCCTGAATTCAGAGAAAATACCAGTTATTAATTATAATATCGTATATCACCCATATATATGATCATATGTGTGTATATCAGTCTGCCTAGATTACAGTACTGTGCTGGTTTTCTGAGCCTATGGAGGGGAGGGTGGAGGGGGAAATGAGCCTGGAAAGGGGAAAAAGTGTGCATCTCATTTGATTACAGTTCCGATTAGCATCGAAACTGTGTTAAGCTCCTTCTATTACCTTTCTGAAATTAAGATGTTGTGCTTTGGTTGCCTTTTCTGCTTGCGCCTCTTCCTGCCAACTAACAAGTAACTTGAATGAGGCCTGTTTTTCAAGTAACTTTTTTCAAAACAAAAAGGCTGCAGTTCTGCTTTCCAGTGTCCCACACAGCCACATTAGGTAGCTTTCTCCCCTGGAGTGCCAGAAAGAAACCACGCATTCCTTCTTGCTACAAATCTGTAAATCTGAAAAGAAGAGGCCACATGAATAGGAAAGCTCTTTACAGAATAAAAAGCATGGGGTGTTATTAAGTAGGACTGTAAGCCCTATTCTATTCATAGTAATTAAAGGATCAGATCAGGTTAATGTGAGGACCTAGGTCAATAAAGTACTGTAGGTTCACCCTTTTTAATCCTTCTCAATCCTATAGGCTGGGTCTGTGACTGCTCTGTTTGACTCACAGAACTGTTATAGGTGACAAAGATGTGCAGAGCACTCTTGAGAAAAGTTGAGACTTCTATCAAAGCCACCACGCACTTTTGAGCGCAAGCGTCAGGAGGTGCTTGGGGTGAGGTAGATGGCAAACTTAAGGGCTGGCTGCTTCGGTGCTTTACCTTTTTCCTTCTGCCAGCTGGGAAAAAAAAACTGTGTGAAAAAGTTCAGAGAAAACTTGGGTTTGAAGAGTACACCTGTAGTGCTGCAGATATTTTAAACATTATTTTCTATCAACTCTTTCATTGTTTTATATGAAGCGCTTTTCATTGTTTTATGTGTTTTCACACCTCAAAACCCCTCCCCGTTTGTCACCCATGTTACAGCAGGGCATGACTGTGCCCAAGCCCCAGGGCCACCAAGGGCCACTGTTTCAGAGCAGAGGTATGCAACTCAGGGCAAGCTGTGCTCCTGACTCCATATCACCCAGTGCAGCAGAGGAACCCACATAGCTCCGCTGGATGAGGGAGTCATAATTTGGTGGGGAGCATCCAACCGAGATGCAGCAAAGTTGAGCTGGAAACAGGAAGACTGTGTCCCTCCCTGGGTGTAGCTGTTGAAGAAATCACCTGGTCTCTGTCAGCAAGCATAGATATCTGTTTTGAAGTAATCTGGAAGCTTCCCAGCTGCACATGAGCATGTATCAATCAGGCAGGTCCGCTGGGCTGACCAGTGATGGATTTGCCCCATCCCCATAAAGCACCAGGTGGACTTTGCAACGTACTAGAGATTAAGCTGATGGCTCTATCTGTAGGTTGAACCCCGCATAACGAGCACTCCCCAAACTTCTCTCTGCAAAATCCCAGTGCCTTTCTGGTCCACTATAAAATCCCTGCTGGTGTCTGTCAAGGGAGGGCTTTGCCATCTCTTGCTGTTTTGATGACCAATATTTGATCCAAGTTTCTCCTGTTAATCAAGGGATAGTGCTGTCCATAAGGCATAAATCTCATCACTTCTTTTCCCTCTCCTCTGACCTGCCAAAGCCCTCGTTATCTAAGGTATGAAATCAGTGAGGGATTGTGCTTTGCAAATCACTTGGCCTAACAAAGAGGTGGCTCCTGACACTAAGCTTAGAGTTATGGCTGGTTACTGTGTGAAAAGGAAGACTCACAAACAAGGATGTTCTTTTTGCCAAGATTACTTTGCTTATATTTATCTCCTACCATATCCTCAGAGATTTTTTCCTTCTTAAAAAATGATCAAACTGTGGTATTTTAAAGGAAATTTTAAAATTAATTTGAGAAGACCTTACTTTGGTTTATATTCCAACAGGCTTTGCATATGTATAGAAATTAAACAAAATGGGTATACTGGCATTTTCATAGAAAAGCACTATAGTAGGGTCTCTTTTATGGAAGGTTCTCTTACTGAAATCCCTCCAAAACCCATGGAACTTAACAAGAAAACCCACATTCATTAGGTCTTTCAAACCTTCCCTTAAAATATACCAATTCTGAATTATAAGATGAATATGTACACATTTACACATGGTATCTGACTCTCTATGTATTGTTTATTATAAATAGCCATACAATGGCTCAAAACAAATATTTTCTTTTTCTATTAATTTCCATGAGTTTCTGGAGTAATTTCTGTGTAACTATTCATATCATCTCTGTTGCCTTTTAATGGGACATCTCCATGAAAGTTAGAACATTGGGAATTTTAATTACTTGCTGTGTGATCCCTAAAATAATAGATAAACTGAAGCCACAGAATTTTTAGAATTCCATTTTAATACGGGTTGTTGTCTTTTCTGTTCAGGTGTGATAAATTGGTGTAAGAGAAAGTTAAAACTCTGGAGAGAAAAAAAAAACATAATGCACCTTTGTCCTCTGTATTTTCTTTCTTCTCTATCTCTCTGAGCAGTTTATTAAATCTTTCTGAAGACAAAAAGAAAAACCCAACCAGCCATTTGGTAGGGGAAAGACTGATCCCTTTAAAGACTGAGGCAGAAAAGAGAGGAGGGACAAGCCACTATGAAAGCAGAGGTCATCCCAAGAAACTGAGGGGAAAAAAAATTAAAAAAAAACCACCAACAACAACAACAACAAAAGAAATAAAAAGTGAAAGCACCAAAAATGTTAGTATTTGAATGATGTGAACTCTGGTAAACGCCAGCATGCAATATGGCAAAAACGAATCAATCAGTTCAGCTTAGTTCAGCCTCTGCAACTGGCCATCTGGCGCGAAATCAACCAAATGTAGCCCTGCATATTCATCTTCATTTTCACAAATACTCAGGAGAATGTCATTCTAGGGCAAAATAAAATTAAATCACCATAATTTTTAAGACATCTTTTCCTCTCGTGCTCTCTGGAGATTAGCGTGTTTATCTGAGACTACTCACTGCTATAGGGTTAGCAGGTAATTTCTAAGGGGGCACTCTCTCTTATATTTAAAATCACATTTCACATGCTTGGGACACTTAAGCATAGATTTTTTGGGGTGGATGTTCCTAAGCAAAGAGTGCATGGGAAGTTATTGTGGCCACACAGACAAATTTTTCCCCAAGGGTGACTAGAGAGGCATTCTGCAGTTACCTTCCACAGTCGTCCCTTGCACACACCTGTGTGACCTACTGATGCTGTGGGACTGTGCTAGATAGATCTAAAGGGAAGGCTGGGCACTTAATCCCTAAAGCAGCTAACAGAAAGGGACAGAGAGTGCCCAAAGAGCAAGGCCAGAAGCGAGTATCAGCTGTGGTTAAGGCCGTTACTGATTCGGTAGACTTTTTGCCTATACAAACCACGGTGATAGAATTCCATACGGAAAATGCATCCGTACAAATCACAGTGACACAACTCAATATGGAAGAGACCAGGAGAGAGAAAATGGGAACGCGTGATGGGCTAAGCACACATCCATCCCCACCATGTTGAAGTCAGAAGCTACACCATGCACAATTCTTTATTGAAGGTAATCCAAACGATTGCTGGCCAGGATAGACTAGTTCAGGTTTTAAGTGGTTGAACTGAACTCTAATCATACTCCATCTAGAAGCTTTATCCATATTTGATTGGGTTAGATACCCGCAGAGTCTCTAACCCAACCCCAGAGTTGGGTTAGTTTGTTCAGGTTGGGGATGAGAGGGAAGAGTTGGATTTGGGTCTAGGGTTGTTTTTGTATTTCTGCTTTCTTGCAGTGATTAAAGTTTATTACATTTTAAGAGATCAAGTAAAAGTTACCCAAAGTTTGGATAAGAAATTATTTCATGAGCGTGTCCTATGGTGTTGATATTTTCTTTGCTGAGTATCACTTAAAAAAACCCAACCAAACAACCAAACAAAAAGAAGTCTTGAGGTACTACTTCTGCTACTGTCTACTTGCTCTTGTCCTAGAGCCATCCCACCTCGTCTGATAAGGGATAAACAAATGCCTGGCCTCATTTGAATAAATATGTTAAGCAAATGTTAAACAAGATGCATCAAAAGGCAGTAAATACATTACACCTTCAGGCTGCTAGGACACGCTAGCTCAACGCGGAACATGTTTCCACTCAGACAAGGAACACGAAATAACTAAGGCCAGTTAATCTACTTCTATCTATCTGTCTTAAGGTTTTAAACTAAAGCCCATCACCGTAGTACCTGACAGAAATCCTTCCTCATCTATTTGCTTATGGTGTATACGAAACTGTTAACTCTAAAAATGCCCCCTGTGACACCCAAATACAGTATACAGAATGAAATATTGTTTTACTGACTGAATATTTTTCCTGAATGGTTTTTTTTTAAAAAATGTGCTTTTATTTTGTTTTGTGGCTTTCAATTTGGTTTTGTTCCCTAACTAGAAAAAAAGTTAGATTTATTATTTTTTCTTCTTTTGAAATCTTGATTCTATTTAATCAATTAAAACAGGTTTCAGGCACCATGCAACAATAATTTTTATTTCATCCTCACATCTGTCTGAACTTTTATAACCACAAAAGAGTCATTGGTTGAACAGAGCATAGAGCACACACAATAAAATAAGCTCAAACAATACCTAACACACGAAAAAAAACCAAACCCCACACACACCCTTAAAAGACAAATTCCTGGCAAACATGAGACTTAAGAAAATCTTCCAATCCTCATTTCTATTCAGATATCACTGTGCTCACAAAAATTGTTACAGTTCCACTTACAATTGTTTATTTTAGTATGTCACCGAAAAAGAAGTATTTACAGGAAACGAAGTAAGCTGTTACAAAATGTTTTATATTCATTCTTCCACTTCTGCACATCATCATTTTACTGTTTACATATTGGTATATTAGCAAGATGACAACTATGTTTTTAGACTAAAAACAGCCATTTACAAAGCATGCCACGTAGGATTCAGAATGCCTAATGCTGAAACTGCCTTTTGCCAACTATGTGACACCAAATCTATGTTTTATCTTCAGGCATGGAGAGGTTTGAAATAAATATTTTGTGCTATTCAGAGGGAAAACTAAATGCATCACTTCACAACTTCACGGACAGCCCTTACACACACAGCCCTAACTTATCTAACTGGCTACAGCAGCGGCTTTGCAGCTATAAACTACACGACCGATCTCATCTTAAGGATCTCAGATCTGACCTTCTACAAGAGATACAGCTTTCTCCTAAGGACAACTTCCCCTACGAGCTTTTACTTGCTCAATATTTCATGAGTGTAAGAAAACCAGCTTGTGATTGCTGTACTAAAGCTTAATGTTGTATTTATGCATCTTCCACTAACACGCAGCAAGTGTTTGCTTCTTTACATTTTTTTCTAGAAAGAGGAAAGATCCTAAGATCAAGAGGAGTGTGTTCTTCCTCCAAGTTCATTTCAGCATAGTCAAAGCCTCTATTGCAGTTGTATTTTTCCTGCTTGATTCTATTACCTGGAAGCCTGTGTAATATACAGCATATAATACTCTACCAGGTTGAATGTTACTGCTGTAAGAAAACTAGAAAGTCACTTAGTCATACAATATAAAACATGATAAAAAAGCTGTAGAATAATTATTACTGTGATTGTACCAGTATTTCAATATTTAGTAACCTTTTCTCCTTTACTAACAATGTTTGAACCTTCCCAACTTGAGAGAAATAGTAAAATTGCTATTCACTCAACACAATGATACTCACTTGCTTTCTCCATAAATATAGCAATTTTAGCTTTAAATTTTGTCATAGATACAATATTGGCTAGGATTTCTAATTAATTACCTTATATACTTTTCAATAAACTCTTTGAACAGGCTTAACTAAAGGATCTCACTAAGAGAGAGTTTGCAAACCTAACAGAAGAAATCATGATGCATGTTTTATTAATATTTGGCCTTACTCTTACAAGGATTCAGCCTTTTAAAATCTGAATGCTGAACTTGATGAATCCAACATGAAGCTGGATCTTGTAGTTCTTAGCTCACACTAGGGCTTCCTCAACTTTACTGAGGGTGCGGGATGAGAAAAACCTTTGCCAGGCACTATAATGCAGCCAGTGATATATAAATATAAATATAGATATACAGAAGCAGGACCCAATGGGTCTGGGCCCATCGCCCTTAATGTAATTTTGAGATTGTGACACCAGATAAGCCTATGAAATTTTTCGGCATTTACATCAAAGGCAACATCACTGACACAGAGAGGATGCACATTATTACACAGGTGGTTTCCTAAAAGACCTTTCCTAAAAGTCTTTCCTAAAAAAACCCTTTGCACAAGGGTCAATTTCTAGCAGTTACAGAAGGTGAGACAACCCTCCCTGACCAAGTATTAGCACTCATGAAGCATTCAAAGCAAGGATATAGGCCATACAGTGAGTTTACTGTTAGGTCTATAGCAGCCTGTTAATATTCTCAGAGATTAGCAAGAGATTTAAAAAACAATGCAAAATTCAAAATCAATCATAAATTGCTCCAGTGCTACCATTTCTGAAAATTAAATTGTTGCTAATTTCATATGAGCCATGCCACTCAAATATTAGTTAAAATTAATATAAAATCCTTACTGATTACACTAAAAAGTGACAAATATTTTAGGATTCCACACAGCCTTTATTTACCAAACAGCAGGTGCAAGAAGAAAAAGGACATTTAAAGGAATCAAATGATCTCAAGTCAGACAAATCAGGCAACTGGGTTGGAGCACAACACTACAAAAACATTTGAGACTTTTTCCCTAAGAGCAATGGAATTTGAAAATTAGACAGAACAATTTCTCTTCGTGCTGCCCTCAACAAAAGTTTCAAGGATTCGCTCCCATATCGCTTACACCAGTGATATTGTGAAGTAACTCTGCCCAGATGAACTGAAACACTTCAGATTTACATCAGCCTGTTAATGAAGTAAGACTTTGGCCCTGCGATTTAGTTCTTTCATTAGTAATTTATACTCTCATTAGGGACTTATAAAAATGGGAATCTGGGCTCAAATGCTAATTGAGAATTGTCAGTTGTAAATAAGTGCTAACAAGATAAATTTTCTCCTGGTCACATTGAACAGAGACCACATTGTACAATATGAAACTCTTCCTTTAATATAGAGCAAGATTTCAGGTTAGTAGGATGCAAGCAGCTCTGCTGCTCTGACACATAGGCTCTCAGAAGACTCATGGCTCCACTTCTCCCTTACTGGCTCCCACAACTGGTCCAGCATCCTCCAACATCCACCCTTCATCCTCCATCCTCTGCAGGGGGTGGACATTGTCAGAATTTTGCATGTGTGATGTGAGGGCTCTCTTTAGTCCCAGTGAAGCAAGAAACCCAAAGAGCATCAGAGAGGAACAGGAACATGCCTGAGCAGGATCATCATTTGGACGGGCAGGAGACTAGACACCTCAAAACGTATACCCACTGGTCAGTCTAAGTTTAGAGTAACCTACATTACTGAGGTAAGATTTAAGTGTCTCTATACCCATTTTGGAGATGGGTTCCCAAGAGTAACATGAACTCTGCTCACTTGATTTAGTTAAGCTGGATTGGGGCTTTGAGCAACCTGGTTTTAGTGGAAGCTGCCCAGGGCAGGGGGGTTGGAACTTGATGATCCAACTTGAAGTGCCTTCCAACCCAAGCCATTCTATGATTCTAAGCTTGGGCAATATGGCTTACGTCGCATTTCCAGCTGGATCCTGGCAATATATATTAACCCAAGGCAATATATAAATTACAAGAAAGACCTGCCAACTCCTGGATGAGGCATCCCGCTTGAGTAAACCTGCAGCCTGAACGTTTCCCTCAGTGTCAAAAAGCAAAACTCAGTTTTATACCTCTTCTAGTTCCTTCTTTCCTTGCCTTTCCAAAGAAAAATAAATCCTTCCTCAGTCTGGATGTCTTTCACATTGAGATACGATCCCTCATGCAGCCAGAACAAAGTGAATTCCACACAAGAGTCTAGTCATCACTTGGAACCGTAACCAACACACAAATTTACAATGGTTGCATATTATTATCTTTGAAAAGGAACTCAACTTAATCTAGTGAATTGCTGTAGGCAGCTATTAAGAAACTAAACAAAACAAAGCATTTTATGTATTTAAGGGGAAAAAAAAAAAAAAAAACAACAAGGAATTGCCTGTTTTGCTTGTTGGTCTGTTTTTAAAAGAGACATCATTCAGTGCTTTCAAAACCCACTAACCAAAAGATAACAAGAGACAGGACATTCTCCAAAGTTACAAAAAAAAGCCTCCAGGAATCTTCTTTCAAAACAGAGACTCGCTAACATGATTGTCAGCTTTCGAGAAAAATAAAGAGGATTTTCAAAGGGACAGGATGAAGTTTGGTACCAAGAGTCTCTAGTGATGGATGGGTTGTCCACTCAGCATTACACACCTGTCGTCTGAGCTTTCAGATAAGCTTCCCTGGTAGCTCCTGCCTTGGTGCAAGGGCCCTCAGGCTCTCTTAGCCTGCCCTGCCATGAGCCAATGACAATTTCTGGTTAACATTTTACTGGGATATCACTTACCAGATGATACACTGAAGCACTGCATGGTATAAACTTTCATGAGATAAACCTTTTGGTTTTTTCCAGGATGACAGTCTCTTATCATCATCTTTTATGTCTTTGAAATATCTTAATGCATCTTTTTTCAAGGCCCATCTTTTCCCTCAGAATAGTATTCTATTATACTAGTGTGCTCCAAGGTCATAGCTTCAAGTACAAAGGAAAAGAAGGAGAAAAGAAGCCGAAAGCTGCACTATGCCCCTTCATTGAACACATTCCTCCAGGTGAAGTGCTGCTTTGCCTTGGCACAGACACACCAAGGTTTTTCTCAACCTGCCTCGACCAGATAGTAAAATGTTAATCTTGGGATGTCTTATGGCAGCTAATGCCTAAAAGAAAGGGGTAAGAAAGAGAAAAAGTGAGGGAGACGCCAACATTCCTTGGCTAAAATCTGATAACTAATTGTACAACCCTTCTAGGTCAACTAGGTATGCTGCTTCCCAGTTTCTCCATGCTTCCTGAACTAGGGAGCCCTTAGGTTAACAGCCTCTAGACTTTACTATGTCCCAGAGAGGAAAAGGTCTTAGAGACAAAAGCAACAGCCAGAGACACTGAATTTAAATCTCACCTCCCCACCACATTTCTCATGTGCCCTTGAGCAAGTTACTTGGGAAGAGGATCTCAAAGGAAGTCAGACACCCAAACTTCAGTGATTTCAAGGGGAGTTAGATATGTACTCTAACAAAGGCGCTTTCGTGAGCTTCCTAAGACTAACAGAATATTACCATTTTACTATCTAGGAACAGCAGAATGAATCATAGAATCATAGAATGGTTAGAGTTGGAAAGGACCTTAAAAATCATCAAGTTCCATCCCAGGGACAAAAATTTGGATGTTGTTTTTTTTACTTCATTGGGGATGTATTACAAAAAGACTAATAAAGCACTGAGCCTCTGCAGAAATCAAATCATAAAGAATGAGAAACCATGAACCTGTCTGGGCCTCTGCAAAGCCAATGAACCCATTCCTGCTGTTTGTAACCACCTTGGCACCAAAGCAGACACACCATCTTACTTAGATTATTCTTCTTTAAATGCTTCTTTTTTTCCTAATCTTTAAAAATATTTTTTTTATTTTTACTTTTCTGAATATTTATCCTATTTCATTCATTTTCTTAGTCTTTTTAACCATTTCTTTACACCCCAAGTGTCTCTTTCCAATTACCCCACAGCAGGGCATACCCTCCTGTTTCTCATGGTGGCTGGCCTTGATGATCCCCTCTCCAGCTCTCCTACCTCTCAGTCCCACACTTTGCATAGGTACAGTTCTCTCCCTTCCCACCTTACCTCTACCAACCAAAAAATAATAGTCCTGGAAACCAGAAGAACGATATTTTTAAATTAATGATTTTTAAAAAGGTTTGTCTCATTTCTTTGTTAAGTTCCACGTATACTTGCATTTAGATCTCACCCAAATTTTTCAAAACACCACTATGGAAAAAGAAGTCACTGCTACTGCATGCAGTTCTGGACTCCACAATTTAAGAAGGATGTGAAGGTCCTTGAATGCACCCAGAGGAGGGCAACGAAGCTGGTGAAAGAGGTGGAAGGACAGTTCTATGAGAAGCAGCTGAGGACTTTGGGTTTGTCTAGTTTGGAGAAATGGAGGCTGAGGGGCAACCTCATGTCTCTCTACAGCTTCCTGAGGAGGGGAAATGGAGTTGGAGAGGGAGGTGCCCAGATCTTCTCCTTGGGATGTAGTGACGGGACACATGGGAATGGCTCAAAGCTGCACCAGGGGAGATTTAGGCTGGACAAGAGGAAGCATGTCTTCTGAGAAGGTGGTCAAACACTGGAACAGGTTGCTAGAGAGGTGGTCAATGCCCCAAGCCTGACAGTGTTTAAGAGGCATTTGATCAATGCCCTTAACAACACGCTTTAACTTTTAGTCATGCAGTTGGACCTGAAAGGACAGACAGTTGGACTGGATGATCATTGTAGGTTCCTTCCAACTGAAATAGTCTAGTCTATGCCCTTAAAATAATTTAAGTACATTTCCAAGGGGAGGTCATATTCTGGAAAAGAAATGTGAAAATGGTCAGGAAAAAAGTAACCATTTTACTATAGTGCTAGTGATTTTTTATTAGTAGTAGTATTATTTTGAGTGCCAAAAAAAGAAGATTCTACAGGCTTTTGACATAATTTCTCCTGGAGAAACTGGCTGCTTATGGTTTGGATGGGCGTAAAATTGGCTAGATAAAAAAAAATGGCTGAAGGGCTGGGCCCAAAGACTGGTGGTGAATGGAATCAACTCCAGTTGGCAACCTGTCACAAGTGGTGTTCCCCAAGGCTCAGTATTGGGTCCAGTTCCCTTGAACATCTTTGTCAGTGACCTGGACAAGGGGATCAAGTGCATCCTCAGTAAGTTTGGGCAGGAGCGCTGACGTGCTTGAGGGTACAAAGGCTTTGCAGAAGGATCTGGACAGGCTGGATCAATGGGCCAAAACCAATGGTATAAGGTTCAACAGGACCAAGTGTCGGGTCCTGCACTTGGGTCACAACAACCCCATGCAGCACTACAGGCTTAGGGAAGAGTGGCTGGAACTGCCTGGCAGAAAAGGACCTGGGAATGTTGGTCAACACTCAGCTGAACATAAGCCAGCAGTGTGCTCAGGTGACCAAGAAGGCCAACAGCATCCTGACTTGCATTAGAAATAGTGTGGTCAGCAGGACTCAGGAAATTATTGTACTCAGCACTGGTGAGGCTGCATCCCAAGTACTGTGTCCAGTTTGGGGCCTCACTACAAGAAAGACACTGAGGTAACGGATCCTGTTCAGAGAAGGGCAATGAATCTGCTGAGGGGTCGAGGGCACAACTCTTATGAGTAACAGCTGAAGGAAGAGGGGTGGTTTCACCTAGAGAAAAGGAAGCTGAGGGGAGACCTTAATGCTCTCTACGATTCCCTGAAAGGAGAGTGTAGCGAGGTGGGGATCGGTCTCTTCTCCCAAGTAACAGGCAACTGGACAAGAGGAAATGGCCTCAAGTTGCACCAGAAGAGGTTTAGATTGAATATTAGGAAAAATGTCTTCACTGAAAGAGTTGTCAAGCCTTGGAACAGGCTGTTCAAGGAAGTGGTTGAGTCACCATCCCCAGAGGTACTTAAAAGACATGTAGATGGAGTGCTGAGGGACATGGTTTAGTGGCAACTTGGCAGTGGTCTGTTAATGGTTGGGCTAGATGATCTTAATGGTCTCTTCCAACAAAAATGCTTCTATGATTCTAAGATAACAAGTTGTTATTACCATTCTCAGAGTAAATTGGGCAATCACAGAGAGAGATGTATCTGATGTTACTGTTCTGTCATATACATTTTTAATAATGTAAAAATAATCCTCTGATCAGGATGGTTATTATTGACTTCAGTCTAAAGAGAGACTGAAAAAGTTTTCACAGATCCAGTCCAGATGTCAGATGTGACAAAAATCAAAGCCTCGAAGTCTCAAAGAGTTAGAGGACACAATTTTTGGAAATGATGTAAAGAAACTGTGAATGGTTTAGTTTTGTGCAACTGAAGTGATACAAAACCAGAGGATATTAAAAGTCCTTAAGGGTGGACCATTCTGAATCTTCCTGCCTTCCAGACAGCTTATTTTTCAGGGAAGAACATACCTTGGTAATGATGCAAATTCCTTCTAGAGGTTTTCCTTTAATTTTCTTTACAGAGAATGAAAGAGAAAGAAATGTTCACTTGCTTCCATTTTTATATCAATGAACTATGTAAACAGCATATCCAGAACATCTAGATCTCAAAGACATATTGGCCCCCATCTCTGAGCTAGACCATGGATCTCTCGGAAATAAAAACATTGGCCATATTCCTCTGTGAAAAGAGATCAGCCTAATAGTTGAAAGACCAAGAGCTTCAGCCTCTGAGCAATCTCTTTATCATACCATCCTTTTCCCATTCCTTCCAGCAATAGCAGCTCACGCTGTAATGTTACTCTGCTGCCGTTGATTAGTTCTTCATGGAGCAGGCTATGGGAATTATTCATGTGCAGAGCTAGGGGATTTTTCTTCAGTGCACAATCCATACACCAAAAGTGATGTTTCGTCTACGCCAGACTTGGCAAAACTTTCCAAATTATTTCAGTTAGGGGAAAAATTTGAGAAACTGAGAAAATTCAGGAAGAGAGCTCCGAGAATGAGAATCTCTTTTTAATTCCAGTACAAATTCTAGTGGTACGGACACCCCCTTCTGAGAGTCACCTATGCACTTTCATCTGCTACTTACCAGCACAGTGTCCTGACCATGATGCCATCAAAATTTGGTAGGGAATCAGAGAAAGACCTCAGTGATGTATTTAACTTTATATAAATAGCTAAACATTCGGTGCAGGAGAGGCTCCCTTGTGAGTGGGACATCCTCAAATCCAGATTAGAGCTATCCTCGCATGCTGGTCACCAATCCTCAACTGGGATTTCCGTATTAGTTGCAAAATAGAGCCAAGCTCAAGGCTTTTTTTCTTTTTCAAAGCCCTGCCCCAACTCAGCAGAAAGTGGGTTTGGAACCTGTCACTTGTGTTTTTGGAAACCATGTAATCATATGCTTTTGCACTGAAACTGGAGACAAATTCTGCATGCTGTCCCCTGAATTTGTTGCATTTGTCAGAAGGTCTGCAATACCTTTAAACAAATATTCATGTAGAGAACTTGTGTACTCGGGAAGTCACAGACCGCAGTTAAGGAGTCTGGAATAAGTACAGTGGCTGGATAACATCTTAAAAATAAAAAATAAAATAGCCAATAGATAAAGCACATTGGGAACTGAATTTTCATCTTTAGTTGAAAAAGAGGAATCCCACTTAAAATGGGGGAAAATATTACAGCTCTCAGAACTATTGCTTTAGAGAATTCCCAGAAAAGGCAGCAAAGTTGCACCACTTACTCTCAAGTTACACTTTAAAAATCTCCCTACTGCCATTAGAGGACCTCCTGGTGCAGCTCATTTTGAGACCTCAGTGTGACACACTGACTAAAAGGGTCCCTGGGTCTATAAGGAGGTGGAACAGCAGTAGAAGTAGACAAAGCATTAGTATGAGGCTTCAGGTGTATCTGGTTAACCAGATGGTTACTGGAGTCCATCTTGGGCTGTGGTATCCATGTTTGAAAGGGAATGCTAGAATAAACCTACTCACTCTACCAGGATTATCCAGGTAAAAGTCTATTTATGGATTTATACAGCTGCTCATCTCCATGTATATCCACATATGGTTACCCAGCTCCTCCTGAGACTACCACTGTCTAAAAGATGAGGTCCATCCTGTAGGATGGATACAGGGATTTCAGGGTGAGATTCTACGCTGTGCCATGTGAGGTTCCAAAACACAATCATAATGATGTCTTCTGCATGAAAGTGTATGATTTTTAATGCAAGATTACTCTGTGAAGCACCCAAGCACAGGTTCAGTAGCTCTCATATTGTGTCAACCTGCATAGCAGAGTGACAGTGCTGCAGTCACAGTGATTGCAGTTTGATCCCTGGCACCTTCTGTCCTGCAGAAGCCATTTGCAGACACATAGAGCTCAGTTCCCATTTTCTGGCCTTGGGGAGAAGCAGGAGTTGCTGCTTCCGAAGAGATTTTCATCCCTGCACTGCCTGGTGGATTTTAGGCCAGTACAGCCTTGGGTCTCTACTAAAACATGCAGTCTCAGAGTGTAGCCATTTTCCACAAATTCATTCAGTATCTCACTTCTCTCCATCTTCAAACACAGCTCACCTTCCCATGATATTTCCCAGGGTCTGACAGAAGATGGTAAACTCCCTTCTTCAACCTTAGACTCTGCATTTAACGGTCCACACAAGACCCCATTTCTGCCAGTAGCCGCACCCGCCAACCACCACCATGTCCATAGCAATGCAGATGCAGGGAGATTTAATTTGATCAGTCACTAATAACCACCTACAGCAACAACCAGCTACAGGAAAGTCTATAACAATAACCATCTAGCACCACTATCCCACACACCACGCTCATGGGGGTGGTATATCAGTGGATCACAGTGAATACAGTCCTTTTGCTCAGAAGCTGGGACAATTCTCAATCAATTCTCAATTAGTCATCGACACTGTATTTATCAATTCGGGGTTTGTCACTTCAAACCTCAACTTTTACCCGCAACTAACACCAAGTAGGTCTTGAGCTGGGAGAGTTGTCCCTGCTAGGTTTCATTCTGTTCCCTGTCACTGCAGACCGTGGAGCCTTGACAGTTTTTATATTGTCATATTAACTATCTCCAGCCATACCACGTTACTATAGCTGGATTATCAATGCCCTCTTTTTGATGTAATACGACTGCAATGAAGTTAAAAATATTATGGCTGCAGAATGCAGTAATTGCCACTCACCTAGACCATGGAGCAAAATAGTATTTGGTACCTAGATCTTAACAGTGTAACATGAATTATAACCAAAGCTCTCTTTGGTTATACACTAGGTGTTTAAAAATACTATAGGGACTATTCACGCGATTAGCTCCCATTTAAGGTCAGTACAACTTCTTGTATGAAATAAAGCAACTGCATTTACCCAAGGTATCATATGGGGATACATAACTGCGGGACATTCAAAAATCAACCTTGTTAGTATCAAGGTGGAGCCTTAATTTCCTTTTCTGATGCTGTCCCTTTTAGTTTCTCCTTTTGAGAAACCATTTCCCATTTAAATGAATACAATTATTAATACAATTTATTCCACCATGAAGTATAATAGGTACCTCAGGGAAAAGATAATTAGAGAAGAAACCTACCTCACAGAGTTTGTGGTCTACAATGGTTTCCTCTCATAAAAATATTCACATCTTGTACGCATTTGGACCTGTTAATGCAATGGCAAAGGGTTCTTAACTAAGGCAGAATCAGGGTTAAAAATCATCCACCCTAGTCAGGCTAGACCTATCTCTTTGACTAATAAGGTAATCTTCAGGAAATGTATGGCCTCACATTAGTAAACATTGTCTTCTTTTGTCTTTATTCAAACATCTATCTATATAAGGGTCTATCTATAGACCATTACTTATGATTAGTCCTAACAGCATGACTGCATAAGCAAAACCATCAAGAGGGTTCCCTCTTCACTGGCCTGTAACTTGTCCACTTCTCTCATGCAGAAGACAGAGAATTTATCCATCTGATTTAAACTTTGACAATTTTAAGCTAAATAACATGTCTAAATAACAAGCAAGCAAACAAAAGATTACATGAAAATTTGAGGCTTGGGGAAGAAGGGCTGCATTTTCGATCACAGGCCATTTACAGAGCACATAATATATCTTTTACATTAAGCGACTAGATAAATATTTTCACTTCAAGTAAGGTTTTCAAGCTGGTTTTAATGTTATTTATTGAACTTGTTAACTAATACGTCATCCCAAAAGAGAAGCAAAGAGCCAAGCTTTATTCTGGGAAAATCTACATTTTGAGCCAGATATAACGACCCTAATCGATATATAGCTTTTATGCATGATGGTTGCAGCCCATTCCCTTTTTTCCATTGTAGGAGCAAGTACCAGGCTGACCAACGCTAATTCCACCAAAATGCCCTTCTGATGGTGTCCATCAGGTCTCAGAAATGGGTGTAAGCTGCAGCTTGTACCACAACTGAAGTCAAAGATGAACCTTCAGATGATAACCACACTCCTATGTGAGAGCTCACACAGAGGGTCCTGCTCCTGCCCTGTGACCTGACCTTCCCTGGCACTCAACGACACCTGGATGATAAAGTTTGGGGAAATAGTGGCTTGTAACATGCTCTATTTCTTCAAACTCTACAGAGGGTAGACCATGCAGCCCCTCTTTCTACCAAGCTTTTCCCTTGTCGAAACTACCTATGTGGGTCAAGGAGGAAAAAAAAAAGGAACCTCAGAAACAAACCTCTGAACCAAATTCTTCTCCTGCCAGACAGGTCTTCCAACCTACCTCCCTCAGCTAAAAAACAGAGAATACTCACTTATCCATGTTAAACTAGCATTTGACTATTAGCTAATTAACCTTTGTATTTGCAAGATTCTAGAAAATTACAGAAGAGAATGCGTGGGAGGACAGAGGATCATTTGAAAGAAATAACTTATATAGATAAAATAAATGTGACAGAGAGTGATATTGCATGTAGAAAGGCAAGAACAGACGGGGGGGGAAATGAAATTAGATATAGGATATAGTTAGCCCAGAGAGGGGTTTTGAAGAACAGAGAACCTACTTTTCAGTAGGAGTGAATATCAGGAATCACAAAATATCAAGGATTGGAAGGGAACTTGAAAGATCATCTAGTCCAATCCCCTGCCCAAGCAGGAACACCTAGATCAGGTCACACAGGAATGCATCCAGGCAGGTTTTGAATGTCTCCAGAGAAGGAGACTCCACAACCTCCCTGGGCAACCCCTTCCAGTGTTCTGTCACCCTCACCGTGAAGAAGTTTTTCCTCATATTTAAGTGGAAACTCCTATGTTCCAGCTTGCAATTTATAGCAAAAATACAAGAAAAGCCCACATTATTCTTAAATTTTTAGGGATTTTCATGGGGGTGGCTATTAAATGTAACAGTGGTGGTTTGGACCTTTGGTTTTGAGTTGACTAATCTGAAAGCAAAATTTAAAACTCATCCCAACCATTCACAGAACTGGTTAAAAAATGCCCACCCATCCTCACTTCAATCCCTTTGTCCAAAATCAGGTTATCAATCCAAGGAACAGAAGCAGCACAAGACATGAGCTCTGAAACTAGTAGTTTCAGAGGCGAGTAGGTCCCTGAGGCTGATAAAATAATGGATGTCCCAGCAAAGACAAGGAAACTGGTTTCTTTATACTTATAAACTATTTTAAATCATGGCAGAGTAGTAATTTTCTAACCTTGTATCTTCTGCTGCTCTTGGCTTGGCTGCTTCTCTGGATTGGTCTCTGGGAATTAAAACTGCCATCCTGAGCAGCGGTCCCACGCCTCCTTACAGAAACGTGCTCTGCTGTCATGTACATAAAGTTTTTTATTCAGAGATCAAAAAATTTTGGGGTAACTATTATTTGGAAAAAAAAAGCTGCCTGGCTGCCTTTTAAAAGAGAGGAGAAGGTGTAGGCTAGGCTGGGTATTACTAAAAATCATTTCATTTAAAACTTTATTTAACTAGACATCATTAACTTGGATGTTTTTCAACGGCACTGCATATCTTCCTTTATACACACCACCATCAGAGGTACCTGGTGTTTCACAAATAAGTGTCTCAAGGCACCCAGTAAAACCATTAATGGACATGAAATGGATCACATTGTATCTCCCAATGGAAACACAAAAAATAATTCTTAGGGTGTGTTATAAATACTGGCCTTTCATAAGCATAAAACCAATACAATGTCCATGGTACAAAGCACTAATTCCTAAAAGACAGTTTTCCCCTCCTGTGAATGATGGCGTTCAGCAGTTCACAGAATTCTGTCCCAGTATACAGCACCAAACCCTGACTCAAATAAACTGAAGTCATTCAAATCAGCTTGTCCCTCAAAAAGTTCATGCTTTGACATAAAAAGTGGTTACTTTTCAGAAATACTTAAAAAAAAAAAAATTCCTCCTGGTGAAAATTACAGATTAAGAGAGAAGTACCACACTGGCAACCTCAAATCATAGACTCCTACTAAATTCCACTGCTAAAAGGGCAAGTGAGTAATAAAAAATTAAGATCCTGTCATTTAACCTTTCATCTAGTGTGGATACTTACATGCTTTGTTTTAAAGGAGCTGAGGGGGGGGAGGGAGGAAGTATACAACAGAGAAGAATTCAGAGTCTTCCATTTCCATTTCATACAGCATTCTCATACCTTACTGCCCGTAGACATAGAATACTGGGTTGTCAAGAAAATAAAATAGATGTGACCATTTAAATGTACCGAAATGCAATATAAATTAATTAAGTTAATTATGTGCATGCTTCATCTTCGAACTGTAATCTCATCTAAGAATCGTCACCGCACACATAAAAGCAAGAAATCAAGGGGGAATGGCATGATGAAAAGGTTTTATTGGGTTTTGGTTTAAATGGTAGTTCTGCCGTGAGAAAGAGGCAACTTAGGCGGACTGCTGCAAATGAGCTCTAATTAAGACAGAACGCTGTACAACGACAAGTGAGACATAGAATATATAAACCTGATAGGAGAAAAGAAGGAGGAGAAAAAAAAAAAAGCCATCACAGGATATTTCGGTTTATATCTAGAAGGCCTGTTTTTACGTCCTTCCACTTGGAAAGACGGTTGTGTAAATAACAGGCAAAACTGACAAACAGAAACCATGAGTTATAAATATTAGAAAAACTTCCCAAAATATCTCTGTGAATCGACAAATCTGTTTCAACAGCAGAAGGAGAAAATTCTGCCTGCCTTCCTCTCCTGGAAGACTCCAGTGCATGCAGAGCCCCACTTCCACTTCTGCAAAAGGCAGGGTTAGAACCTAGCAACGCTCCAGATTTTCCTATTTTCTAGGCTGAACCTCCATGAACAGCAGCTTGTGCTGGATCTAGAAAGCCTGTGGGCAGCACAGTGTATTCCTGAGCCTTTCCCCATCAGTTATGTGCATGGACACGGTTGTGTCACCTCCCTGTTACAGAAATCTCGTGGTATTTCAGTGAACCACAGTAAAGAGGTGAGAGCAGAAACAGAAGACAATGTTTCTCAGAGTTTTTTAAGTCTGTACCTTCAAAGGCGCTTGGTCACTGTAAATGCTCAAACAAAGCTGGTTGGTAGAGGGCTTAAGCAGTAACTCACGATTTTTGGCTTTTAAATGCATATCATGCTACTAACAAACCAGTGTTTCTTGTGTCACCTGACAGCCATATCAGACCCCGTTTGATAACACTACACGATCTCTGTCTGTGGAGCAGGTGGGGAGCACTTCCCAACTCAACATCATTCTTGGAGATGTACTGAGCAGGGGGCAGAGCATCACTAATATGATCAAAAATACCTATCAGACAAAGCATTTCATGTGCAGACTACAGCAGCCATGATCAGCTAGAATTAAACAAAATTATGAAAGCTTCAGCATCTTTTAAAGGGTGACCTCATTAATGTTTATAAATATGTAAAGGGTGAGTGTCAGGAGGATGGAGCCAGGCTCTTCTCAGTGACATCCAATGATAGGACAAGAGGCAATGGGTGCAAGCTGGAACAGAGGAGGTTCCACTTCAATATGAGGAAAAACTTCTTCACGGTGAGGGTGAGGGAACACTGGAAGGGGCTGCCCAGGGAGGTTGTGGAGTCTCCTTCTCTGGAGACATTCAGAACTCGCCTGGATGAGTTCCTGTGTGACCTGCTGTAGGTGTTCCTGCTCTGGCAGGGGGATTGGACTAGATGAGCTTTCAAGGTCCCTTCCAATCCCTGATATTCTGTGATTCTGTGATTTTTTATGTTAGTGGTAGAGATACCGGCAGCAAATTCACATGATGTTACTTTCACCTTTGCTGGTGGGCAGTGTCAACTGGCTGCTACCAAAACCCACCATCATAAATGAAAATAATTCTTGCTGATATTTTGTATAGACACACTAAAAAAAAAAAAAAAACCAACAAACAAAACCAAACAAAAAAGCCAGGCAACTATTTTTAAGTGAACATCTCCAATTCTGCAGGAAGATTACACAAGATTAAGCGGGACAACATGCAATAATAATAATGACTAAAATTAAGGATGCCAAACAGACCTTATTTCATGAGCCCATCACTGCCCAAAGCATTAATATTTTCACGTGAGGTATTCAATGCTTGGCCTTTCCTGCAGTTTATTTTTATTTGTAAATTTGAATAAAATTCAAAGAAACAAGCTCCTCTCTTTTTCCTTGTTTTCCTCCCCAAGACAGAGTAAAAGTCTAACCACGTATTTTGGGCAGCGTTACAAAAGGGGAGACTGTAGTGTGAAGGCTGGGGAGGAAATGCCCCTTGTTGAAGTGGGCATGCTTTGACTGGGTTAAAAAATAAGAAGCAGCAGCAACTGAAAAGCTGTTTGCAAAAACATATGAAGACTAGATTAAATTAGTCTACTTCCTCCCTCTCCTTACATACATACCCTCCGTGCTTACCTCATTAAACTCATTACTTATATGTCTTTGTACCCAAAGTCAATTGTAATAACAAAAACTTCCATTTGCCCAATAAAACCTATGAACAACACTAAATATTTTTGCACGCCATCTACCGGTAATATTTTTTTTCCCCAAACTGTGACATCTGTCCTTAAAAAAAACCCACTTTTTTCTTGAAAGTGGGAGTCGAGCAATTTTGACCTCGCCTGGAGTTCAAGCTTTTGCAGCCAAGCTGGAGGAGTTCTTGCCTGCAGCAAGCTGAATTTGGCTGTCTAGGTTATCAGTTTAGCACATTCCCCTCCCAAACCCCTGCTCCTGCCACTGGAAGGAGTTACTGCCCCCATCCCTGCACTCCTCTGCAATGCACAGCCTGCCCTCCCAACACATCAGCCGCAAACTTTATCCTCACCGGCACCCTCTCCTCAGGTTTCCACAGCCCTTCAGTGAGGATCTGTGAACAAACTCACGCCCCTACACAAACAACCCACGTCCACACACACACACACAGAATTACAGAGGCTTTTTAAAGCCTTTTGAATAGTTATTTGATCTCCCTGAGCTAGAAGACTTCATAATGATTCCAGGCCCTTTCCTTAGCTTCTTAATGCTGCCAGCTCTCCCACTTCCATGAGCCAGTGTTTCATAAAGCCCCAGCTGCTGCAATCAAGATATCTGCAAGGGAAGCTCAAATCTGGTTTTTAAAGTAAATTTCCATTCTTTGCAGATGAAAAGTCTGAAAACACTAGGGCCCCAGGCTCAAAAATAGGCGAATAAGCCCTAAATGTATTATTTAAAAAAAAGTAATCAAAGCCTTGGAAAGAATGACTCATTAGTTTTGAATTCTTTAGATACGTAATACTAATTTTTGGTGAACACTTCACCACTCAGAATCCACCTGAAAAAAAAGAAAAAAAGGTTAAAGAAACAGATTTCAAACTGAGCACCAGATTCAGGCCTTTATTCCCTCCTTCCCCTCCAAGCAGTTCTTCAGCTCATCAACTGCTGAGATTGCAGGTCCCAAACTCCTGGTCTACAAGGAGCTGAGACTTTCCAGCAAGGAGAAGGGCTTCAGCCTGCTCTTAAATGGAACCGCACAGCATACACCCTTGAGACAAATGCCTTTATTAAAACATGGGACAAACTCTTCACAAAGGCCCAATGTTGCTGTGCAGAACGGGAGGGCAAACTCACCATGGGAGCAAGTGTGAAGGTGCCTTGAGCCTGTGCGTGTCAGGTTTTGGTGTGTCCCACATGGCTTGGCATATTCTGTGCTCTCACTTCATTGAAAGTGCATATGTACCATGATATACCTCTACCACAGTTTTAACCAATCGTTCTCTACCTGTCCTTGCCAAAGCCACCCTCAGTCATGATAACACTACTATTTCTGGAGCGGTCAAATCAATAAATCCCTTAGGAAGTAAATGGGAATGTCCCTTTTCCCTACATTTAAATATAGCCCACTTTCTCCTGAATGAGTGTAACGGTTGGATACAGCACGAAGGTACCAGGCTTACTAAAATAAACACATAGATGTTTATGCACGTCCAAGTTGCAGAAGTGAAAACCAACATAAGGATATGCAAGATCGCTTTTTCATCAGTCTGTAGCGATACTTATGGGCAAACAAATGTAAAAGGTGTAGCTCTTCAAGGGGATGTCAGGCAGATTTGTTATGTGTGGGCCAGAATAAAATTTGACTTTTCCCTGACAAATTTTCATGAGCTCATTTTATAAAATCGTGATCTACCTATGCTGGATCGTAACCAAGCCTTCCCTGAAATAAGTTGGCTGGAGAACCTTTAACAAGTTAGAGTGGATACAATTCACATATGAGTAAAGCAGCCTTCACTGGATCAGAGATAATTTATGAGCAGAGAATCCAGATATCCCGTAGCTATCTAGAACAATTACTGTAAAATAAGTCATTTTTTAATCCAGGATGTACCGTACAGACAGGAAAAAATAAAATAAAATAAAAAACCAAAACAAAACGAAACAAAAACTTTCTCCCTTAAAATATCAATGTAGATAAATATGAAACTATTTTAAAACCACAAACCCTGTGTAAACACACAGAAAAACCATCATCAGCTTTCTGAGTACTTTAACTACCTCGAGCCTCTTTTATCTCTTAAACTCAGTGCTGGTGCCCTGTCCCTTTGGGTCTTCACCACACTTCTGCCTGCAATTGGTACTCCCCGTGTCCCAGCCTCACCAGCCTGACATGCCCTCCTTGTCCCCAGTGGCTCGTGTTGGCCCCTCGTGGCTGAAGCTACCAACTCATCTGTGCTGAAATGTCAGTGGGTTTAAAGCACTCTGTAGGGATAGTGCATCACCTTACAGACAGGTCTGAGGATCTTTCCCCACTCCCGGCTCTATCTCCTTCTTCCTGTAGCCCCATTCAGTTCCGTGGGCCAAATTTTGTCGTTCCCTTTGTCATGTAGAGTAGTATCTCAGCCTTTGAATAGTCCCACTGATTTAAATGGGACTGATTCACACAATCAACCATTAGGAAGAATGGAAAGAGAGGCTGACATTATATAGTAACATTTCTAATATATGTCTGCTGATGGCGTGGAACAACCTACTAAATGATGAAACCTTCACAAAAATGTAACTGCCACTGCTATTTCTTTTTTGACAAACTAGAAAAATCCTCATTTCTGTGCATGACATTAGTTTTAAAGAATATCATCCAAAGTATATTACAGCTATGCAGTGAAAGCTCGCATAGAAGAGACCTCTGCATCTGTTTTCACGTTACAGTATAGCAGGAATGGTACATTATCTAAAAGAAGAAAAAAATTATCTATAACTGTTTAACACCAACAACCCACCCTGTCACAAACCAAAGCTATGACAAAGAAGAACACAACTAAGCAAAAACACACGTAGCTCACCAAATCCACATACAGGTGGAAATAAAATTTAGCTGGTTGAAAATGCACTTCTGTGCATTTTATCCAGCATTTTAAGGTAATCATACGTTAGCATCATTAATTTTCCGTCTGTGGAAGCATGAAGCCACTGAGCATCCTGAAGAGCAAGAAATGACGGGGAAGGCCTCGAAACGTAAAGGTATTTAACATCTGAAATGGTCATATTTGCTGAGTTAATGCATTCCCTGTGTTGCAGACCAAACCAAAGTCCTAAAATAAAAGAGCTCCTTTAAGCAGGCTCCGGTGAAAGGAGCAGATCCGTTCAAAATAACATTGCAGGTGCCACAATATTATTGTGTATACATTGCTGCTGTGTTTTTAATAGTCACCGGTTCCTTTGGAGAGCAACTTGTAAAAGAATTATTCATTCTCTCTGTGCATACATTTTGAGAATAATTCGCTGTACTTTTCCAAATTATTTTCAAAGTGTACGCACACAGGAAAGGATAGAAAACTTTTTCCCAGGCTACATTTGAAAGCTTGTCAGCACTCACAGCTAAGGCCTTTAATCCCAGGCTTTAAATAATTTAGGTAACACTTGATTACTCCATTGCTGGAACGTCAAGCTCCGCAAAATCTGAGTAACACAATATTTTGGGGGCGGGGGGGAAGAGATAATGCTCTACTATAAACACTTATAAGTAAAACACATCTCCTGCAAACAAAACGTCAGCTGCAGCCTGGCGTTTGCAAAGCAAAACTGGTGGCAAAGCACCACTGATGCTGCC
>VZTM01022104.1:67140-86513 GCA_013400555.1 Jacana jacana | reverse complement strand
AAGCGGCGGGAATGGCAGGGGTGCGGAGAGGGCAGGAAAGAGGCTGGGCCTGTGTGCGGTGCGGAGTCGCTGCCCCGATGGTGTCCCCCCGGTGGGTCCCCGAGCACATCCCTCCAGCAAAGCCTGCTCCCCATCGGAAACAGCCGGGTTTGAAGCTGGTCCTCTGCCCTGCTCCAGTCTAGGCTCTGTCCGCAGCCATCTGCTGCGGCCTAATTCTGCTCTGCCGTCTATCAAAAGGCAGCCACAGCCTGCAAGGGCAGGGGATGCTTTCAACCACTAAATAAGACAAACCAACTAAGTAACAGTAATAACCACCAGAACAACAAGGATAACAACGCTATCCACCTGGAAGTTGGAGGGCTTTGCCCACTTTGCTCTTGCACTCAGCAGACAACGCTGATTGCAGTGGTTTGGGTTGTTGGTTTTTGTTGGTTTGGGTTTTTTTTTGCCAGAGACTGGATTGCAGATTGACTGCTCGCCTTTCTTTGCAAGGAGATAAAGAGGACAATTCCTGCCCTTTCCTTAGTCTCTAGCCTCTTCATCCCCTTGTAATTGTCCTCGCGTGGTCCAGCAGACAGACGAAGCACACAGGCTACTCTCCATCATTGCACAGAATCACAGAATCACATCAGGGATTGGAAGGGACCTTGAAAGATCAGCGAGTTGGGGGTTGAGTCTCTCCCCGTGCACTGCCTGCTCCTGCCATGCTGCAGAACTGTTCCCATTTCTTGCTTTGAGATACTTGTACGCCTATATACGTCTGCCTACGCACGCATATGCCCATTTGTGTGTGTTTATCTGTGCATCCTCAGATTGTTATAATTTCTATTCATTGCTTGTATTTCCTTTGTAAGACCCAGAGCTACTCAGGACCCCAGGGGAGCCTCACAGGGAACAGGGAAAAGTCCATCTTCGCCTGCTGGTGTGTGAGCCAGGATGAGCCGCAGCTGCCATTGACCCTTACACAGGTAGAGAGCGGGGAGGGCTTTCCAGTGCAGCCTGAGTGCCCTGAAGCACTCAGCGAAGCGGTTTGCAGGATTACAAACATGAGTTGATCACCCCTGCATCGAGGCGTTACGCCTGCCACAACGCTCTTCCCTTTTTCTTCCCGGGAATCAATGCTAGAGATTTGCTATAAACATTATATTTATTATTCCATAGCAAAAGAAACATAAACGCATTAAGGGAACCTGCCACTTCTTAATGCTTCTTAACGCTTGGAAAGATATGGAACTTTCCATGGAGCTTTCTTTTGGGAGGCTTCCAGAGACAGGGAACCTCGCTGCCTTCTAAACTGCAGTAGCAATAATGGCAGTGGTGATGATGATGCAGCACATGAAGAAAAAATGCATGTAAGCAAAGTCTGAAGAGCCAGGTGATGGACCATGTCACCCACAGCCGTGCATTTCACCTTCTGATGTCATAGTGCTGCCGCAGGAGTATTGAGGTTCTGGTGGCGGTGTCTGAAAGTAACCTGCATTTAATATTCATCGCCTTCCTTCCTGCTCCGAAAACGGAAAGAAACCCCTGCTCTCAGCAATTTTTCCTCGGGGTAGCCTGATTTCCGAGACTAACTCAATCATGGCTTCCCAAGGGAGGGGGAGAAGATGGGGAGCGCTGCCCGCCAGCCCCCTCTGCAGTTAGAACTGTTAAGACACACCACCATCACCACCACCACCACCACCCACCCCATTACTTTGGTTTTATTTTATTTTATTTTATTTTATTTTATTTTATTTTATTTTATTTTATTTTATTTTATTTTATTTTATTTTATTTTATTTTATTTTAATTTAATTTGATTTTTTTCCCTTCCTGAAGCACCGTCCGCCCCAACTGCGGGGCCGGGGACGGCGGGGACACTGCGGGGCTCCCCCTTGCGGCTGCGCCCGGTTCCCACCCGGCCTCCGCGGCGCGACTTCGAGGAACTTCACTTCCAAGGATAGAGAATTTAGAAGCGCCCTTAAAACGTTGCACGCACGTCATTCGAAACGCACGGCCGGGGAGACTGTGGAAGGTTATCTTTCCGTGGCTGCCCACTGGAAATCAAGGCTGTCCTGCTGGTGTAAATTCAGGGCTGTAGAGTATCAGGTGTGACGTGAAAATATAAAGGGAAATGGGGCACTACTTGCTTACCACAGCCGCTGAGGGAGCCTGGGGCACCAGTTCCACTCAGAGACAAGGGGTTCTACTGCAGCCAAGTCAGGGTGCTGCCCAGTAACAGAGGCAGGCCAGTCTTCTTCAGAAAGTTAAAACCAAGGCTCATTTAGCTTATGAGTCAGGGTGATTAAATACCAATGTCTCATTTTGTTTCACCTGGCCTCCCACTTTCAAGACGGTGTTGAAGAAAGGCGTAAGAGCACAGGTAAGTCAGGCGATAAGCAAAGCAAGCCTTCCAGCAGAATAAGCTCTCTCCCACTGCCTCCAACCCCCAGGAGCAGGATCTTCCCTGATGCCTCTCCACCCAGAGATGCAGAGGAGAAGCACCGCATCCAGCTCTTCAAGGCCTGGTGCATGACTATGACTCCCAGAGTGCAGGAGAGCAGATGAATCAGCTGGCAAGGTATGGCATGAGATTCATTTTCCCACTCTGTACAAACTCCTTTACATTTCTTTTGTATTACTTAGTGCCACAGATACTGATAAATTACTGCAATAACTAAGGAGTGAGATAATAGAGATAGTAATTTTCAGTCTAAAGTGAATTCATTATCTCTTAATCAGGCACTGCCTTAATAGCATGATGGGTATTAAAGTACAGCACTTCTTAATATTAAATATTTGTGTGTCTGAAGTAGTCTTTAACAAATCTGACTAGAGAAGCCCCACAATCAGAAAACAGGGAAGAAACATACAAAATCTGAAATACACTGTTACCATTAAATATTTGGAAATGTAACTCCAAGGACGATTTGACAACCACCAGGACTCTACTGAATTAACTTCCTGTACTGTTCATGCTGAGGCTGGTTCATAATTTGCTGTGTTAAAGCAGTTCTTTTTATTAGGCGGAGAAAATACAGGTTTAACTTTAAAAAAAAAAAAACAAAACCAAACCCTTAATACCCATGCAAAATTACTTCAAATCTAATCTAAGGTTGATAACTGTCAGGAACATTTTTTGTTCAATGGTTGCATACAAGAAATTACATAAAATTATGAACTATTCTATTTACAGCCACTAACCAAGGTACATTTCAACTCAATGCAGCTGGTGAAGGAGTTAGTAAGCAAAGCAATGGCATTCATTTTGTAGCAATTCTGGTGGAGAATTCCAGAATTCTTTGAAGACACCTCCACAGCGCTTGGGAACATGGGAGAACCTACCATACGTAGGTCCTCCCTACCTCAGAGGGTTATGACACACCGCCGTGACTTGTCATTTTGCACAACCTGCGTTAAATGAACTGATCAGTCTTTTCTGAGCCTAAAACGTCTGCCACACGGCATTCTAATCTCACAAACCAGATCTACTGGAGGTATTTACCCGGACCAACCGAAGAGCTGTGATTTGATTCACTGTGTACGTCCCAAGCACGAGGCAAACAACTGAGAACCCCTTTTTTTAGTCAGTGTACAAGTCACTGTAGAAAGCTCTTGCCCTCATGCTGTTGCTTTCAAACCTAACCAAGAACTTTTTGTTGCTTCTTCTTTCTCTAGACTACGTACGCTCGATCTACGGCTATTTTGTGGATAAAATTAAAAGAGTGGCTGTGACTGGAAAACTAAAGGTACAGCCTTTACATTTTTTACCAGGTACACTTGCAGGTGAGCTGACAGGTTGGGTGCAGTAAAAATCAAGGACACAACTGCTTTCAAATTAGCAAAATTGGGATATCTCTGGCTCCTATTAAACTGATCAAAATAAAAAAAAAAAAAGTAATGATGTTGCTGTCACTAATTAAAGCAATAATTAGTGAAATATTGGCCTATTTTAAAGACTTAAGAGTTCCCCATCTCTCTCCTGTAAAGGATTCCAAAGACCAATTAGAATAAAACATTGCCTTAAAAAGAATGCCAAAAGCCCAAAAAAAACTCAGGAAAATTGGAGGCTTTTACTTCTTTGCATTTCTTTTGCAGTTCAATGCATTTCAAGCAATTAAAATGTCAGACTCCTTGCCTTAGACAAGGAGCTGAAGCCAGTTATAAGACTCAAGTCATAAATATTAAAGAAATACTTAGAGATTTGGACTTTTTAACCTGTCAGGTAAGAAGATAGAAGCATTAATTTTATCATGGTCAGTAGAAAATCAAAACAAACTCTATACCTGTTTAGATAGATCTTTTAGGCATATGTTCATGAGCTTGGTTTTTAGTAAGCCTGAATTTTTAGCAAGATGCCACACTCTTAAGGTGAAAATTTGACACACATAGGATGCAATACATGTTCAGAAAGGAATTCCATCCTTCCCTATGTGAAGCCTTGATTTGAGATGACTCTGCAGCACCTACTGCAGTCCTCAACTGCACTCAGGCCTTCCAGCTCTGTCAGAGCACCCCAGTGTGCTTTCAGCCCCCCGGGCTGACAGGACTGGGCAGGCACTTTGGGACCATTGAATCCACAAGAGCTGAAGGTTCATACTATTCACACGAGTAATGGGTATGGCCAAAGCCAGTGTTCACCCTGTAGGCTTAGTGCAGTCAATTAAATGCATCCAGGGAGTTCCTAATACTTTATATGCACAACATGGAGCGTTAATTCTGCATTAAGGGAAGAACTGCATAATAGTTGCAGAGATGGCCCAGAAATCCTTTCCCTGATACATGAAAAAATGTAGGACTTTTGGAATGTTGTATGAGAAAGAATCAAATTACCTTAAGGACCAGGACTATGAGAAACAGCATTAAATGTTGCATGTGAAGGTGGAAGATCACGCTTTGGAATAAATGAAACTGCTTGATGTTCTAAGTTAAGATTACAAATGGTTGGAGGCAGTGAGAGGAAGAAGATTTGGGGTATGGTTTGGTTGCATTATATCTGTATGCCAGGTGTGTGTCATACACCAAGAAAAAAAAGAAAGGCCAGTAGGATGCTATTAGAGGAAATTATTTTATGCTATAGCCCTAGATGCAGGCAAGCATTCACTGGGAATATTATATACAGCCTTAGCAGTCGTGGCCAGGCAAAGGGCTGACAAGACAGCAAAGAGGATGAAGACCCTCTGGTCCGTGAGGAGACGGCAAGAACTTGGTTTGTCAGCTCAGCAAAGTGAAGTCAGATGGAAGGTATGATGGTTCTTGGCAAATACCCCAGAAGCAACAACACCGGGATAGGCAAAGAACTAATTGTAACATGGGATGATAGCTCTAATATTATCTTAAAAAAAAAAACCCAACCCACCACCACCCCAATCTAAGCATCAAGGGAAGTAAATTCAAATACAGCCTTCTCATAAATTGGTGGAGGAGGAAAAAAACCTGATTTTAAGAGTGAGTAACTGAGTTCATTGACTAGGAAGATTATTCCTGTCCTCTTTTGTAACATGTTGACATTTCAAAAAATTGAAGAAAAAATAGAACAGATCTCAGCCGGAATGAAGCAAAATAATTCACGTGTATTCATGGGCTCTAAATCTATGAAAACTGTAAAATAAAATTATTTTTTTTTGAAAGAGGGAGTGAGAGAAGTAAAGGAAGAGAAAGAACTAGAGCGTGAGGGCATGAACAAGAGAGAAAGAGAAAGAGAAACAGGGAGAATCAAAGAGGAACAGGGACAAACAGAGGGAAGGAAAGAAAAAGTGTTCACAGCAAGATGTTTAAATCAGTTAATTCAATGTAATTTTGAGCTGGGTAATTTATCAAGAACGTACAGTTTCACTGTTTGGTTTCAAAGAATCAGCACTGTTTTCTCTAAACAAAGTATTAAAACATCCTAAACACCCTGCTACACAAATGACCCTCTTTCTTCTTTGAAGTGCTCCTTTGGTCATCATGCAAAACTTGCGTAGTAAGATAGTCTTCAACACGTCAACATTATTGTAAGCTTACAGGAACAGAAAATCAGGGTGTGTTATGGCTTCATTAACATTGATGGAAGTAAATTCTCTAAATCAAGGGATTCAAAATCTTTTTGAGTCATTATTTTTCCCAGTTTTAAACAAAAAGATAAGGAAAATGCCAAGATAACTTGTTTATAGATTTCGTGGACTGACAGAAGAACATTTAGTAAGGTTTAGGTTCTACTAATCAAAAAATGCAGATCCTAGATGTTTATGATTAAATGCACTGTCGTTTCATATAGAATAGAAAATTGGTTTGTTTTACCTCAAACCAGGACATGCACATTGGAGCTTAGATACATTGGTTTTGGCTGCATGGTGATTCACACGCAGGCATATATAGACTCAAAAATGTAATAAATAATATAAATAAATATAGCCCAGGTATCAACTATGTAAACACTAATCCTTTTTCAATTACCAGTCCATAAAGGCATGTCACACCGTTTTACAAGCTTCAGCAATACATAACCTTCATATAATAAAAACGCTTTTATTTTTCCTCAATCTTGAAGACAAAGCAAGCGCTGGAGAAGAGTCACCTAAGGATTCAAAAGCTTGAGGAAATCCTAAATACAGGAAAGCAAGAGGTTAGAACCGAAAACTCCGGGCTGTTTTTACAATCTTTTACCAACTACAGACACTGCTGCGTGGCCAGATATCACGCTCGAGCCAGGAAGATGAAGGCTATTCTGTGGCTCATACGTGGATGTGAAGGAGCAAAGGTGAAGGACGACGCAAGCTCATCTGCCTGGAGACTGCAAAAGTGCCTGGGATATTAGGGGAATACAGGAGCTGAGTATTTATTAGGAAGATTGCAACTGGGCCCGAGTAGAAACAAGAACGGAGATTCTGTACAAAGTTAAATGAAGTAATTCTGCAACTTCAGAACTCTACACCACAATATGGAGAAGCACAGAAAGGAGAGGAATAATTCAAAGAGGAACAGAACTGGGAAAATTACATACATTTTTTAAATTATTATTATTTTAAAATATATCACACATTTTCTTCAGTTGTGCATGCTCATCCTTTTAGGTTCAGCTTGAGACATTTGTGCAAGCAACTTTTCTTCCAGCAAATATTAACATTTGGTGGGCAAACACAAAAATCACTAGATTTTGATGTCTCCACATGCACGTGTTGGGTTTTTTTTCAATTTATTCAAGCACTCCTCCTCTCAGCAAGTAAGAACAATTCTGTCCACCAAGCAAGAACCACAGACAGGTCTCAAGTGAGCAAGGAATGCCTTCAAAGAGCGTTTTTCTGCTGAAAACTGAAATATCAGCTGAGCGTGCCAGAGGAAGCTGTGTCTATTGGATTCCCGACCGCAGCGTTATGTCTCCCTTGAGCCACATGAAGCAGGATGAAGGGCAGAGGAGATGGAGAACACGAATGAAGCACTGGGACTGCAATTTCAGCCTGAAGTCTGCCCTGAAGGAGGGGATCTGAGAGGCTTCTAAGTAACAGGAGGACAAAGCCTTCCTTCTGCTTATTCCTACACCCAGAACTGGAATTTAGAAAGACCAGTAAAGAAGGAGAGCAGTAACTGAATCCAGGCAGGAAAAGGCAATAACAACTTCTGTGAAGCAGTTACAAATGTCAGAGGTAAATCAGAACAGCCTTGTCAATGAAAGAGAAGGATCTTTTGAAATGCTTCTGAAAAATCCCTACTGAATGAGGAGTAGAAAGTTGGTTTTGAAGCTACTAGAATTATACAGGAACATTATTGTGTTACATAAACATGCAGTAATTAATGTAACACAAATCGATGCAATGCATAACAGTACTGCCTGTGTCCTCCATCCAAAATTCTGCATTTTCCCTGTCCCTGTATTTCAGAGTTTACATCCTATAGTACACAATTCCAACGTTTTCCTTATTTTTAGAAACTGTCCTACTGGCAACCACTGCTCTTCTGGCTGAGAACCACAGGATGGGGGTTTAACCATCAACGCTGCTCAGCATCAGGAGTAAAGTTGGATCAACTGAAACTTTTACCCCCAGGTGAGATGGGTTAGGGCTGCAACACCTGAGCTGCATGCAGAGTTGCCGTGACCTCCCCACCTCTGCTGAGAGACAGCATGTTTAGAAAGCGACTGCAACGGCAGGGAGGGATTGGTAGCCATCACTCTGATGGGGCGTGTTTTCTCAGGGTTCTGCAGAAAAAAAAAATCTAAGGAGAGTTGGTTCAGTTCTGGAGAGCTGTTTCAGCAGAACCGAATTTCCTACTTCTTCCCGTTTGCCCAGCAGTGAGAGAAAACCTAATGAAATAGGTATTTTTACAGGGCCAAAAAATGCCTGAGGTCTCCCAAACAAGCAGCTTGAGAAAAAATAAAACCCTGAAAGGTGCACAGCAAGAGCTTACAAGTATGACCAAGGTGGATAAGGGAAAGTGACTTGACACCCTTTTCCTAAAAGTCTTCTATATTCTGGTTTCTGACTATGAATTGTTTAAAAAGCATTTGGAACACATTGTTTAGGAGAAAAGCCTGCATTTCTAAAGATACTGCAACTTTGTGGACAGTATCTTAATTTATTATTTCAATATACCATCTCAGGGGTCCCAGCTACTGAAGCAAGAAAAAGTAATTTTAAGAGGCTTGTTTACCCACTTTTCTTTTTTTTTTCTCCAAATGAGATGCAATAGGTTTGACTACCCTTCTTCCAGACAGCTCCTGGGAGGGCTTGAGAAGACAGCATGGCATGGGAAGGCTGTAGAACCACACCAGCAGCTTCAGACAGACAAGTAGCATTTAAATTCAACAATATTTTTTATTTTCCATCTAAAGCCTGATTCTCACCATGGCAAACTCCAGGGACAGAAACATGCTGGTAAGCCCCCATTTCAGTACTGGTACTCAATCTAGGCTTCAGTGACTACCTATCTAAACCTCTTGAGATCCTAATTGCCTGACCCAGCAGGAGCGGATAAGCGTATGTTTATATACGTTGCACAGCAGGTTGTGTCCCCGGTGCCAGCGTATGGGAAGCACTAGTAGAGCTTATTAAAGTCCCAGCCAAAGTTTCTCAGTTCCCAGTGTAAGAAGCTGTGATGGCAGCAGTACTGTTCATTACAGAAGCCCTCTCATCGGAAGTGATTAAGAAGAAACCCGATCAAGTATTTCTGCAGGTCAAGCACTGGCAGAGCACAGGAGCAGCGTTACAAACATTACACTTTGCAGGATCTAATTCATGTGATTCTCTCCACTGCTCTCTACTCCTTACACGAGGCAACTCTGTTTATAGCAAAGCGGGGACAGCTTAATCAGGACAGTCTAACGTGTGGGCAATTATCCAAAACCACACATTTTCTAAATTCTGTATGGGCAGAGATGGAGCTTAAGAGCTCTGCGGGGATCAGAGCTGCTAACGAACTTCTAAGGAGGGCTCTGGGGACTGGGATGTGCATAATGAGAAAATCTAGATATTCACTGTGAAGAACTCTCCTAATTTATCTGCAGTCTATGTAAATCAAATTTGTATTTAATGCCTATCACTGTGCAGTCCACTTTAGCACTGGGATAAATTGGGTAGCCTGTGATTTTTCCCTGTTTTTATTATTAGAGCGGCTGAAAGTGGTTCAGAAAGGAGATCTGGAAAACTTGGTCAAGCATGCTGTTGGGAAATACAATTACACAGCCAAGTTTTCCTGTCAGCTCCCATCTTTTGAGGCTACAGCATCATGTCTGCAGGCTACATGCTTATTTGTTCCCACGTGTCACATTTGGACATCATATGCACAGACTGAGTATATATAAGTATGCGTGTACATACATTTATATGTCTATGTGTGTGTGTGTGCATACATTTATAACACATCTACTGAAGCAAAGGGGTCTAGAGGAGCTTTAAAGTACTAGATTTACAAAAGAAGAAGGGAAAAAAATAATCTTCCAAAATACTTCATTCTATGTTTTCTTGTATTATTCTTTTTGCCTAACTAAACGTGCTTCCACTATATTTAACTCGCTAAAGTCTGAAGACATCCTCGGTGTCCACCCTTAGCTCTAATCCAGTTCCTCTAATTCAGTTCCAGTTCCTGAACTGAATCAGTTCAGAGAAACATCTCTGTTCAGGATGGCACTTATACACTTCATTACATTCTTCAAGGTAAGTGACTTCTTGAATCAGCCTAATAATTAATAATAGCATTAATAAACACTCCTTAATAAACAATTCTGTTTGATGTGTCTTCACAATGTAGTGCCTCTCTCATATTCTTTCCCATATTTCTCCATTTTTACCACTAAGATGACAAATAGTAGGATGTGGAAGGATGGTTCCACGTGTTCGATAGTCAAGGCTTAAGATGGCTTTGAAGAGCCTTGTTTCCAGAAGCATACCACTTCAGAAAATCAGGTTCACCATGAAAGAGTCACCTTGTGAGCACCCTAGAGCAGTAATTATTTTGGAAAACTTGACCTACTCTTCTAGGCAAACCGTTATATCCATAGCAACATACAGCTCCGCTCCCAGTCTGCCGTGCCACTGAGGTTCTGTAACCATTGGCTGCGGTGTGAATAGTTGTGGGAACTGATCACAACTGGGGTGTGGACAGGAGCATGCACACCTCGGGGGGGAGGGGGTGTGCGAGGTACAAACTAGTGTTTACCCATGCAAAGTGTCCTCTGGTTTCCACAAGGCTCAGACACAAAAGGCTCCCCGAGTGTGAACAGGGATCTTCCTAAAACAATCTCCACCATTTATCCTTCTTTTCTGCAAGAAAGCATTTGTGGTAAATTCAAGATGATGAATTCTGTGACCAAGCGCTTCAGTACTGGTACAGTGGAAGGGCTGTGGAAGCTCTCCAGTCCATGGCCAGTGCAGCATGGAAGGAAGACCATCACCACCAGCCTCATAGCCTGACCCTCACCACAATGATCCCAAGTGTGCTCCAGCACAGCACGAGACATTATTCTCTTCCTGACAGTGGCAGGGTGAGGACATTTCCACTTGTTTCCATCAGTGGTCCCATCCTTGCACTCCCTATCTCCCACTGCACTCTCAGCTCTGGAGCTGCAATGGGAACCTCCTGTTTGAGAGGCCACCCATAATTTGCAGTGTTCTTTTAAAACCTGGACTCTGGGGAGACCTTATATCAGCCTTCCAATACTAGAAGGGAGTCTACAGAGGAGCTGCAGAGGGACGTTTTGTCAGGAAGTGTAGTGACAGGACAAGGGGTAATGGCTTTAAACTGGAAGAGGGGAGATTTAGATTAGATATCAGGAAGAAATTCTTTACTGTGAGGGTGGTGAGGCAAAAAGGACATAGACCTGTTGGAATGGGTCCAAAGGAGGGCCAAAAAGATCATCAGAGGGTAGGAGCACCTCAGCTATGAAGACAGGCTGAGAGAGTTGGAATTATTCAGCCTGGAGAAGAGAAAGCCCCAGGGAGACCTTAGGGCAGCCTTCCAGTATCTAAAGGGGCTACAATAGAGATGGGGAGGCACTCTTGATCAGGCAGTGCATCCATAGGATGAGGGGTAATGGTTTTAAACTGGAAGAGGGGAGAGTTAGATTAGATCTCAGGAAGAAATTCTTTGCTGTGAGGGTGGTGAGGCACTGGAAGAGGTTGCCCAGAGAAGCTGTGGCTGCCCCATCCCTGGAGGTGTTCAAGGCCAGGCTGGATGGGGCTTTGAGCAACCTGGTCTGGTGGGAGGTGTCCCTGCCCATGGCAGAGGGGTGGGAACTCCATGATTTTTAAGGTTCCTTCCAACTTTAACCATTCTATGGTTCTATGATTTTGCTCCTGTAGTACAGCAAATAGTACCACATCAAGTTGTACTTGCACAAGGACAATAAGGAAAAGCTACGGGGAACAGTGTAAGGGAATGGGGAAGAAACAACACTGCCACTGAGAAAAGGCATACAGGACTTTACACTAAAGCTGGGTGACTGGTCAAAACTTTACAATGACCCAGGAATTGTCTGTGAACTGCCAAGTAGCATAATTTCACAAATGCCCCGAAAACCAGGCTTATTTCAGAAGTGCTCAGAAGAAAAGAAAAGTTTTAAATGCATTTGATGGGTAAATCTAACCAGCTCCACCTGCCACACGAAGGGATTTATTCTCCTTTAGATTTTTGGCTTTATAATGGCAGTGGAAAACTTAGGGACATCCATAGCCAACTTCAGAACTCCCTGCTTGGTATAAACAGGATAGTTTAATAAAGTAGGGCTGGCCAGAAAGGAAGTTTAAAAAAAAATAATGCTAAGATTCTCAAATTCATACTTCTTTTATATCAGAGGCAAAAATAATACTTCTCATATGTTATCAGGAGGGGAGTAAGCCACCAGACACACATACATGTACCCAAGAGAGTACCTTACTCCTGATAAGTCCTGCTACTAGTTTTCTCAAACCCAGCACCGCCCCTCTCCTCTCAGAGGTGAAAAAAGGAACGTGCCATTGCCAGCCACGGTTAGCCCGGTGCTGCAGATATTCGTGTAGCCTCTTGCCATGAGGACAGCATTCAGCAGTTCTTTGCCTCATGAGAAACCATGTTTAGCTTGTGGCCCTGCCACAAAAGTAGACTGGAAACACAGCCCTTCTACTAACGCACCAATCCCACGCTAAAAATGATGTCAATCCCATATTCCTCCTACACTCATGAAACCTAAAGTTGCCATAAGGGCTGCTCTTCATTAAAGTTCCATTAAATGGGCTCTCACAATAAATAAGCCCATTATTTCTTAGAACCACAGCACAGGGTTGGAGTCAGAACAGTGCAGAAGGCGTGACTTACAGCGGGCAGATTTTCAAGGCTGTTATCAAAACTTTCAATCATGTTGTGTCTAATGAATACTGAAACATTATAATTCAAGCAAACACAGACATCCTTACAAGGAATGAAGATTGCTTTTAAATTGCCTTTGTGATGCAGAGGAAAGTTTGCACTGATGCTCTTGTAGGCGTCTCTGCTGATTTCAGGCAAATCTGCAGGAAGATATAAACAAGATAAAGGCTATCTGGAGCAACATTAGCCAACCAAAGCCCTGCTTGTAGACTGTGGGTCTCCTCCCTAATTTTTTTGCCCTCAGAGGAAAAAACCTCTCTCACCTTCGTGAGAGGAGCCTCCGAGCTAGATTAAAGATCCCAAATCAAAATCAATGATAGTTCTTGCCTCAGAGATGCTATTCAGCTTTATTGTGAGGCTGGCAAAATTCCTCAGATGAGGACGTCAGAGCCAGAGCCATAGCTACCTCTTATATTAACAACATCTAGATAATCTCATCCGAAAGTACTAGGATCTGTCCATCAGGTATGGTGAGAACATATAGGTTTATAGGCACTACAGACTTACAGTGATGATGCACAGGACTTACTTGCATTCTCTAGAGCATAGCTTTGGAGGAGAAAAAGTAAGAGGCTGCTTCATACTCTAGTGACAAGATCAAAAGAAGTGTGGCCAGCAGTTTGAAGAAGGTGATTCTTCCCCTCTACTGCACTCTGGTGAGACCTCACCTGTAGTACTGTGTCCAGCTCTGGAGTCCTCAGAACAGGAAGAATAGGGACCTACCTGTTGGAACAGGTCCAGCAGAGGGCCAGAAAGATGCTCAGAGGGCTGGAGCACCTCTCCTATGAAGACAGGCTGAGAGAGCTGGGGTTGTTCAGCCTGGAGAAGAGAAGGCTCTGGGGAGACCTCAGAGTAGCCTTCCAGTATCTGAAGGGAGCCTACAGGAGAGCTGGAGAGGGACTCTTTATCAGGAAGTGTAGCAATAGGACGAGGGGTAACAGCTTTAAACTGGTAGAGGGGAGAGTTAGGTTAGTTATCAGGAAGAAATTCTTTGTTGTGAGGGTGGAGAGACACTGGAACAGGTTGACCAGAGAAGCTGTGGCTGCCCCTGAAGGCCAGGCTGGATGAGGCTTTGAGCAACCTGCTTTAGTGGGACATGTTCCTGCCCATAGCAGGGGGGTTGGAACTCCATGAGATTTAAAGCCCCCTCCAACTCCATCCATTCTACAGTTCTATGATCAGTTTCATGTACCAGACAATAACGTTTAAGCAGCACTTGCAAGATTACTCTTACTTTCCCCAGATTGACCCCTTGCTTTTGCGCATGGGAATGCATGCCTAGGTCTTGTTTGCAATCAGCTTATAGAGCATGTATAGACTGTGATGTCTTATAGAGGCATCTTGCTGGCTACTGATGAGAAACACTTCTTTGTGGCCAGCCCTCCAGAATCATAGAATCATTCAGATTGGAAGAGACCCTTGGGATCATTAAGTCCAACCATCTGCCCTACTCTACAAGTTCTCCCCTACACCATATCCCTCAACACCACATCCAATCTACTCTGAAACACAGTCAGGGATGGTGACTCCACCACTTCCCTGGGCAGCATGCGTCAATAGGATAACAATATCAAACATTTCCTATGATAAAGTGGAAAATAACTCACTAAACAGCCTGAGTACACACTGTAACTGTTCTTTTTTACCACAGCCGGTGAAGGTCCTCAAGGCCAAGTTTCCTCCCTGCTAAGCACTGTGTGCATGGGCTACATTCAAGGGCCTCTTGACTACTAACCATAGATGAAAAAAAAAAAAAAAAGATACATGAAAAAGTTGTGAGGAGCTGAAAGAATATAGCAATCATAACCCTGCACATTCATAACGCTGGTGAGGTTTCTTGAAGACATCACGGACAGCATGTACCCTCTTGCTTGTGCATGTGAGTAACAGCTCTGCTAGATCAGTGGGACTTGAGTGTAGAAGAGCAAGTGGAGCAGATAATGTCATCTTGTACCACTCACTGACCTCTCAACCCTTCTTGATTAAACCAGTTCACTTCCAGTCCTCCTCCCCTCAGTTTCCCCAGCTTCTACTTGTAGATTTCTGATTCAAAGATGTACTTGGGCATCTAACAGCATGTGTGGGAAATTTCAGGGTGTAATGTACTCAGGATAAGTTAGTTGCTATTTTTAAGACTAAAAGGGAAGCGTAAACACACTTTAAAAAACAAACAATAACACACAGAAAAAAAACAAAACAAAACAAAAAAAAAAACAACAAATAAACCCCAGGATTCAGTCCAGCACACTTCAGTTTCTAGAGGAGCTGGGATTGCAGAGTCTTGACTGAAGGTAAACCATGACAGGCAGGCAGGAACTGAGCTTGTAACTCTCTTCTTTACACTCCAAAGAGGTTACTCCGTTGAGTTTAGCTTGACAAGCCCCACATTGGATGACCTGCATGACACCCGAACTAGTTTATACTCTCCCAGAGAGAAAAAGAAGGGTGAAGGAGTTGGAGCTGGCAGCAAAGTGAAAAGCCAGGAAAGCTTTCACAGGATCATAGAATCATTTAGGTTGGAAGAGACCCTTGGGATCATCGAGTCCAACCATCAGCCCTACTCTACACAGTTCTCCCCTACACCATATCATCAAATATATACAAAACAGCATCAAAGGAGTTAAAAACCCACGCAGTTTAAACAACATTTTCGCCATCCAATAGCCTGGGACAAACCATCACGTTGCAGAGAGCACTGGAGCTGAGCTTCTAAGACAGTTTTTAAGGAACCTAGAGCTGAGCGAGATACTTTGCTTTCAAGAGTGAAACAAAAAAAATTAAGTCTGGCCCTTCTTGTAAAATTAGAACAAATGAAAAATGCTCAGTGTCATAACTTGCAAGGTAACTGTGAAACCATTTTCCTGAGAGGTAAAGAGAACACCCTCCACTCATTTCACCATCATTTGCATGAAAAGACAGAGATACTCATATTATAGACCTGGTTCCCTACAAGGAGTAATGCATCCCACCTACCTAGCTCTTGGGGATGAACCTCCTCCCAAAGGTGCCTCTCTCTGTCCACACTAGACAGGAGCTCTGGCTCAGGGCAAATGGCTTCCAGGCAGTTCAAGCCTGGCAAGGTGGACCCCCGCTTTCCCTAACCCCCTTTCTCAGGGTGACAACCAGGTCTAAAAACTGCAAGATTCAGGATCATTACACTGGGAACAAAGATAGGAAGAAGCATACTTGATTGCAGAGCCAGAGGCTTAGTAGATCTTCTAGCACAATTTCTAAGCTGACAGTGCTGTCTTTGCTGCTTTAACGACTTTTATGGAGATGTGGTCTCTGCAGCTACTGATAGGACACAAACAATTTTCTTGGTCTTGCATTCACAGCACTTCCTTTAGAGGAATTATGTCTTTTCCTGGTTTAAACAAATAAAATAGCATTTGGGCTATATGTTTCAGATGATTAAAACATATTCACTTGTGATGCTGCTTATTCCCGGCAACAGGGAGTGAATTTTTCGGATTATGCACATAGCTAAAGCCCCATAAATTTTGTCATTCATATCCATAAGCAGCATGGCAAGCTCGCAAAAGCTATTACGTTTCAGTTACACAAGTGTGTTAAATTACTCAGTCAACTGACATCTGGCACGAACTATAAATTGCCCTCAAAATTCTTTTAGAAAGATTATTATATTATTATTAATTTGCTGTGTATGTCAAAGCATATCACACACCCAGCAATCCTGAAATTAATTAGCATTTTCAAGGATCATGCTGAAAAGACCCACAAAGCCAGCAGAAATAATCTCCAAGATACCAGTAGGTTAAGCAACGCTGGCACAACTTGCCTTCAACATATTGCCTTCAATCCATCTTTAAGAATAAAACACAAGAAACTTTTCTTTTTTCCCTAAACAACCTTTTTTGTCGCATATCCCTGACTATCACAAATTAGGCTCAGAGGCTATGATTTCATTTGCAATTTATATTCGCTAAAAACAAAGCATTTGGAAAAATGACAGCATTTTTTTGCTCATTTTCTAGCAATTCAAAGCCACCCCGATAAGACACCCAGTTCAATAAAGGAGCACAGAGAGAACAGCTTAAGTATTTAAGTATTATTTTGAACACAGAGCTCCTTTCTGGGTTTATGGGGGTCCTTCAAAATACCTGGGTAGGAAAGCTGAGTAACGTTTCAATGAAAATATAATTCAATAGAATTTTAGTCATTATAATTTCAAAAGAAAAATCTTTCAGAGCAAAAAAAACAAGGTTAAATTCAACAACGTTTTATGAGCAGGTTTATTTTTCAGCACATGAATAATCCTGTTGAAAACTTGTTGAAAATCTTTTTTTTTTAACTGCTTATTATCATACTTTTTTCTTTTTTTAATATTTCTTTTTCCTGTAAAAACAGAATGACATTTCACCTAAAGGCCCTCAGCTAAAAGATCAAGAGCTACAGGAAAAAAATCAGACACTTGAAGAAGTTTGAGTGGGCCAGAGCCACAGTTGTCTGGGAAGATTCACTGCATCCTCCTGGCGGCATTGGCAGCACAATCACAGAAATAGCCCACCCAATCCTTTTCCCCACCCATGACTGCAGCAGACAGCTCAGTGAAAGCAATGCAGGAAACCCAAATTTGGTAGTTCCTGCTCCCAGGGTTTGGGACTTTGCAAATTACCTCTAATGTATTTAGCAACGATGCTGGGACATGTTCTAGAAAGGAGGTGCTAGATGCCCACACACCAAGATCTTGGATGCTTCGTAGCATTTACCACCCATCTCTATGCACTGCTGAGTACATTTTTTTTTTCATGGCATAGAAAACATAACCTTTAAATAAATAAAGGATTATTAACTCTCTTCTGCCCAGCAACTGGAAATTTCCTCTCCAGAAATGTCACATTTGAGGCTTTACTGTAAGAAAAAGTAGCAGTTAGTAAGTGCTATCAGTCTGCAGACTGAAAGCACCACCATTGGCAAGACCTCTGTACTTTGAGGTTGTTTTTCAAAGGAAGGGGGATGAGGACCAATTTCTGAATAGCCCTCCACGGTCCTTGCTTTGGATTTAAAATAGCCTAAGACTGCAGAGAAAAGGGCCTTCAGAACTGGTGTAACTCAGCATAAGTCACACAGAAACAACAGCCTGGGTGCGCAGAAAGCCTGAGACCGTGGCATAAAAGTGAAACAGCCAAGAAAATAATTATATTTCTTTCTTGAACCTCTTCTCTGAACAGCCAGTAGCACAAAATACAGGCGGTACAGTCAACAAGGTGCCCCCACTGCCTATGGAAACCAGAAGCCTTCCATTACTACTGGGTTTGTCCACATCGCCTGCTTGAGGCACATGCAGGTATCTAAATTGGAGGCATTCTGGTTCCCCTACAGCTCGCTATCCTTCTCTGCTGACACCACAGTGAATTTAAGCTATGTCAAAATTAGCTGGCAGGAGTGGATCCATGCAGTGAAACAGTTGGAGCCAAGAGCATCCACACATAAAGTTTGGGGAGGGGAGTGAGAGGGTTCTCCAATCTTCCCCTGGAGCCTGACTGCTTTGACAGTTGTAGCAGGTATGTGTGTGTGTGTGTGTGGTGTGTGCATTTTCTGTGCTTCTCAATTAAGGATTTCTTCACCTAATCCTAAAGAAAACCAGATTGTGTGCTCTGAGACCACCCTGTGGTGTGCACCAAAACATGCTAAGGTCATATTATCTACTCCTGATCCAAACTGAAGCGCTGGAACAGAGGCTCCGGTCATGCAGACTGTCAAATGTCCAGGAGCAAACAAGGGAACATTTTTGATAACATGAACATACTCTTTGACTTTCAACCTTATATCATCTGAATCATGCATAAATAAACCAGCTAATGGGGTCTGAACCAGCTGCTGTGCCTGCCCTCACCTGGGTGGTGATGGCTGGCTGGGGGAACCAAGGTCCATTTCGTTCTTCTGGAAGTTTTTGGCACTTTGGTTCTCATACACTTTCAGCTTTTGGCCTGTCGGGTGAAATGAGCTTATTCCAGGCAGGGTGAACTCCAGGACTCGGTGGTCCCAGTAACTTCCAGTGACTCCGGTGCCGTTCCGGAGGCAGCCCCCGGCTCGGCCGCTTTCCTCGCCGGGCCTGTCGGAAGAGATTCTATCCCAGCAAGGCCAAGGGGAACGACGAGTGGGCAAACTGTGGCCGCCAGCTTCGGTGTCACCAAGCTGCCAGCCTCCCCGCCCCCGGCCCCGAGCCGCCAGCCCTGCTCCCAGCCCGGTCGCTTGGTGCCATCTAGTGACCGGTGCGCGGGCTGCCACCGACCGGCACCGTACCGACGGGCACCGACCGATACAGCATCGGCGAGCACAGACGGGCACAACAACGACCTACAAGGCACGGCACCGACAGGCACAGCGGTTGTCGTGGTTTCAACCAAAATTGTCAAAACCAGACTCACACGTGGCCCTTCCTCCCCCAAAAAAGAAAGGCGAGGAAGAGATAAGGAGATTTAAGAATGAACTAAACTACTTTAATGAAGTGTGGAAAGAGGAGAGGAGAAGAGAAGAGAAGAGAAGAGAAGAGAAGAGAAGAGAAGAGAAGAGAAGAGAAGAGAAGAGAGAAGAGAAGAGAAGAGAAGAGA
>VZTM01022104.1:7116-66105 GCA_013400555.1 Jacana jacana | reverse complement strand
GGGGGGGGTGTTATTTGTTTATAAACTCTCTGGGTTTTTATGCCTATAGGTTTTACATTTCCAACCCACAATTCAAATGCTTATTTATTTTTAAGTTAAGTGTTTGTTTCTTATCTATATCTATAAGTGATGTCAGGTGCTGTGTTTTTTTGAAAGGGAAAAAAAAAATAATCCCTTCACACTCACAAAGTCAGAAGAGTTTGTAATACTTCATTTGACTTAAAAGATCAGGACTAGGGTGATCAAGTTAGTGTGCCCTTTTATAGCTGTTTAAAACTATCCGTCCATGACCCCACACATTCAGGAAAGCCTTTCAACTTTCATCAAAAATAGCCACACTTCACAGTAGTTTTCAATGAAGTTTCCAGCATTTTTCTATTTGTCTGCCTGTCAGCGGGCAGTATCCATCCAGCAGCAGGCAAATACATTAAGAGAGGAAGGCAAAATTAGAGATACATGGAGAATTGAGAACTCAGCAGCTGTTTCCCCTTGAATTATCTATTTAGTAGTCCCTTCTCTGCACGCTTGACATGGGAACAAAAGAGGCTGCCGTCCCTCCTCCCAGCCGTGGCTGACAGCCTATGACAGACTATCTGGCAAGCTGCAGATCCATTACTGGCTTACTGGGAAGGCTCAGGAGACATCTATGATGATACCACTCTCAGGCAGGGCCCTACACCTGCTAAAAGGCTGGATAAGTCCCCACTCGGGCTCCTTGGTGAAACACCCTCTTGGGGTTTCTGTATGTTTTATTTAGTATTTTCACGTCAAGTTGCTCAAGTGAGTGTACAAGGACATGAAGCATGTCTCTGTCTCTTGAGGGACACATCTCCTGAGATCACCATTCAGGGCCCTTCAAGCTGTCCTGTCTTTCATATATAGCTCATCTCTCAGCTGGTGATGAAGGGTAACCTCTTTTGGCACTTTCTTCATCTGATCCGGACAACCCTAGAGTACGCATGAGTTAACTTCCTGCAGCTCTACATCCTGATTGACGCTTTTTTGCATCAACTGGATCCTCCCCTCGAGATATGAAAGCCTTGTCACATGTTGACAGACCCTGCTGTTCCACAGAGCAACCTGAGTTTTATACTGAAAAAGATGCTTTGTCTTGGCCAACATAATTAACGTGAGCAATGGTCTTTCTGGGTAAAACTCTTAATATTCAAAGTTTTTTTCCAAAGTTTACAAGGTGAAAGCATCTGAAGTAATTATCAGTTCTTAACTTTGAAATAGGAATATTCTTTTATATGAAACATTATTGTGCTGTTTGTAAGACCTACTTTGCAAGAACATAAAGAAAAGTGGACCAAGCTCTCATCATTAAGGCTGCTCAAGGGTGACCATACACTTAAGAAGACCAGGGGAACAACACGAAGTGTGAAAAAAATTCATCATTAGAGACCAGAGAAGATTACAGAGCTTATGGAAATTGCCAGTTATTCAAAAAATTAAGTTAAACTAGGACTGCTTTTTCACTTTAACCACCTGACATGCTTGCGTGCAGAAAATACAGCACATTTTGCGTGATACAGCTCACTTGGTCCAGTGATGGTGTGTGACCTCTGCAGCAGAAATGACATAGCTTGACTGGGAACATGAATAGAAGACATCTTCCCTGGCTGCCCAGAGGATTACAGTGCATGTCATGCAGATAGCCCAAAACCTGACAGTAAAACAGCCTGCAAAGAGCCACTACCTGGCAGGGTTTGGCTACTGTCCTGTTCGCAGCCGAATGGCAGATAGAATAGCAAGTCATGTGCCAGAAAATAAGGATTCTCCTTCTCCAGATTTATTTACACCCAGAAGAGCACAGAAAAAGCAGACAAGAGCAAAGGAAACTCAGCAGACAACCTACACTAACAATGACCCAACAGAGGTACACTCAAGGGAAGAGCTTCGTAGAGTAGGGCTGATGGTTGGATTAGGTGATCCCAAGGGTATCTTCCAACCTAAATGAATCTATGATTGATTCTATGATTCAAGTGAACAGCTTTAAGTGCAAGCACATAGTCACACAAAACAATTGCACTTTACCATTAGTCCCCAAGCTTTTTCTTATTACTATTTTAAAAGGTTTCAGCTTTGCCACCAGAGATTCAGGAGGGTAGGTCAAGTATCTAGGCTTCAGTTTCCCGAAGTATTTCTGACTTTGGTTTGTTTGATTTTTAGATATTCCTATATGAGGACCTGATAAGGTCTTAAATGCCATTGGACTCAAAAGAAAAAAGACCCGAGTCAAAAAAAAAACCACTGGGTTTTGTGCCAAAAATTGCCTTAGCACTAAACTATGCTGAGAAAAATTGACAGCAATGTTTAAACATCCTAAAACATACAGTCCCAGCAAATGAGCCCACATACAACTTGTTCTACCCAATTCAGGATCAAGTGATAGGCTATAAATACAAAGCAAATAATCCCAATCTACCCACTTTCTAACAGCACGGGGTCAGGGCTGAAGTTCCCCTCCAGCCTGTGCTTTGTACCGTTCTCCTGTCCTCCTATGCCTCACCCCAGAGACATCTTGCCTTATTTCCACCTTCTCTCTTTTGTGTGTGTTCTTCATGTTCAGATGAAATGTCAGTCTCCTATTTTAAGCCACAGTTTTATGCAAGATGAACCCTTTCTCCGTTAACTACACAACATTCGAAAAGGCAGACTCTAGGAGGATTACAGGTTCNCAGGTCTGTAAAAAGAAAGTTCACAATGTGATAACTATGTTCATTTTGGTCACACCCCACCCAACCATATGCTGTTGTTTTTTAGCACACATGGAATTTTTGCACGCTAGCAATATGTTGGAGCTTTTTGGGTTTTAAGTGCTGGAATTAAATTACTTCTGGTGTGAAAAACCGAAACCACCTCCGGCAACACGCGAGCGTTCCTGAGGTTGTGGCAGATTCCACAATATTTTGGGTGTGGAACAGAGGAGGTGCACCTCTTCTTTCCTGCTCTTCTTAAATCACTTTCCAACACAGAGGTACCTCGGCGAGCTCGCTTTAAGACACGTCTAGACAGCATTTTTTGCAGCGTGGCGTGAGCATGGCGCAGCTTCAGGAATAATTAGTCCTGTTGAAGGCAGGCAGACAAAGACAAAGCAGTAACACGGCAACATTTTGCCCAGGATTGTTTGATTAAAACATACGAGCAGAAAGCATGGACAGCTACAAGTTGTTTATTCAAATCTCCTGCGTTCCTTCTTTGTTTTGCATGAGTGAGGGGATGCACGGTGAAAGCATCGAAAGAGAACCCGGGTTTTTCAGTGAACCAGACGGAATTTAAACACGTCCTTATATAATTCAAAGGAGGAGGAAACGGAACTAGCACCGCACGTCACTCCTTCCTCAGATGCCAAATTTTCAGTATCCAAAGACATCAACAAGCCTCTGCTTATTGCAAAGTAGCTGCCATGCTTAGCTTAAAGGTACTAATTTCTCCTTAAACTCGGAACCTACAAAATCACACTTAAGTATCATTTTTAATATGTTTTGCATACTTTGATAACAGAAATAAACCCCTCTGGACTATGGAGCTCCTTCTACTGGGCCTGGTATGTATTTGCTGCATACAAAAGATACTGGATTGTTCCATTTAAAAGTTTTAAAGAGTCAGTTGTACCATATTCAAATAACTTGCTAGTTAGAGATCCAACTATGTGTACCTGAGAACCTTGTAATCTTTACTGTACTTATCCACATTCCACCACAGAGATGCATTTCACAAGTACTTTAGAACAGAAAAAGAACAAGAGAAAGAGCTTCTAGTTTCCTGAGCTGACTACGTCTGGACCAGCCTTCCCTCCAGGTAAAATACACATTTCAGCAGGAGGCTGCCACAGAACTCAGCTTCTAACACCAAGGGAAAAAAAAGACTTTGTCTCACACGGCTGTAGTTCCTCACCTTTGAGTCTGCCCATCTTGAGTTGCACAGGAACATCTCTCTTCTACTCTCACCTTGACTCCTCCCTTTCTTCCTCCATCTTTGATACCCACCACCACCAGAAAGAACACCTTGATATTGCCACTGAAAGAGACTTGAAGCATTTCCCCCAGCCCTCCCAGCTGAAAACCAGCCAACCTACTGATTAAATAATCCTGCAGGACAAAAGGAGGCATGTTTCATTCCCCTGCTCTCAGAGTCCTCTCCAAAAAATGGACTGTTCTATAAAATACGGACTTGTACCTCACTCAATGAAATGTGGGTTTCTACATCTTCCCTGCTGCTCTCCCTTGTTCTGCTGGATACAGAAAACCAACTTCTCTTCCTTCTAACCCTTCACCATGTGAGACCTGCAGCAAGCCAGGAAGCTGCTTATTTCTCATTTTCATTGGTTGTGGTGCGCCCTCTCTTCTCTTTAGTCCATTTCTCCTCCCTCTTTTTAGCTTTCTACACCTAAAAGCTTCTAAGTTTTATTAGAGCACTACTCTTGCCCCAGATGAAGTCCTGCAATACTGTCGTTCCAACATATAGACACAATCTTTCCAACATCAACCATTACAGAGCTGATTCATGGGTCTTAGAATCATAGAATGGTTTGGGTTGAAAGGGACCTTAAAGACCATGGAGTTCCAACCCCTCTACCATGGGCAGGGACACCTCCCACCAGACTAGGTTGCTCAAAGCCCCATCCAGCCTGGCCTTGAACCCCTCCAGGGATGGGGCAGCCACAGTTTCCCTGAGCAACCTTTTCCAGTGTTTCATCACCCTCACAGTAAAGAACTTCTTCCTAAATTCTAAATTCCTAAATTGTGTATTCTGCACAGGGTTTCCACCCTGCTCACAAAGGTAACAGAACTCCCCTCAAAGGCCAGCCAGACCACAAGGGGTCAGAATCAGTGTTGAGTTTTTATTAATTACTATCACTACATTACTGTTTATTTAAAAGGATGTGTTCTTGTTTGGTTGGTTTTTTTAATGATACACCATATCGTAAACCAGAATAGTTTTGAAGTCAAAAATGGGAAATGCCTTGGAACAATGGAAACATCAACAATGGAAAGAAGACATAAGTTAATCAGAAAGCTTCTGTGTAGAACCACAGTGCTTGGCTAAGGAGCATTCAGTAACCAACATTGCACAAACCTAGATCTTTGGCGCTGCTGGCATTGTGTCATTTAAAGAACCAGCAACAAGAGACAACATTTAATGGGAACTGAATTCCAAACTGAACCTAATTTTCACTATGTTTGGATCTCTTTTGCCTTTCTTTCCATAATGATCAAGCACTGAAGCATTCCTTGACTGACCACTCTCAAAAAGTGCATTTTGAATTGGGAATACTTGCACTTCCATGACAGTGGAAGTAAGCGTTATTCCCAGTCAAATTTACAGTTGCCATACTGGGTCAAAAAATACAGAACCATTTGCTGTTTGTAGACAGACCATGAACTGAAAAAAAAAAAAAAAGGGGGAAAAAACTATTATTTGTATCTTTTGGGAGCTATTAACTGAAAGTGCTTAGGCTAGCTAAGAGGAAGTATAATTTTCACAAGCTCTGGAAACTTCAATATGCTCCAGGTAAAACTCCCACCACCCTCTGTGGACCATTAATTCTTTTTATTTATTTTTTTTTTTAAGAAGGCAAATAAATGCTTCACTCCCCCAAAACAAACCTTGAATTAAAGCTTCTTCCCAGAAGCTCAGATATTCCCTGTATAAGCTCTAGCCACATACAGATATGCATTTTTTAGCCCGAAGACTCGCACCATTCTCTTTTTGTATTCCTCCAGCATCCTGAACCAGCAGGCGGTTGGACCATATGCGGCTCTGGGCAGGTTGGTAGCACCTGCTTAGGAGGGTCAGCAAAATTGCAGCATCCTCTTCCACTTCCAGGAAAACCCAAGCACGGGTCTGAAGTGTTTTGCAGACCCCTGAAACATTATTTTATTGGATTCTAAATATAAATGTTTATTATGATTTGTGGTTTCAAGCACGCAGCATTCTGCATTGGCGTGTTAGGGAGCCAAAGGGAGGCCTACTGACGAGATGGCACGATATCTTTCCTCCATTTGAATGTTCAGAGCTACCTTTGGACAATTAGACATAAGACTATATTTCCTAAATTTGCATAAAATGAGAATCACACAGATGGACAACACATGCTTCCCATAAGTCCAGTGTGAAAATTACTCTATCACTTGTCGTTGTACCCAATCTTTCCACATTTCTGGCAATTCACATCTTAAACAAACAAGAATTGTGACAAGCAAAACAGATGGTCTCTCCTCCTCCTTCCTAAAAAGTTCCAAAGGCACATTTCCCAAAATTCTTGCTTTATAATGGTGCTGTTCTACTTGTCACAGCAGTTTTGAAAGAACTTGCAGTAACACACAAATAGCAGGCCTAAGCCTCTTTTGCACCAAGGTCCTGGAAAACCTGCCTGTGAGTGCAAAGGATTCAAGCAAAGGACGAGCTAAACCCCCAAGATCTTCTAGGTGAATTTAAAGAGCTGCCAGTCAAGCCATTTAAAGCAGGCGTGATACTCAAGGGCTAAAAGTCAGATTCTGTTTCGTTCACCATTTATAAACCAGACTATTAATTGGTGCTTGGTGTCAGCTCATTACTCAGCATGCGGGAACTTTATCAAACCTACAGATTTGCTAAGGGAAAGATGCCCTGCAACAAAGGGTACTCCTAATTAGTGGCACGTGAACCTCTCCATTAGGAGTGTTCACCATGGACAGTCAAGGATGCCTTTGCCTCCCATTGTGACCTTACAACATATCAACCTTCTCCTTTCTCTTTTATCTCCACCTTGTATGGTCTTTTGCTCAAATGTGCCAACTATGGTGACAGGCATCCCTCTCCCGTGCAGCAGGGGGCATGCAGTGGTTAGAAGGGTGGGACAGGCAGTAACTTATGAAGGAGCTGACGATGGGTAAACAATGTCAGGTGTGGAGAAAACTTGAAAGAACCCATCAACAAGGCCCTCAAAGGAGAATCACAGAATCATCAGAGTTGGAAGGGACCTCTAGAGACCATCTAGTCCAACCCCCCTTCTAAAGCAGGATGGCCCAGAGCACATTGCTCAGGACTGCATTGGAAGGTAAGAGACAGCAATGCAAAAGGGGCTGCACAATTATTATCAAGAGCATAATCCAGTTCTGTCTCTAAGCAAAACAGCCTGAAAAAGCAACCCCTACTTCACAAGAAGCAGGTATTAATAAAGAGTACAGCCATCATACCAGTAACCTCTGTAGCCTTTGCAACTCCATTTCATAAGCGATGGCATGTATACAGTTTGTAGACACATAAATAAATCAGATTTACAAGAGAAGCTGCATTTGTGTCTTTACATCGCTTCACATGATCAACCAGGAGTAAAAAGTACTCAGTGAAGGTGTTGCTGAAGGAATCCTAACTGGGCATCCCATCAGAAAGTGAGACACAAGCCTGGCTCCTCTTGCTGCATATGTTCTCACACCAAAGAAAAGGTGGGCAGCATTGCCATTGTCTTAAAAGCAACTGTTGTCAGCTGCATTTCAAGAGAAGCCTGATACCGTCAGAGTATATCAGATGACATCTACAAACACCTAATTAAGGATCCCCTGAGCCAAATTAGAGGTGGAAAATCTATTTACTAAACACTATAAGGTAATGGAGAGGCCTGTGGCAGCTCTTGCCATGCACAGAGAGTCAACTCCTGGACCCATGGGGTAGCAAGTTGGCAGATGTTTTTTTTCCAGACTCAATTTCAGGCTCATGCATCTCAAGGGTCTGCCTTAAGTGTCCCGCTTAGGCTCTAAGCCTTGTTTACAGGTGGAATATTTAATCCCCTCCCCAGGAGACAACGGAAAGGCTACGTAGTCTTTGTTACCTGCAAGCTTGCACTCTTCTCGTGTCAGACTTGGAAGTGTGTTTTTCTCAGTAAAAGTTTTACCTATAAATTCAGATGCTTCTGAGTACAAACAGCAAACAGTAGAAACTTGTACTTAACAGGAAAGAGTGCTGGCAAAATTTTTCTGCTATGTGTAGGCCACCTAAATCATCAGTTAGCTCCATAATTAACTGCTTGAATGTTGGCTAATGCTGATTTGCTGTTTGAAAAGAAAGAGAGAATACAGAGACTCTTACTAATGATTGGGATCTGCCACTCACACTTACACTGAATATGATTCCACTGCCCAAACTCTCTCTTCAGTTTTAGTTGACCAAGTCAAGACATCATTAAATTAGGTTGAGCAGTAATTTATGCTAAAAATACTCCCACTGGTACTACTGGGCTATTTCTGGAATAAATTACTATTCATGTTTATCCCTGCTATTGTTCCCTTTCCTTAACCAACAGAGAACGCAGCAGGAGTAAGGGTAGTTTCATGTTAAAAAGCATAGCAAAGACAAGAAGTCTTTTCTGAGGTGTTTATAAACTTACATCCAGAGAGTGAAGTCTTCTATTTGATGATAAATGCAGTATATGTAATGGCAAGTTTCCCCGTTCCATCCATGCCGGCAGTATATCTTGACCCCAGTTGAAAGTAATCACTTCTGAAGCAAAAAAGCTCATTCACCTTCTATACCCCCAGCTCGTTTCAGTCTTTACACGTAAAAAACTACGTCTACACTGTGGAGTCAGGACAAACTCTGCTTCAGCTGCATTTAAAAGCAGATGAGGCATCACTGTAGCACTTGTGCCTAGAGAACAGTTGTCTTCTAGGGCAATTAAGCTAAATGTGAACAAGGATTTCTTTTTTTTCTGATGAGGAACCTCTTTCTAGTTTCCAAGCCAAAATACAGAACTCATTTCACACGTCACAAGGGGACCTGGACTGCAAAGAGAGGGAACAATAAAAGACCTGTTGGTAAATATTACATACAACTTACAGGCTGAGCATTCCCTTCCAGGGACATGTGTCCCTTTGTAACCATCAGCACAAGCAGAAGTGTAATCACTTCACGCAACCTCTGCCTCTCAACAAACAAAACTTCTGACGTGGAAGACTGAAGGCAAAAAGGACATGGACCTGTTGGAATGGGCCCAGCAGAGGGCCAAAAAGATGATCAGAGGCTGAAGCTAAGAGGACAGGCTGAGAGAGTTGGGGTTGTTCAGCCTGGAAAAGAGAAATCTCCAGGGAGACCTTAGAGCCCCTTCCAGTATCTAAAGGGGCTACAGGAGAGATGGGGAGGCACTCTTGATCAGGCAGTGCAGACATAGAACGAAGGGTAATGGTTTTAAATTGGAAGAGGGAAGATTTAGATTAGATACCAGAAAGAAATTCTTTGCTGTGAGGGTGATGAAACACTGGAACAAGTTGCCCAGGGAAGCTGTGGCTGCCTCATCCCTGGAAGTGTTCAAGGCCAGGCTGGATGGGGTTATGAGCAACCTGGTCTGGTGGGAGGTGTCCCTGCCCATGGCAGGGAGGGGTTAGAAGTGAATGATCTTTAAGGTCCCTTCCAACCCAAACCATTCTATCACTGCATGCTTCTATGAAAAAGCAAGGAGGTTCCTGGGAAAACCCATGCCATTTGTCATGTTACCTGCTGTGACCAACACTGCTGATGCAAGAGCATCATCCCCAACTTTAAAAGCCCCATGTGTCTCCTGGTATGTGTGCAGGAATCTGCCTGGCTCAGGGGACCCAAGGGCATTGAACAGAGAAGAAACAGCCTAGGCCAAGTTCTTTAAAACTAATCGCTGCAGTCTGGCAAATTTTTGGCGAGCGGCCACCCCCAGCAGCCATTCAGAAATGCCAGGTGGCTCCATCTTGCCAGCGAGATGATTTGGCAGAGATTTTGAAATGAAGCAATTCAAAGTGAAAATCATCTGCCCTTTCCAAACAGAACTGCCTCAAACACTTGATTAGATTTCAATCCAAAATAGATATATTTCTCTTCAAATTAACTGACTGCAAAATAAGCCATTTTTGTCCTAGGCTGCTGGTGCCTCATAACAACTATGTGGTATTTCTGTACGTTACCTTTGCTCAGGCGTGAGCTCTATTACGGAAACTGGCAGAATATGTTGTAAATGGGAATTATATTTTGGTAATCTTGGTAAGTAGGAACTTCATATTAATAAAAACTCTTGTGAGCCACAATGCACATCTGCCCACAGCTTCTTGCCACATGGTATCTCATCTTCAGCAGCAAGACCTAGTAGAAATAAAAATCCTAATCCTGGCTGCTACAAGTGAGGAGAGGTACCCCTCTACTCTACTCTCATGAGAACCCACTTGTAGTACTGTGTCCAGCTCTGGAGTCCTCAACATAGAAAGGACATGGATTGGTTGGAACAGGTCCCGTGGAGGGTTGGAACAGGTCCAGCAGAGGGCCATGAAGATGATCAGAGGGATGGAGCACCTCTGCTATGAAGACATGCTGAGAGAGCTGGAGTTGTTGAGACTGGAGAAGAGAAAGCTCCAGGGAGACCTTATTGCAGCCTTCCAATATCTGAAGGGAGCCTACAGGGAGCTGGAGAGGGATTCTTTGTCAGGGAGTGTAGTGACCAGATGAGGGGTAAAGGCTTTAAATTGGAAGAGGGGAGATTTACATTAGATATTAGGAAGAAATTGTTTGCTGTGAGGGTGGTGAGGCACTAGAACAGGTTGCCCAGAGAAGCTGTGGCTGCCCCATCCCTGCAGGGGTTCAAGGCCAGGCTGGATGGGGCTTGGAGCAACCTAGTCTGGTGGGAGGTGTCCCTGCCCATGGCAGGGGGGTTGGAACTCCATGATTTTTAAGGTCCCTTCCAACCCAAACCATTCTATGATTCCATGAGGTAGTTGGGGGGCTGTTATCAGTTTTATTTTTGTTTATCAAATATTAAATAGTCAAAGCTGAACCTGAGCTAGTTTCATAAACTTTCAGAAAGATTTCCAATCTTGAACTGCTCTAAGATCTTATTTTTGTGGGTTTTAGCACCAAGTAATTTTATTCCCAAGTTGAAGACAACTTTTTATTTGGGAATTTGATTTTATTTGCACCACAAAGAATTTAAAAATTTAAAAAATCAACATCCAAGTGCATTTTAATTGACCTAATGTTTACTGCCTTTGTTTTTGTGAGTTGGTTTGTTGACCAGTTGAGGGAGAGTGAAAGGGAACATGTGAATATTTTCAAAGGTGCAACTTTTCATTCCAGTTTAAACTTTGAAAAAAACTTTCGCAAGATGAGAAAACAGTTTCCTGGACTGTTCTAGACAAGGACATTGTGAAGAGATGCAGAATATATTTTTTTTCCTAAGGGAAATGGTCTAGGAGGGAAACCTAGCTCTGATTCACAAGTCATTCCAGAAACTCCTCTGCAAGAGGGAAGCTCAGCAGCTATTCAGGGCACCTGGGGTAAAGAGAAGAAGAGAGGGAGGGAAGGGAGATGAACAGGGAATAGAATTAGGCTGGGAACAGATTTAGGCTGGACATTTCTAGATTTTGTGCATCAATGCCCTGTCCTGGGACACTGATGATGTGTCCGAGACACGTCATCCTGTGTCCAGAATCCATCGACCAAAAATGTTATACCATTTGACAAAAGAAACAATTCTTCTTGTTTACATAGCAAAGAAAATACTTCCAAAGGTAAAAAGCTTGTCCAGAAAGCAGAAATATATAACACTTTAAACCGCTGGTAAGTGAAATTTAAAAAGAGAAGACAACCTGACAGTGTTCCAGAAGAATAATAACAGGAATCTTTCTGTATACTCCCTGCTGACCCCTGGAACTTAGACTGTACAGGAAGACCTCTCAGGACATTTAAAATTACCACCCTAGCTTGAGACCCTGTTAATTATCACATACCCCCAGATTTCCACTTAAAAATACAGGAAGTCAAATAAAACACAACACGCTCAGGGTAAATCAGTCCTTCTTCCAGCAGATGGCTGCCCAGAGAGTAAGAGGCCAGTTCTTCCCCCTCTGCAGCCAGCCAGCATCAGCTGTAAGGTACTAAATATCCTTTACTGAAAACAGCACAGTCACCCTTCCTATCTCCTCCCACCTTCACAGCCCACCCTGCAGGAGGCTTCTCAAAAGCCCTCAGGTCTGTGGTTCGTCCCTAGTCTTGGACACTTTCTCTCCTCCCTAGGTATCCTGCACGTTTATCAAACTCGGCCTCCTGCCTTTACCCAGAGAAGTCCTGGGAGGAAAAATTGCAGGACTGTGATTTCAGAGCTCATCCTCCTGCCCCTTTTGCTGGGTCACTCCTCCCTCCTCGAGACTCAGCAATTCAGGGATAGCCACACCTAGAAGATTAGCTACAGTCTGGATGCTATTTGGCATAATTCATGTTATTATAAACCTTTTGTGGTCCATAGTACTTAAATATCAGGGGTTTACTTGACTTTTCACACGCTACAAGTCAAAAAAGTATAAATGGTTCAAGGCCATCGCCATGGTTTGCACAATTACAGAAAAAAATATCTTCATATCTATTTAGAGGCCAGTAGTGAGCTCTCTAGGCTTGTCCTTTTGCATAACAGTTTGTAAAGTTTTTAACTTGTGATTCCTCCATCAAACTCACTCATCCGTGGTTTAGATGTAGCGATCTTCATCCTTTTTGACTTGCGCTTTTCAAGGAGAGGCGTTAACTTCTGTCAAGCCTCCAGGCAATAAAGCTGCCTTTTTAAGCTCTCCTCTGAGATCACTTAGAAATACTCCGTAGAGACCAGCAGTCTCCTGATTAAATTGATTAGAGCTTATTGTATTTGCTGCTTCGACTATTTGCATTCCTGTCTCTGAAGAGCTACGTCTGCTCACACAGATAACCCGGATAACCCTGCAGAAAGCAGCAGAGCATCTAACCAGATGTGATGTTTAAAGAAAAGGGGGGGGGGCGCTGGGGAAGGAGATATCCCCCACCACCGGTGTAAGTGTGCCACCCTCTGGACAATGGTCTGAATCGCCTTTTCCAGACCATCAAGATCTCGAGATGAAGATCAGCGGTGCCAGTGGGGTCCAGCAGCTTGTGGACCTGAACCCAAAGCTAGCTGTGTAAAACTGAGTCCTGTTTAGCTCAGCCAGGTGCTTTCCATTGTTAGTTCTAGCGCTGAACAGAGACCTGATCCTCTGACAGCAAGCATTGCAGTTCATTTTAAGATATTAAAGGTCTATGTGCCCTCTTTTACCCTCAGACCACTGCTTTCCTTGTCACTGTACCCATTACAACCAACAGAGATGTGAAGTGCAACACTACCCTTGTCAGAAGACACTCTAGCGGGCAAGGCTTTCTCTGTTAAGGATCTGTTCCTGCCTAATTAAATTTTCCACTTTTCAGTTAGGCTGCAATCCGCAGCAGGGTAGGGTTAGGCTGGACATTAGGACAGAATTCTTCACAGAAAGGGTGGTCAGTCAGTGGAATGGTCTGCCCAGGGAGGTGGTGGAGTCCCCATCCCTGACTGTGTTTCAGAGTAGATTGGATGTGGTGTTGAGGGATATGGTGTAGGGGAGAACTCGTAGAGTGGGGCTGATGGTTGGACTCGATGATCCCAAGGGTCTCTTCCAACCTGAATAATTCTATGATTCTATGATTTTAAGGTTTACATTTTGCCTCAGCTCCCCTCTCTGTCTCAAAGAGAAAGAAGCTAGATAGTGCCATGCAGCAGAGGGTCAGTCTATTTTGGGGGACTGCACAGGATATTTTGGACTCTACTAAGCAGCAAATCTTCTACAGAGCATGTCCAGGCAAAATGCAAGCTGCCTTACAGAGGAGGAGGCCACAAAACTACCCAAAGGAAGCAAACACATTGAGCCTCCAGATGGTCAAACAGACTATATGGAAAACTCTTCTCACCAGGGAGGCAAACCTGTAGCCCAGCAGCATGTCTCTCCATCCTCTCCTACTGGCTTGAGGCCTTACAACCCATAAACCCACCAGATTGATTTTAAGTCTTACTATTTATTACAGTGTTCCCAGGTCAGGCCAGATTATTCCATCTTGAGTGAAAACTCTAGGTTATGTTATTAGATCCTCATAATGGCATGCTACTCCTACTTCTTGGAAGCGATGTGCCTCGGCGGGCAATTTTGTAAGTGATCAGATTACAGTGGACTAAAATGGGATGGAAGTGCCATTTCAGTTTAATATCTTTATTGATGATCTCAACAATGATATAGAGAGCACCGTCAGTAAGCTTGCAGATGACACTAAGTTAGGTGGGAGTGTTGAGCTGCATGAGGGCAAGGAAGCTCTGCAGAGGGACTTGGATAGATTGGATCGATGGGCCAATGTTAATGGCATGGCCTTCAACGAGGCCAAGTGCCAGGTCCTGCACTTGGGCCATAACAACCCCGTGGATGGTTACAGGCTTGGGGCAGTGTGGCTGGAGCTGCCTGGCAGAAAAGGACCTGGGGGTGCTGGTTGACAAGGGGCTGAACATGAGCCAGCAGTGTGCCCAGGTGGCATTACAAGTGAGAGGAGACCTCATCACTCTCTACAATTGTTTGAAAGGACATTGTAGAGAAGTCAGTGCTGGTCTCTTCTCATGGACAGTTAGTGACAGAACAAGAGGGAATGGCTTCAAGCTGCAACAGGGTAGGTTTAGGCTGGACATAAGGAAAGAATTCTTCACAGAAAGAGTGGTCAGATGCTGGAGTGGGCTGTGCAAGGAGGTGGTGGAGTCACAATCCCTGAATGTGTTTCAGAGTAGATTAGCTGTGGTGTTGAGGGATCTGGTGTAGGGAAGAACTTTGTAGAGTGTGGCTGATGGTTGGACTTAATGATCCCAAGGGTCTTTTCCAACCATAATGATTCTATGTTTCTATGAAATTGAAAGCTTGCATTTCTAAAAGCAATGCACCTAGTGTTTGATAGATGGGAGAAAAAAAGAAAGGAGAGATCCCTACCGAAGAGAGCATTGCCAGAAACATTTGTTCTCACTGGACAGAAAATGGACCAACAGTTTGGAGAGCAGAAGCTGCCTTCTCACAAGTGGGCTGTGAGATTCAAAATCATGTTACAAGAAAATTAAAATTAGAAAATCCAAGCAGTCAGTACTTTACCATAGGAAAAAAGCTGCCTGCCCACATTGCCTCTGTTTTGTCTAAAAGCACTGAGAGGTGAAATACTCTGGTGTGACACAGAGGACATATTGTGACATGGCCACAGCATCATATCCCAGGCTCACTTAGTGTGTAGAGTAGCTGATGTGCAGACTCTTGTTCAACCTTTCAGTGCACCTTCTCTCAAGGGATGGCTTGGGCATTATTTTCAGTGCCAGAGCCCAATATTTTCTTAAGTACAAAGTTATTCATTCCTTCCTGGAAGTTTCTGTGACAATGTCATTTCACAACTGCTCCACAGCCACTAAGAATTTGTCTCTCTGGTCTGTCCCAGAGATGAGAGTAAAAGGAAAGCTGAGGCACGGGGATTCTGAGCTCCAGTTTAGTTGATTGTTCTTCAGCTGTTTTTCCAAAGTGTTTAACATTTTACAACATCATGTGGCAGAGAAGCCTAGAGCACTTTTAACACATAAAATCCCTGCAGCACAACGTCTTAGCTCTATAGCAGAAAGGGAGATCCCACCTAGTTGTCCAAGTGACATTCTGGAGATGATCTTACACACTGTCATGGTTTCAGCTGGGACAGAATTAACTTTCTTGCTAACAGCTGCTATAGTGCTATGTTTCAGATTTGGGATGAAAGCGATATTGACAGCACACCGAGGGTTTTGGTTGTTGCTGGGCAGTCAAGGCTTTTTCTGCTCCTCGCACCACCCCAACAGTGAGTGGGCTGAGGGTGCACAAAAAGCTAGGAGGAGGCACAGCTGGAATAGCTGAGCCCAACTGACCAAAGGGTCAGTTATATGTCCATGACATACAACATCATGCTCATGAAGTCAAAGCTGAGGGAGGAAGGAGGGGGGGGATGTTTGGAGTGATGATGTTTGTCTTCCCAAGAAACCATTATGCATGATGCAGCCCTGCTTTCCTGGAGACATCCAGGAAAGATGAAGACCTGCCTGTTGGTGGGAAGCAGTGAATGAATTCCTTGGGTTTTTTGGCTTGTGTGCACACCTTTCATTCTAGGTGGGAAGCGGAAAAGCGCAGAGGGGCCACACCTGTAGGGAGGAGAGGACAGGACAGGTGACCCAAAACTGACCAACTGGGGTATTCCATCCCATCTGCATCATGTTCAGTATAAAAGCTGAGGGATCAAAGGGTCAACTCTCTTCCATCAGTGGCCGGTGTCCAAGGAGGACCCTGTCTGTTTGTCTGTCTTTGACCCCAATCTGAGCTTTCCTGACTCCAGATCTGGAATCCAGCTCCTGTCGGTCAACAAGTCCAGTCTGGGACTTTCCTGATGCCTGCTGGTGATGTGATCGTCATCCTGAGAGGTTGATACGGTTTTCTATATACTGGACACTTTTTTTTCCCAGTTTTTAAAAAGTTTTCTTTTTAGTATTTATTATTTCATTATTTATTTATATTTTCATAAGTTTATTTTTTTTCATAAACTCATAAATCTCCTTATCTCTTCCTCTCCCCTATTTTTCTTAGAGGGGGAGGGAGGGGCCATCTGTCTTTCTGATTAGTCAATCCAGTCAAAACCACAACATCCCTACAAACCTTTCTAGAGCAAATGCATGTTACAGAGACTGTCACCAAGCAGTGCAGGTTTTCCTCATCTCACAGTCCCAGAATAATAAACCCCAGAATAAGCCTGAGAAGTAGTTTATGGTCAAGTCTATCCTCTGCTTTTGAGGAGAACCAACAGCATGTTAACAGCTACGCTAAGAAGAGGAATAGAACAACCTGCTTAACTTCTTATTGATAAAATACAACTCAACACAACAAAACAAGACACTCCTGTCTGTAATATGTTCTGTAAAGCTTGCCTTTCAACAAGCTCAAATTTCTTCTCTTTCAGTCTCGGTGATGGAATTTAATTTGTTAAATAACCCGGATATTTTCCAGGTTAAAACAGGGCAAGAAAGGTCTGCCAGAACGTTTTCTTTTTAACACTACGCTGCACAGGGAGATGAAACAAAAAGGCTAAACTATGTCAAAAGATTATTCAGTGTCTGACACTCAGTGGCCAAAATCCAGTACTGCAGTTACAATTCGGCTACAGAAATCGGTACCACCTCAAAAATTACCCAGTTCGAAGGTGACCCCATTCAATGCACCAACAGAAATGTTAAAGGACACATCACCTGCCAGTTTAGTATTTTATTAACACGTGTTTTTAAGATATGGGGTTAACACAGGATTAAAAACAGGGTTTCAATTACAGGCAAGCGAACCTGAAGAGAGGGCGCAAAATCCAAACACTGTAATTTAATTATTTCAAAACCAATACAAGAATTTCTGTCTCATCATAAGCTACTGAGAACAGAAAATTTTTTCCCCCCATGCTTTTGCATCCTGGAAAGTTACAATCACCCATTTGGCATACTTGAATAAGAACTCAGTGGTGGTGTAAGCCTAGTACTTTTTTAGAAATTTTAGGAAAAAAAAATACTTAAATGTGAATATACTTCCTCAAGAAAAATTATCTGCATGCAATCACAAAAGTAATCTTAATTCAAAATGAGCCCCTAATTAAAAATACATAGATACAACAAAGAATTGCTAATAGATGTCACAAAAATATTTAACTTGCTGGAAGAGAAAGCAGAATGTCACCGTATGTTACCCTAAGGCAGGCAGAGAAATCTTTGATGGCATAACACAATGGAAAATAATATTTTAAGGTAGAATACAAATAAAGAAGTCCCCAAAAGGTTTTTCATTGCAAGCTATCAGAGATGTTTAGGCTTTGTTTTGCACCCGCAGACCTACATTCAAGCCTGGCCGGTGTTGAAGCCCAACCAGAGATGGACAGGTTGAGAACATCTTCTGAGGATATTAGCTACACTGCTGCTCTATCTACAAAAAACGGTGTGACAGAACTGCTCTAGTCTGGAGAATCACCTTGGGTGATGTGGTGGGCATCAGAAATGCAGGTTTAATCCTGCAGATTCAAGGACTCTCGTGAACTACTCCAAGAATGCCGCAGCACCTCTATACCCTCTAAGGTCACATTTCATGTAGGGAAATCAAGTTATCTGAGAAAAAAAGATTAAAACTGAATGCAGGAGGTTTAGATAAATTCCTATAAAATCCCTTTACTTATAAAGGAACTGGGTTTGGCCAGAGGTGTATAATGTTGTCCAGGAGAGATATATCGATAAAGCCGTAAGGAATGCCAAACAGCCGTAAGGAATGTCAAACTCAGAGATAAATTTGGTTCTTTGCTCCTTGAGTTTATGGACTAGAATATTCTGGATTACCTTCAGAGCACTGATGGCATGGTTTTGAATGCCAGCCATATATGCCAGAAATAATTAGGTGTATCTTTTCAAAAGTCATGTTTCTTTGCACACCACCATCTTTTCTCCATCAGAAATCAAGTCGATCATGCATGGCATCTTTGGCAAAAACAAATATACTATCTTGAAATCAAAACATTTTGTAGACATGTCGTGTTCTAAAACAGAGAGCCTATGCAACCTGGCTGTTAGAGAGCACAGGATGCTCCATTCTTCAAACAAAAAGAAGCCTCAGATTAACAGGCCCTGGTCCTCCTGGGAGACACCAGTCACCATATTATCAGTTGGAAGGGTGACACAGCCAGGCTCAAGCAATCCAGAAGGTTTCTGGAAGGCATCAATGACAATTTCCTGAAACAAGTGATCAAGAGCCAACAAGGGGATGTGCTCTGCAGCACCTCATTCTCACAAACAAGAATGAGCATGTTGGGGATGTAAAGACTGGGAGCAGACTTGGCTGCTGTGATCATGCAGATGGTGGAGTTCCGGATCCCAAAGACAGAACAAAGCAAATAGGATCTCCAGCTCTTGAACTCAGGAGAACAGGCTTAGACCTCTTCGTGGAACTTCTTGGAAGAATCCCATCAGATAAAGCACTGGAGAGAAGGGTGCAGGAGAGCTTGCTGATTTTCAGGGACCACCACCTACAAGATCAGGAATGATCCCTTCCCACATTCAGGAAGTCAAGAAAAGGTGGCAGAAGACCTGCATGAATGAACAAGGAGTTCCTGATTAAACTCAGGCTTAAAACAGAAGCATAGAAGAGGTGAAAGCAGGGTCAGGTCACACAGAAGTATAGAGAGACTGTCTGAGCTAGTGATGGGGTTAGGCAAGACAGTGATCAGCTGGAGTTGAATCTGATGAGGGATGTGAAGGTCAGCAGGAAGTGTTTCTACAAGTACAAAATCAGCAAAAGGAAGACTAGGGGAAATGTGGGCCTGTTGCTGAATGGGACAGGGGACCTGGTGACAAAGGAGATGGAAAAAACCGACATACCGGATGGCTCCTTTGTCTTAGCCTTTATAAGTAAGGTTGGTCTTCAGGAATCCCAGGTCCCTGACACCAGAGTGAAACTCTTGAGCAAGGAAAACTTACCCTTGATGGAGAAGGATCAGGTTAGGGAATATTTAGCCAAACCAGAACTTACATAATGGTTATGTGGGACTTGACATGTTAGAATCATAGAAACGTAGAATCATTTAGGTTGGAAGAGACCCATGGGATCATCAAGTCCAAGCATCAGCCCAACTCTACAAAGTTCTCCCCTATACCAGATCCCTCAACACCACATCTAAATCACTCTGAAGCCCATTCAGGGGTGGCAACTCCACCACCTCCCTGGGCAGCCCATTCCAGTGACTGAACACTCTTTCTGGGAAGAATTTTCTTCCTAATGTCCAGCCTAAACCTACCCTGTTGCAGCTTGAAGCCATTCCCTCTTGTTCTATCGCTAATTACCTGTGAGAAGAGACGGGGTTGCACTCACAAGTGCTGAGGGACCCGGCTGATGTCATTGTAAGGTCAGTCTCAATCATCTTTGAAAGATCAAGGTGATTGGTGAGGTTTCTGAGGACTTGATGTTGCTCCTGTTTTCAAGAAGACCAAAAAGGAGGATCTGAAGAATTACAGGTCAGTCAGCCTCACCTCAACCCTTGGAAAGTGATGGCACTACTAGTCCTGGAAGTAATTTCCAAACACAGGAAGGACAAGAAAGTAATTTGGAACAGTCAGCATGGATTTATGAAAGAGGAAACATGCTTAACCAGCCTGATAGACTTCTATAACAAGATAACTGTCCCAGTAGAAGAGGGCAGTGGATGGTGTTTATCTTGACTTTAGTAAAGCTTTTGGCACAAAAGCTCCCATAGTATTTGTACTGACAAACCTACGAAATGCAAACAAATTAAATGGAGAGTGAAGTAGTTTGAAGATAGGCTGAACTGCCAGATTTGTGATCTGCAGCACAAAGCCCAGCTATAGGTGTTGTCACCAGTGGTGTATCCCAGGGTTCAAGACAGGTTCCAGTTCTGTGACATCTTCATTAATGACCTGGACAATGAGACAGAGTGAAACTTCAGCAAGTTTGCAGATGATACAAAAACTGGGAGGACTCTCTCTGTGTTAGGAATAGTGTTTCCAGCAGGTCAAGGGAGGTGATACTTTCCCTCTACTTAGCCTTGGTGGGACTGTGCTGGGACTAGGTTTTGGCCCCCCCACTTAAGAGTCTGGGGAAGGGCCATAAAGATGATTCAGGGACCAGAGTATCTGATGTATGGGAAGAGAGCTGGGCCTGTTCAGTCTGGAGAAAAGAAGGCTCAGGGAGACAGGGAAAAGTGAGATGATGAAAGAGAATACGATTTTGCAGCATGTTCTGTTCCTCTGTACTTATATGTTAAAATCAGACATACGCCTTAACACATGCATATGTATGTATTATAGTCCATGTATCTGACAGCACAAAACCAAGCTTCCTCTGTATTAGGAGTGAAAATGTGCTCCCCAAATCAGGCTACAGCCATTTCAGCAACCGTTAGAAAACAATCTGACTGAAGCTACATCTAGACCTTTAGTTACCAGCTTCCATGTCAAGAAAATCAAGGCTGCTAAAGTCTGCTGTGGTATCATGGGAATATGTTTAGAGGACACTCTTTCACCAGTAGCTCTTCAGCTTGAACTGACATTTCTCACTATTCATACCCATCAATGTCAAAAACTATATCAGGTTTTACAGCAAAGTTTCTACATTTGCCTTAAAGGGTGTCACTCAGCCTCTGCTCTCCGCACTTTAAACGGGCTCGTTGGGCAGCAGGACTCCCAGCTGTGCCGAAATGCAGTCGGCACAAACACTCCTGTGAGACACCTAACCATCCTGACAGCAGCTACGCTCTGAGGAGGGCATGCTTTTCCCCACACAGCTGATGCTTTTCCCCTCCCTGTAGCTGTGAGAGCTTTTCGCTGGATGTAGGAGTTAGTGTTACTACAGTAGAGTGTTCTCACTTGTGCTTGTTGAAAGGTGTTTAATAGTAAGCACGGGGTTGAGTGAATGTGTCATCTACCAGACTCTGTACACGCTGAGTAGAAGGAAGCTGAGCATTCAAGCTGTTTTCAAAGTGTGTCCCCTGATGATTATGGGGGGCATTGACTGGCTGCATCGGCTCGTCTGATTTCATTTCAGCTCAGTTCATCGCCTTGTTTGGAATTTGGTCCTTTGGAAGAGAGAAGCTGAAGAAGACAAGAGATGAAATGGCAAAATTAAGATCTCAAACGGCTTTCAGACTGGGTCCTACAAATAAAAGAGCATCCTTGTTTCACACTCTAAAGGGTTACTCATTTAAAACAGCTTACAATGGAAAGGATTTCAAGACATTTCTGTTCTAATGTTTTTGTAAGTATCTAACTATCTCTACTTGGGCAGTGACAGAAGCTTCACCTTTTTATTAATATCTTTTCTAAGTATATCATCACACACCACAATCTAATAATAAAAACACTGTATAAATCCCAAAGGGGCAAAGTGTTTTGAGTTTGCACCATTAATTGGGAATAAGTAGGATTATGACCATTCCAACATTTTGAAGGGAAACTTCGTACTGATGGCATCAAACCTCAAAAACCTCAAAAACTGCCTATGAAATTCAAGTTGATTTCCAGGTAATGAAAAAAAACCAACTCCAGCCCAAATTCCTTATAACAAAACATATAACCATAGAATCACAGAATGGTTAGAGTTGGAAGGGACCTTAAAGATCATCGAGCTCCAACCCCTCTGCCATGGGCATGGACACCTCCCACCAGACCAGGTTGCTCCAAGCCCCATCCAGCCTGGCCTTGAACCCCTCCAGGGATGGGGCAGCCACAGCTTCTCTGGGCAACTTCTTCCAGTGTCTCATCACCCTCACAGCAAAGAATTTCTTTCTAGTATCTATCTAAATGTCCCTTCTTTCAACATCACTTGTAAGACTCACATTTGACCATTTGTGTATCTGAGGATGCTTAAATGAGATCCCCAACCAGAGATGTCCTAATGCTGCTTCAAACAGAAACTTAGCTTTCATCTCCATGCATGACATTTCCAGCCAGCTAAGTCCTGTACACAGGGTAGAACAAAGTATATATGACATCTACTAAGGCTAATCAGAGGAAGAGAAAAAAAACAGCTTGCATCCTGTAATTAGAAGTAGACAAACTCCAAGGAAATTAGCAAAAAGGAGCAATGAGCAAACAAGATTAGTCTGCTTAGAGGTTATCCCTCTAGTCACCATGTAACAGGAAATGAATCTTTTTTTCATGATAAAAGAAAAAATCGTCTGAGCACAAATAGGAAGATTCTAGTATCAGTTTGGAAAACCTGGGGACAAAGGTGCCTTTTTTGCTTCTTAACTTCCTTCAGGAATGAAAAGAGGAATGTACTCAAGATGAAGGAACATATCCAACTATACTCCATCCGAGGCTGCTGAGGAGTAGATCTACTCAGCCTGCAACCCCAACACAAATTTCAACACAGCTTCTTTCACAAGTCACATCCAATTGGGGAGTACATATTACAGTCATTAAAAATCACATCACACTCCTCAAGAACAAGTTTATTGTGCTACTTCCCCGGTTTCTCTGGTGTTCACACTGGTGGTGTTGAACTCCATCATTCAAAGAACCCTACAGCAAGTGTCAGAGTATACAAGCTTGAGGGCTTCAGAGGATGTCCTGGATACATAAGAAAGTGTACATGGTATGGCTAGAAAAGGAAATTCGGTGGTTTTTCTTCCATCTTATTTTTGTGACTCCAGAGTTGGGGAAGAAAGCATTTTATACGGGAAGCACTAAGGGGTTAAAGTGATCTGTTCCATCTTTATTTGTACTATTTGTAGCGTATTTATCTCCTACCACTCCTTCCTAATGCTAGAGATTTACAGTGCCAACAAAAGTAATGAATGACCCGAATTCACCTTTAAATCCCAGGAAACTTGAACAGCCTGTATTCACTGAAATAACACTGTTATTGCAACAGCTTTGGATAATAAACTTCTAACTGGACTGACAGAAGTCTGGTCTTTGTTGAATACCTCCTCTCATCATTTCAATACAGAACAAGCTGTTTACTTTAATGTTTATTTTCTTGCAACACAACAAGACTTCATTGTTGGAATTACTGCATAAATATGGAGCTGAGAAATAGTCACCAGTGAACATTATTCATGGATGTAGAGGTCTTAAATGATTCAGACTCTGATTCACTCACATCCTCAATAATTATCACCACAAAAGAGAACACATTTTAAAGAACAGGATGTGAAATTAATGTTCTGAAGAATTTGTAAAACAAAACCTCTACAGGTTGGGTTTTTTTTTTCCAAGTTCACTACATATTGATACTGACTTCTAATAGCTCAATCAGGACTCTCATTGTACATGGATTATTTTTTTTCATGATAAAACCAAAAGAGAATGGTTAGGTAACTGAAAACTTTTAGAAGTATTTTAGGCCAGTTTAGAACCATTAATGTTTCTTCCGCTTCCATGAAAATATATGAGGTATGAGTCACTGGATTATTTTGGAGAAGGACAAGCAACTCTGTCAATATCAGAGTCTTCAGTCAGTTCTGAGCCAAAGACTTTGAGAGATTTACTGTAAAACTCTTTGGGATATCTATTTGTAAATTAGGAGTAGTTTTTTTCCTTCTGTTCTCAACTTTAGCCAGCCCTGTAAGAGAAATTTAAAATATCTTTAAGTAACTCCATCATGTCAACCTAGAGAGTGGCAAACTTGAGATTTGGGTTAGGTAACTGACAAAAATGTCTTATCTCAGGCATGGCAAAGGAGTTGTACAAAGATTATTAGCTCAAGATCTCTTTGGAGGTCTTTGATATTTGAACAAACATTGTGTGTTGCAGTCTTGTCTCAGAATCCCTGACTCTGTTCATCGACTGTATCATGTGACATTATGTTTTCTTTGCCATGTGGTGTTTTTCTACCTTTGGTTTTCAGTCATGCAATCAAAAGTACCTGCAATACCAGGTGATGTAAATCAACCACACAGCAAAAGGTAACATAAGGTAATTGTTTGTATGAACTATTTGATGAATATTCCGGAGTAAGAAACAGAGTTGTGCAGATGAAAGTGAGATCACAAACCGTGCAAGGGAGGAGAAAGGGGTTAACATTTTGACAAACACTATTGGGTAATACTTATTCAGTTTTAACTTTGGTATTCATTTGAACATTTGAATACCCATGAAATTTCAAGCAGTTTTGTCACTCTGCCTGAGCTATGCCCAGGTGTAGTGGTGTGATGCTATAATTAAGTGTTGCCTCATAACTGTAAGAGATTAATCTAAAAAATTAAGTAACTAGCATTTTTTTTTAAATAGCTAGAGAGGTAGACCTGTGTGAACCTCACGAATTTCAATGAGGTGCGGTGCAGGGCTCTGCACTTGGGTTGGGGAAATCTCAAGCACAAATACATGCTGGGGATGAAGGAATTGAGAGCAGCCCTGAAGAGAAAGAGTTGGGGGTGTTGGTAGATGAGAAGTTCAACATGAGCTGACAATGTGTGCTGGCAGTCCAGAACGCAAAGCACATCCTCGGCTGCATCAAAAGAAGTGTGGCCAGTAGGGCGAGGGAGAGGAATCTGCTCTGGTGAGACCTCACCCAGAGTACTGTGTCCAGCTCTGGAGTCCCCAGCGTAACAAGGACATGGACATGTAAGAGCAGGCCCAGAGAAGGACCATGAAGATGCTCAGAGGGCTGGGGCACCTCTCCTATGAAGACAGGCTGAGAGTTGGGGTTGTTCAACCTGGAGAAGCGAAGGCTCCAGGGAGACCTTATAGCAGCTTCCCAGTACTTAAAGAGGGCCTACAGGAAAGATGGTGAGGGAGTTTTTATGAGGGAGTATAGCAAAAGGATGAGTTGTAACAGTTTGTTATTTAATAAGTGGAGATTTAGATTGGTTATTAGAAAGAAATTCTTTGCTGTGAGGGTGCTGAGGCAGTGGAAGAGGTTGCTCAGAGTAGCTATGGCTGCCCCATCCTTGGAGGTGTTCTAGGACAGGCTGGATGGGGCTATGAGCAACTGGCTGGATGGGGCTATGGTCTGGCGGGAGGCGTCCCTGCCCAGGGCAGAAGGGTTGGAATAAAATTACATTTAAGTTCCCTTCCAGCCCAAACCATTCTATGATTCTATATTTGCTTGGATCACGAGGAAAAAATCAACAAGTCATTTTATTTGCTCCTTGTTAGGTGATTTGAGCAGCAGGTTGCACTAGATGACCTTTATTTCCAACCTGCATGATACTTTGAACCAATTTCTGGAGAAATTATAAAGCATGTAACAGTGTAAATCTTGCACCTGGATCAACATTTGCATGTGTTCTTCCCCAGGTTAATAATTCTCTACCTGATTTACACAGGTTGTATAATCATAGAAAATCGAGCTAAAAGAAGAAAGTGCATGTAGTCTGTCTCCCTTGGCTGGGTCCATCTAGTCCATGATAATCATTTCATTATGAGTCTGGCATCTATAATAATTCAATAACGCAAGTTCTATTAGTGCCATAAGACTCCAAATGGGCAATTAAAGAGAAAGTTTATTCCACGTAGAGAATACATCCATTAATTTCATACATTTGGCAGTATACGTCTTGATTATTAGAGCTTGGGATGATACAAGATTCATTTATTCACTAAAAACTATTCCCTAATTCCCTAGGAATGGGAATGGTGTCCTATCACCATTCAAGAGCAACAATGCTGCAGCCAAGTTCATTACATAGACAGAAAATTTTGAAGACTGAAGAGGTTTTGGGTGGGTTTGGTGGGTTTGTTGGTTTGGTTGTTTTTTCCTTTAAGAACATAGTCAAAACAGAGGACAGAAAATACATGTCATGATAAACAGTGAGGCAAGAGAGGAAGAATGTGTAAGGCTGGAGTGCAAGAAATGGAGAAGAAAACAGTTGCAATGGTTCGGGGGGGGGGGGAAAAGAGGTAAAAGGAGAACAAGTGGTAGTAATAAGGCCCAGGTAAAAATGGGTTGGGAAACACTTAAACCAATGGATGTGAGAAAGACTGTGCAAAATCTTTGGCAAGGCATCCAGTCAGTCCAGCATGTCTAATAGTCAAAAAAATCATAAATTGTCTTGTACAGATGTATGATCTTTATAATTTAAGATATTTCAGTAAAAAACCCAAACAAACAAACAAACAAACAAAAAAAAAACCAACACTTTTAAAGTTTGGGTTTCAGCCCCAGGGTTTGGAGGATTTTTTTTGGTAGGTTTTCGAGGGCTGGCACATCACTGGGACAATGGATCCTTCCTGAGTGCATCTGCGTGTTTGAATATGGTGTTCAGATGCAGGCAGATGTCATCTGTCATCCCGCTATCTATCAAGGCAGACAACACACAGGATGATGTGATAAAGCAGAAAATTACGGAGTCAACAGTATTGCTCAGCTTCAGTTCTCCACCAAAACCATCCCTTTCTCCTGTTTTAGCTCCCTCTTACTGATCCAAGGACTCCTTGTTTAGTATGAAGCATACAAATGTGTTGAATTTGAGAGCTATTCTAAATAGCTATCCTGCTTCTAAACTGCTCGGTCTCATCGTATTTTGAAAATAAAACATACACAGTCTGCAGCCACTCTTCCAGGGATTAGAGGAGGGATAAACACCGAGAGAACATGGAAGACTCCTCTGAAAATCACGTCAACTTGGTCATGGATATTTTTAAATTCACTTCAGATTCATTGTTTTGAAAAACCCTAGTTTGTTTTGTTTGCATATAACTGTTGCCTCTACGTACACTTCTATTTTAAACAAAACTGCAGTGGATCAATAGCCATAAGGTTTAACAGATTCCTAGCAAGAAGTTACGTATTCTGTATTTTTATCCAAAATTCCCAATCTGAGTGCATCCAGAAAAGATACACATTTGCCAGATTTCCCAAACTAGGATTGCAGACCTGAGCACTGTCTAAAGTTAGAACATGACGCGATATTCACCACCCCAGATCTCGTCATCTTTTTCTCTCTCTTCCTATTCTGAGGTAGTCAAACAGTGATTCCAAATGTAAACTGTCAGTAGAAAAAGTACGGAATTTACATCCAATACCACGATTCAATTCTCTTTGTGCCACATCAGAAATTTACACCTGGAAAAATGTAAGCTCGGAAAAATGTGAAGGTTTCAGCTGTGAAGGATCTTCAGCTTAAAATGTGGATCCATAAGGGAGTCAGATGCCCATCCCTGTAGAGATCATGGAAGAACCCTGGACTTGTTCTATTTGCTCAGTTAATGTACATTGGAGTACTTTATTCCTTTTTTTATTTTTATTTTTTTCTAAATCAGTCTTACCAAGGTGAAATGTGCCACAAAATGATACAAAAGGAAATCAGAGGACAAGAAGAGAAATTGAACTGAACAGAATGCTAATCTAAGTCCTCCTATGAAAAGTATGTTTTAAATACACCAATCTATAACCATACAACCATTTCTGTTGTTACTGAACATTCACACATCCCATTCCATCAGTAAAATAGCAGCAAATAGGAATTTCCCCCAGTTTCCCCATTTCTCTTGTACCATGCCAGTCTACGTGTTGCTTTTCCCATCCCCACCACTGCCCAGGACCATTCCCCACACAAGCAGGCTGTTCTGCCTCTCTAATCAGGTTCAGAATTTGGGCTATCAAGTTTTCTTCCATCATTTTCTCCAGTTGACAGTCTTTCAGCTACGATCCGGTTTGCAGCAGATTTGTCTGGAACCTAACTCCCAATTTGTACTGTCTGTTGTGGGTTTGGTTTTATTTTTCTAAGAAAAAAATAAAAAATTGACAGAATTTGAGGCAAAGTTTTCGGAAGGGAGCTGTACCAGCAGGACAGCTGATGCTACCGTCGTTCCACTCCGTGTGACAGTTTGTGCCTCGCTCAGCCTTAGATCTTTTTCTTCCACAAAGCTGCACCTAACAATTACTTTTGGTGTCTGTTGCAGAGCTGTCAGCCCCGCACCAGCTGTCAGGAGGCTGAATTTCCCTCCGTCTGTGCCTCATCCCCACGGCCTTGGCTGACAGGCGGCCTGCGGTGCGGGCATCTGACTGCCCCAGTGCCCTGCCAGCCTGCTTCTCCCTCCTTGGATGAGGCTCACACCCTGGAGGGGGTCAAGCTGTGCTCCCTCCTAGGACTGCCTGGTAATGGGAAAAGGCAAGTTGCAGTGAGGGTCAGCAGCGTGGAGAAGGATGGAGGAGCACAAGGCGCCGAGAGAGGTTCTTGTTCCACTCCCAGATCCCTCAGTACCAACTCCCCCATTCCTCCCCACGTGACTTCTTCCAGGGATTAAAGCCCCTTGCTACCTCAGCCATGGTTATCAGCAGTATTTCCTAATGAAAATGTTTGCCCCAAAAGCAGCCCTGCCTCTGGAGCACCGAGATGTGGGTGCTGCTTCAGTTCAGCGCAGATCAATGAACTGAAATGCTGTTACTGCAAGGCGAGGGAAGACCCAGTTGCCTGAAACACAGGGAGCCCAAAACTTCAGAGCAGAAACAAGCCATTTCACAGAATCACAGAATGATCTGGGGTTGGAAGGGACCTCTGGAGATCACCTAGTCCAACCCTCCGGCCAGAGCAGGGTCACCCAGAGCAGGTTGCACAGGAACATATCCAGGCAGGTTTCAAATGTCTACAGAGATGGACACTCCACCACCCCTCTGGGCAGCCTGTTCCAGGGCTCTGCCACCCTCACAGGAAAGAATTTCCTCCTTATGTTTAAATGGAACTTCTTATGTACACATTTAGGCACTTCAGGTCCAGACCTGAAGCTGCAGAAAGGAGTTAATGGAAAGTATGTTCCCCACCCCAAGCAGTGACAGACACCACCCAGGCACAAAACTGGCCACACAGGCAATATCCACTCCCTAGCTGCTTTTTGAGGGGAGGGGGAAAGAAGCCTCCCTTCCTACTCTACCACATTCCTGCCTGAACAGCTCTTGCACCCAAAGGAGCACATATCCAACCAGAGGTGCCCAGTGCTTGCCTTTGTCTCTCTCATACTGGCAACCCAACGCTGTGAGGGCAAAGCCCCTGACCATACCTCCCTCTCCGTGCTGTCTTGAAGATGTATATCATAGCAACATCATAGACTACATTTTTTAGATATCATTTAAGCTTTTAGAAAGATCCAGTATTACATGTGCAACGATACCATAATGAAAATAATACTCTAAGTAAATGTATGTTGTTAACATTAGAGTTAAATGTTTCCCAGGAACCATTTATGATATAGACCAGTTCTTTGAAGAACACTACTTTTTTAAATGAAAGAACATTATTTTGTAACTTTACAATCTGTGGGTTCTAAGTCCTTCTCTAACTTCATAAACAACCTTATCTTATTCTACACTAACCTTGGAATTATCATTTCCCAAAAGCAGCTCAGCTGATATAAGTAATAATTCTGTATTTCCAGATCTAACTTTGATAAAATTATTTCTGGAGTTCTGGAGTTGTTTGAAATATCAGGAGAGGAACCATTTTCGGCGTTTAGTTACATTTGCTCATGATTTTCCTAAGAAAAGAATGACAGCAGTGATAAAAAATCGTACTGGTGTTAAATGCTTTCATTGTTTGGATATTTTTTTTTATCCCTTTCAACTGAGAAAAGTAAGGCTGAAGCTGGGGAAAACATTGAAGAAAGCAAGATGCTTTCTGTTAGTTTCTTTTTCTGGTGCGTGTGAGTGGGTGTGCAAATTACCTCTCGCTCTTTCTTAAACCACGCTTTTTCCTCTCCTTTAAATGCAACAGGAAAAGCATTAAAACAACTGATGGAAGAGGAGGCATCAAGTTTTTTTTTTCTTCTTTTTCTTTTTTTTTAAAGTTAAACAAGTCTCACTTTTGACTTCACAAAACGTCCATTGCAACAGGGATGGAGACAAGTCACACATTGGAAGGGAGCGGGACAAGCCAGGGCTGAGCAGCTGTGGTCAGACCATGTAAAACAGAATGACTTTGTCACCCTGGGTCACGACACCTCCTGGGGACAGGTCCACTGTATGAGATCACAGCTAGGAAAAAAAAAACAAAACAAACCACTTAGACTTGCCAACTGCAGTGCTCTGACTCTGGTACAAGAGGGTGAAGAGCAGAGAAGTCACAGCAGAGAAGTCACAATGGTGGCACAGAGGAGGAGGACCTAAAGCTGCTGAGAAAGCCACATTCGATCCACAGGTGAAGGGCTGTTTGACTATTTTCCTCTTTGCCCTGGTTTGAGGTAAAACAGAACAAGTGTTCTGTTTTACAGTTTTACTTTTTACCTGGGCCTCTTCTCACTAACTAAAGTCTGAAATTAACAGCATGTTGTTCAGAAACTGTTCACTCTCACAGTGATAAGATCTGATTCTACCAAGGAATGGGGTGCAGAGAGGCCCTTGCTTATAGTTATTGCTAGAACAACCAAGGTCAGGGAATTTCGTTATTTGCCCTGTTGGAGGGTCAGAAGCAAAAAACCATAGAGGGATCACACCTGTAGGGAGGAGAGGACGGGACAGGTGACCCAAACCTGACCAACTGGGGTATTCCATCCCATCCGCATCATGTTCAGTATAAAAGCTGAGGGATCAAAGGGTCAACTCTCTTCCTTCAATGGCTGGTGTCTGAGGAGGACCCTGTCTGTTTGTCTGTCTTTGACCCCAATCTGAGCATTTCTGACTCCAGATCTGGAATCCAGCTCCTGTCAGTCACTGAGTCCAGTCTGGGACTTTTCCTGATGCCTGCTGGAGATGTGATCCTGAGAGCTTCATACAGTTTTGTATACATTGTATCTATCTAATTATTTTATTCCTTTGGTTTTTGTTTTAATTTTACTATTAATGCTTCATTAAAGTAGTTTAGCTCATTCTAAACTTGTAAATCTCTTTATCCTCTTCCTCTCCCTTTTTTCAGGGGTAGGAGTGGCCACATGTCAGTCTGGTTTTGGTAATTTTGGCTGAAACCACAACACTCTTAAAAGAAAGCAGCCACAGTGGAAAATGCTCTGGGCCCTTCAGATTTGAGGGGAAACAAAACAAAACAAAAGAAACACACACAACCTGTTTGCAGCAGCCCTTTTGGTGAATGAAAGTCTTGCTGTGAACCAGTGCTCATCTGAGCAGCTGAGCTACTGCTGCCAGTGAGCTGGAAGCGGTTCTTAGTCCAGCCCATCTCCCCAGCTCTTGCTCATCTTAACACCTGGCTTTTTCACCTTTCTGCTTGGGAGGTAAGCTCTTATCTCGCTGCTGGGGACGGGGAAGCCAAGGTGTGGGCCAGCAATGGGCCTCACCCATAACCGCTGTGCAGCTGTGAAGGGGTGAGGTCGGAAGAGATGAGAAGTTACAGACTCCAAATTCGGCTCATTATCTACAGCCTTACACTGCCCCAAAAAGGAATTCCATCTTACACATCATTTGCAGACAGGCTTGTGAAACCAAAACACTTGTCCTGTTTTTCTCGCTATGCTAGCCTGGGCCTTTGCAGCTCACTTTTCCACTCTTACCAGTTTAAAACAACAACAACAACAACAACAACCAAAAAAAAAACAACTTTGAAGCTCTGAGGCAGTGGTGTCTCTGGACAGAATGGGAAAAAGGAGTAGAACAAACTGAATGAACAAAGGATATCTTTTTTCTGGAAAAAAAATATAGTTCACACAAACCTATATAAGCCTTACTTTTAAGCTGCCTGGTTGAAAAAAAACAGTAATTTACAGTCTTTAAAGAGCTCTAGGCTAAAAGTACAGCACCAAGAGCTGCAGTTCTCATTGTTGACACGTTAGGAAGAGAAGAACTACCTCTAGATCTTTCTAGTATCTCCTCTCTGGACACACAAGAGACTTCATGTAAATTGGAGGTGAAAAGGTTCAAAAGCTGTGGTTGAAAGATGTGACTTCTAATGAAGGTCTTCTGAGGACAAGGCTACAATGGCAAAGCTTCCATGGGGCTGTGCAATTGCGCTTCCTGTCCAGCAAACCTGTCCACCAAGCCATATGGGGCCACTAACCCAGGAAACCAGAGCACCAGGCACTCCAAGCCACTGGAGCAGGACCACCATAAACCATCACAAATCACTGAGGGGTAGGGCAAGCTTGAAGAAGACAAAACAGAATCACAGAATCACAGAATGTCAGGGATTGGAAGGAACCTTGAAAGATCATCTAGTCCAATCCCCCTGCCAGAGCAGGGACACCTAGAGCAGGTCACACAGGAACACGTCCAGGCGAGTTTTGAATGTCTCCAGGGAAGGAGCCTCCACAATCTCTCTGGGCAGCCCCTGCCAGGGTTCCCTCACCCTCACTGTGAAGAAGTATTTCCTCATATTCAAGTGGAACCTCCTCTGTTCCAGCTTGCACCCATTACCCCTTGTCCTATCATTGGATGTCACTGAGAAGAGCCTGTCTCCATCCTCCTGACACTCACCCTTTACATATTTATAAACATTAATAAGGTCCCCCCTCAGCCTCCTCTTCTCCAAGCTCAAGAGACCCAGCTCCCTCAGCCTTTCCTCATATGGGAGATGCTCCACTCCTTTAATCATCTTGGTAGCCCTGTACTGGACTCTCTCCAGCAGTTCTCTGTCATTCTGGAACTGAGGGGCCCAGAACTGGACACAATACTCCAGATGGGGTCTCACCAGGGCAGAGCAGAGGGGGAGGAGAACTTCTCTCGACCTACTAACCACCCCCCTTCTAATACACCCCAGGATGCCATTGGCCTTCTTGGCCATGCTAGGAAGACGTGTCTTGGTAGTAACACACAAGGTCTGACAGGGCTGTAAATTAATCCGCCTAATTCACCAGCTGGGTGAGGTCTTAACTCTAGTAGGTATTTCATTGCTTATTAGAGGAGATAAGAAATGGAAGAGAGCATTGCAGCAGGAGTGACAGCTTATTTTAGCTCCAGGAGTGACTTGCATTTGGGAATTACCATTAGTTCTTTGCTTCAGTTAAGAGCAAACCAAGTCCCTGGAGTGGTCTGGTTGCTCTGAGACATTCAATCAAGACTAGGTGTGGGTTTTTTTACGAGAGACAACCAGCTTTGTTACAAGTCAGCACAGAAACTGCTGGGTGAAATTCTGGGCTGGCCAGAGAAACTGATCCCCTGGTGCTCCCGGTTACATCCTGCCTGACCTTGGCCTCTGGCCTTATGCTCTAGTTCTCTCCCAGTACAGAAAGAGTGGGACTTCTGTCTAGCAGTTTGTAGAGGCAAGGACTTCTCCTTTCCTCCAACTGAAGAGATGGGGCTAAACTTCAGTGCCAGTCACTCAAAGGCCTTTGAATATGGAGTGGCGACAACTCTGAAGGGAAACAGGAGTGGGAAAAGTGTAGCTCTATCCTCTCAGCCCGTGTCTCACTGGAGACACAGAAAGGGACAGTGCCTTTTCCTTTGGTCCCAGAGGATTGGGGCAGGAAAATGCCTCTCAGAAACTTTGATTTGTGATTTTCAGGTGGTCTACTTCATGCTGATTTGCTTAGATTCTTTGCTATAAACAGTAAAGGAAAAGGATTTCAAACAGCAACTCAGGTATCGAACTTGTATTTCTTTTCTGCTATCAACCTGCCAAGGACCTTTGATAATTATAATTGTGGCTAAAGTTTCAAGTAGGATTGAGACTATGGGCAACTCTTTTCCAGAGTCCATTCCCTCCACATACCACCTTCATGCCAAGCCGTGGCCTTTAGAGAACAAATGCAGAGGTTTTCAACAGAGAACGGGAAGAAAGAGGCTACAACTTTTTGTAAGCATGGGGAAGAGTTTCTAATTCCTGCACAGCTTTAAAATGGTAGGAAAAAGGGAGTACACAAAGATAATATAGAAAATCAGCTAGCTATCCTGCAAACACCTCATAAGGCTGCTTCACTAACATGGAATGGAAGAGGTAATCTACAACATATGCCAGAATTTCCTGATCTCAGTCTGGCTGCACAATATTAGTCCTACTTATAGACTGCAAAATGAGAATAGACCAGAGTGATTGTTTAGTCTGATATTCTGTGTAAGAGAGACTTTTAAATTCCCCTACATTAATTCTTGATCCAAATCCAAGATTCAATTTAGCTAGTCCATTAGTTTTCAACCTTTTATAATTTGCATATCCTTAAACCTTCCAATAGGTTTGAAGCTGTTATACGGGGGTTTCAGGCTCACTGGCAATCAGTTTGCACTTCTTAGTTACCTTTCTTAGATCTCTTCAGAGTAACGCCTGGACCACCAGGTGTCCACAAACATAAAAAAGCATGTATAACATTTAAAAATAATCCACCCTTAATTTATATAAATTCAATTAAATTTTTTAATTGAGAAAGAAGGAGCCCCCGGTGATGCTGAGTAATAAGTTGCTCTCACGGATAAAAGCTCACCATTTCTCACCTGAATTCCTCTGGTTTCAGCTTCCAGACAGTGTACGCTGTGTCTATTTGCCAGCTAGGCTGAAAAACCCTCCGTTGCTGTGCTCTTCGCCCGATGTGTACTCTCAGAGAGTCCTCGCGTTGCCCTTTTGCCTGCCCTTCGATAAGTTAAATGGATTAAGCGTCCCCCAGTCACACTACAGGGTATATTTCCCCACCCATTAATCATTCCCCATTATAATGTAAACAAAACCCCAAAGTGTTAAATACATTCTTTGTATTTCTCTGTTCACACTTATGTTCCAGCCCGTTTTAAAAGACAATTTTATCTAACTAAGTTATAGATCATTAAGCTGAAAAAAAGTTTGCCCGTTACTGCTGTTTTACCATCTTGCCCCATCTTGTCTCATTAGCAGGAACTGATTGAGCATGAAGGTGTTCTCTGGCTGTCAGTAGATAAAGTAGGTGCTCTTGGCTTTCATCTGTTCTGAATTCTCCTTGTCTCATTATCTTCACAAGGTCAGATTCTTTGACACCGGGACTGCTTGCTTAGCACTCCATTCTGGTAATTACTTGCCTGGCAACCTTAACCATAAGTAGATTGCATGTATATGGCAGCAATGAAAGTATCAGCATACAGGCCAACAGCCATATATCCATATAATACAAATACCATTAGAAATGTGCTCATTCTACTGATGTAATTGTTATGCTTCCGTATTATCGTGCTGCTGCAAGTGCCACGTCCACATTAAAATGCACGGGTTATATTACAGCCCTGAAACTGAAGTTGCAATTCAGCTCTCCTTTAGAGCCAATCCCACAGGCTTTTTTCCACAAAACTCATGAATGGCTTATTTGGAAAAGGCTAAACTGCACTTCTCTGAATCTTCTTTTACCCAGTGTTACAAAGACGTACTCAGCTCCCAAAATTATCAAGTTGTTAGAAGAATCTGGGAAATTCTGTAAGGTGACTTCCATTGCTGGTGCAGTGTCTATCCTCAAATCAGTGCACACTCTTCTGCAAAACAAAGGCTTCCTCTTAAATCCATTTATTGTGAGAAAGCAAAAGAAAAAATGCAGCCTGTGATGGATGCATCATACAGCTCTCCTTTTTTACCACTTTACATTCACAAAATTACTCCCTTTGTGACAAAATTTACCTATACATTTCATCAGAAATAGCCAAATTGTATTTGAGTCACTTACATCGGCAAAGTTGTAACGATAATGTATACGTTGCTTATGTTCCAAGAAAATCCATGAAAAGGATAAAAATGTGAATGTCTCACATTTTGGCAGAATACCTAAACAAAAATACCTTCATACCACCGCACTTCAAACTCATTTGTACCAGATTTAAACATACTTCTTCTGCTAATGCAGTTCACCCTCTGACCACCTCATTCTTCTTAATGTGTCAGCGATATTCAGATTTACGACAAAGCCTTCAAATCACCTATTCAATGTTATTTCAAAGGTGGTGGAGTATCTAAATAAAAATCTGCCCATGAGGCACTGGGGGTAGGTATCACGTTGCACTTACCTTGTGCAATTTATTGACAGTGGTCACATCATCCACATTTCACAGAAGGAAAAACTGATGCCCTGAGAAATTAGATGAGTTGGCAGTAATTGTACAGCAAGTTAGAAATAAAAATTAGACCTGCTGCCTCCTAGTTTCATAATCTAATCAGTCTAGCTTGTTTTATTTTGACCTCTCTAAAAGCCACAGCCACACGCTGTGGTACAAACCCACATACCCACCTTTTCTGTGCAGAAGCCCGTGGTTTGCCTCTGATGTTTTCCATTTTTCCAAATAGCTCATAGCCCTGTCTCCAGGCTCAGAGCATTTCCTACCACCCTCTTCTTTGTTCACCACAGTCAATGAAATCAGAAAAGGAAAAAAGTAATGAGTTGGCATCTTAGATACTAAAACCAAGATGAAACCATGAGATTTCAGACTGTTTGGGCTTAAAAACTATCATCTTCATTTTGAACATAAGAAGCAATATTCCATGACATTGCCTCCAAACCTGCAAACCTCCAAACAGACTCCAGCTGTTGTGAGGATGATTATGGTAGACCGATTCAGTTTTCCAGTTTTCCAGGGCCTCCTTCCCAAACTTTAGGGTGTAGGATTGGAGCCTTTAGATTGTGCTCTGCAACCTTCCTGCAGCCCACTCTCTTCCTTAAAACACAGGAAAGATAGTGTAAATATTTATCCTGATGAAAATAAAGTCAGGATCTCTGTGATCACTTAAGAGTATGTTTAAATGGGAATTCTTTCTTCGGAATCACTGAGGTGTCACATTTTTTTCATTACAGAACATAGAATAGAATAATGGAATCATAAAATCATAGAATGATTTGGGTCAGGAGGGACTTTTAAAATCATCTAGTCCAACCCCTCTGCCAAGGACACGCTCCTCTAGCCTGTCAAGGTCCCTCTGGATCACAGCCCTTCCCAAAAGTGTATTGACTTCACCATTCAGCTTGGTGTCATCAGTAAACTTGCTGAGTGCACTCAATCCCACTGCCTATATCATTAATAAAGTTATTGAACAGTACATCTGACTGCTCAGACCCCTGAAGGCCACCATTTGTGACTGGTCTCCATTTGGACATTGAGCCATTGACTGTAACTCTTTGGATGTGCCCATCAGCCAATTCCTTTATCCATTGAGTGGTCCACCTACCAAAACCATTTCTCTCGAATCCAGCAAAAAGAAGGTGGCATGGGATGGTGTCAAAAGTCTTACAGAAGTCAAGATGCCCATATTTAATTTAGAGCTGTGTAAGATTCCCTGCTGATAGCTAAGAAGGTAACAAAATCTACTACTCTGCCTCTCGGTTCTTTTAGCCCAGATCCTCTTTGGATGCAGTACTGCTCTCTGCTCACTTTCAAAAGTTCATAGCGTCTCTCCAAACACATATACTGTACAGACTGAGAAATGACAAACAAATCCAAAGAACAAGTACTCTCTGACAATATCATCTACACAGGTTTCCCCTCATGTCTTAGCCCAGTTGGAGGAAAGACAATAGCCAAGCCCGTATTCTAGTCCAGCTCTTATTTCCAAGACAGGCCAAAAAAAAAGAAGCTAGCTGTGATGTAGATACTCATCCATCAGCAAGTAATAGAATATCAACAACTGAGGTCTTTGATCCCCGGGAAAAAAAAGTACATTTTTCACCTGTGTGGGTTTTGAATTGGTTCATACTAAAATTATTGTCACAGACGATGGAGTTGCAGATTTACAGAGGAAGAAATATGTGATTAGGTCTCGTGGTGGGGACTTTTACACCTCCTGAGCTCACTGATTAGCCTTTGTCTCCCATTTCCCTTTGGGAAGTTGGGATCATTCATATTTGTAGTGCAGTGCTGAGCTCTAATGGCTCATTGGCCATTCAAGGAGAAGGAGGCAAGTGCTGATAACCCTCAGTGCTGCAGTCCTAAGTACCTTTACAAGCTTTTCTGTGAGAAAATTCTCTATGATCAAATCGAAGGGCTTTTCCCTGATCTGATATGAAAACTGTAAATGTTGATCTTATGAGGGAAAATTGTAAAAATAATTAATTTCAGAAAAATATAAGTATTTCAGTCAGATTTTTTTTTTTTAAATAAAGGAATATACTCTTTTATCATCTGAATTCTTAGTTATTTCTAGCAAAGTCAAATATCCCAATGAGTTCTCCAGTGTCCAAATAACACCCGATCCCAGACAGAGAGCATTAAGAACTAACATACTTGCAGGCCCTCATCACCACTGCATGGCAGGAAGGTTGGACCTGTGAAGACCATGATTTGCTCTCAATACAGTGACAGAAATATCAGAATTCCTGAAGCTCTGACTTATATGAAAATCATGTCCCAGAATCCCATGACGGAGATAAAATTGTGAGCCCTGGTTAGAGGTGCAGATCCCAGGATCTCTCAGTGCTATGCTTGCTCCCTCACCAGCTGTAGAAAGGTTAGGTGATTGGGCTGCCCTAATGTTGCAAACCCTGGAAGTCCTGAGCTTGTCAACTCCATGGTAATCTGAACAGTAAGGCTGCCACAAAAACATGGTTCCTGGGAATCCCAAGCTTTCACACAGTCTGAGAAAAAAATGCTAACATCACCGAAAACAAATTGTTTCCATGCAATGGAAACATGGAGGTGGGATTTGGAAACATGCCTCCAGCTCTGCCATGGAACTGCTGAAGTCAATGGAGTTTGTGCACCACACTCACTATCACGCTGATTCAGTGGAATTTTGTCTCAATAAAACAAAGTGTACACAGAAAAAAAAAGATGTTGTGTTAACCTTACTTAGAGTGGTTAAAACTTAGCTCCTGCAAAGAGTATCTACTTTAGCCTCAAGCAGCAAAGTCCCACCTAGGAAGCTTTGTCAGATGTAAATGATGCATGAGTCCTCTGGTGGCACTCTGCACAAGGGTCAGTTCATCCCACATAACGTTGATGAAGTGTGGCCCTGCATCCCTAAGTTTAACCTAGAACTGCAGATCCAGCTATCTCAGCAGATTCCTTAGATGCTGCCTCTGCAGCACGTTAAGAGTTTCCCACCAGTATTAAAACCATTGACCCAGCCCAGGTTGTTTTATTTCCTCATTTAGTCAGGGAGAAGGACTCTGATATTTTTTTATTTTTCATGAAGGACAATGTATGACAAGTCTTACTGGGTCTTCTTCAGTGTAAACAGGCAATAATTCTTAAGGTCAAACAAGTACAGATTCTCAGGAATGAATAATTAATAAGGATATACAAAATGTCAGAACTCAAGTTTCTAGGATTTGCTAAAACACAGACAAATTGGATTCTGACAAAAACAAATTGTGTTTAATAACCCTTAAAGACGTGATCCCTGAAGCATCCTGCGGTGCTCAAGTGTCCCCTTGTCCAACTTCTTTCATCTTCATTTACACCAGACAAAGACTAGTGAAAATAATGGTTGAACTTTAAGTAATAAAATCAGTTATAAAACCACTTACTTTGTCACACATTAAATGCTTTTTCCCCACTCCTGCTTTTTTTAACCTTCCTGACTATTTTTAGTGACTGCTGCTTCCAGCTGCAAGGAACCGCTCCCGGTGGAAGCAGCCCAGTGCTGTGGAGGATGATGCTTTGCAGACACAAAAAGAAGCCCATCTTTTGCCCTCTGCTCTCCAAGGTGGATGCCAAACCTTGTGACTGAAGTTGACACAAGACTGAGCAGCAGCGACCAAGCTGGAGACGAGAGATAATATATAGGCTCAGGCTAATTTGGTCAGGTGGATTACAGTTGACTCAGAGCAAGGGCACAATGGGGTCACATAAAGATAGACCTTATAGGAAAAAAACACAAACCAGTATATAGCTCTTGGTTTATGCCTCTTATGTCCATCTTTACACCTGTGATGTCAGTCTGACATTGGCATCAGTCTGACTTTATTGTCAGTCCATAAAAATGAAATTACTTCTGAATTATGGCAATACTGAATTAGTCTGACTCAAAGTGCAGAATCAGGCCATCTACTACTAATGAAATAAAGGGAGAACATTGCACTGTTGCTATCTATTCCACACTGGCCTTCTGGAGACTTCTTGGTCAGATATTTAAACCAACCTTTCAATTTAGAGCTCTAAAACCAGATTATCCCATGGAATTACGTGGTTGGGCAGTCAATCTGGATATGTCCAAAGTGAAACCAAGAAATAACAAGGCAGGACAGTTCAGAAGAGGAACCACACATGTGAAGTCCTCCGCTTTCAGGAATAGGAAATAAAATACACCACAAGGATATCAAGAATATATAATTTTTTTTTAAGTTTTCATTTACTCCTAAATGTCTGAAATTTACCCTGGCAGTGCATTTAGGCACCTCTCTTAATTAGGCACAAATGTAATTCAAGGAAAAGACATTTTCTCATGAACATCACTTAGCATATGCATGGGAAATATTTGCAGTACATATCAGAATTAGCAAAAAGAATGAATAATAACCTCAACACAGAATCATTTGGAATATAGAAATATGCAAAACATTCAGAATAACTGAATTCTAAGGTGTATTTCAGCACACGACATTGTTAGCTGATGAGCTGGGCACATCCTACAGAATTTACCCATATTTTTACAGAAATGGATTAAAGAACAGAGAGGATTCAAGCAGCACCCTGGAGACCCTGTTCACTCCTCTTAGTGTGAACAGACACAGTTGGCCAGCTAAAGAGTCAGCAAGCCAGTCAATCACATATACAACCTATATATAGAGAGAGAGACAGGAGCAGCCTTAGATCTTGAACTGCAAAACTGGAGGCTCCCAGCCAGAAAGTTCAGTGGAATCCTTGGAGATCAGACAAGGCATAGAATTGTAGAATCATTTAGGTTGGAAGAGACCCTTGGGATCATCGAGTCCAACAATCATACCTACTCTACAAAGTTCTCCCCTACACCAGATCCCTCAACACCACATCTAATTGGCTCTTAAACACAGTCAGGGATGGGGACTCCACCACCTCCCTGGGCAGCCCATTCCAGGCTCTGACCACTCTTTCTGTGAAGAATTTTTTCCTAATGTGCAGCCTAAACCTACCTTACTGCAGCCTGAAGCCATTGTCTCTCATTCTACCACTCATTGCCCATGAGAAGAGACCAGCACCAACCTCTCTACAGTGTCCTTTCAAGCAGTTGTAGAGAGTGATGAGGTCTTCCCTCAGCCTCCTCTTCAAACTAAACAGTCCCAGCTCCCTCAGTTGTCCTCATAAGATTTATGCCCCAGATATATGCCTCATAAGATTTATGCATGGAGCAGTACCTGCTGGTATTCGCTGCCCAATGCCCCACTTCCAAAATGTGGACTATAATTTCCATCCAAAATGTCCCCAGCACAACTTATTATGGTTCAAAGACTAACTAGAAGTTGAGGAGAAGCATAAAGAAGATGTGAGAGGTGACGTCAGTGGGCAGAGTATTAACACCTGAGGAGAGCGTGCTTAAGAGGCATAGTGCTTGCCCATCAGGCTCTCTCAGGCAGCATCCTTACTCACAAATAGAGCAAGTCTCAGGCCAAAGGCTCAAGACCATGATCAGTCACACTCCCTGGCTCAGTTTTGGTCTGTGCCAAGCAGCAGCAGCTCAGGCTGCCAGGACACATGCCCAGAGGATGGGTCAGATACAGCCACTACCTGTCCCTCCCTGTTTCAAGGGGGACAAGATGTTAGGCATGTGGAAGTGAATGTACCGCATTGCTTGGCCTCACTGCCAGAAGCCTATCCTGGACTTTTTTTCAGTAGTAGCAAAGGCTTAGTCAAGCTTTTGCCATAAGGTGTGGGGTTTTTTCCCTAAATCCTTCTGTTATTCTTTGAATGCCAAGTTGTCATGAGCTCCCACGTTCTGCAGCGGCCATACATGCAGTGACAAGTCAGCTGTAGCCCTCAGAGACCTCTCCATCCCTCACCTGGACCCCCCAGCAGGATCTTTACCCTCAGATTACAACAGACAGTTCTAGCAGTTTATCATTAGTTCCTCTCAAACAGGTGAGACTTTAGACCCATATTTCATGTTTAGCAGTTTCACATTTTTGAAACAAGAAATTCTCCTCCCTTTCCTTGTTCAAGTTCTAGCTTCATAGCTTTTATACTTCTGACACAAAACAAGGAATACAGTATTTCCTCTTTTTTTTGATCATTCAAAATTACATAGAAACTTTCGGTCCAACTTGAAAAATGTTCCTGTTTGATATAAATAAACAATACGTTTACTTTGCATCATCGATTAAATTATTTTATTTTTTTACTCAGGTCAGGTAATCTTTTTCTGTGATGTACACTTGATTTATTATCTTGGCACCCAGATAAAGGAAAGAAGCATATAGGAATAACATAACAGTAAACTTTTTCCCATGCCGATTCCACTCAATGCTCTTTGCTGCAGTTACACTGGTCAGATGTCTTGCAAGGCTGCTAAATTTCAGATATATATACAACTTTTTTTCCAGATGTGTGTGCAGTTGTAAAGAAGCAGACTAAGTTTAACTTCACCAAGTGACAAAAAGTCCAAAGAAAAAAACGTAATGTCCCTCCAGAATTTTGTATTTTTAATTATTTATAAGTCTGGATATCGTTACTTCTATAAACATCCAGTCCTAGGTAAAATCAGAATCATAGAACCATTCAGGTTGGAAGAGACCCTTGGGATCATCGAGTCAACAATCATACCTACTCTACAAAGTTCTCCCCTACACCAGATCCCTCAACACCACATCTAATCTACTCTGAAACACAGTCAGGGATGGTGACTCCACCACTTCCCTGGGCAACCCATTCCAGTGACTGACCACTCTTTGTGGGAAGATTTTTTTCCTAATGTCCAGCCTAACCCTACCCTGCTGCAGCTTGCAGCCATTCCCTCTCATTCTATGGCTAATTGCCCATGAGAAGAGACCAGCACCAACCTCTCCAAAATGTCCTTTCAAGCAGTTGTAAAGAGCGATGATGTCTCCCCTCAGCCTCCTCTTCCTCAAACTAAACAGTCCCAGCTCCCTCAATCGTTCCTCGTAAGATTTAATCTCGAGGCCTTTCACCAGCTCCGTGTCCCTCCTCTGCACTCGCTCCAGCCCCTCCAGATCTCTCGTGTGCGGAGGTGCCCAGAACTGGACACAATACCTAGTCTCAACAACATCCCATTACAAGGAACTCTACCATCTGTTGCCTTTTATTACTATTGAACATTTCACTTCTCAGACCCACAGAATAGACCCTAATTTCTAAATCCATCTTTACCTTTCTAATCTGATGGTCACTACATTTATCCTATAAACTGCCACTCTCAAGGCTGGGAGCAGTCATGTTATCACCCTGAAGGCAGTTGCATTTTACGTGCAATCTCCCAAGCAACATGAACGTTTAAAGAAGGTTTAGGGGCACAGAATATGGGATGAGACTGGGATTTGAACCTCTCTCAACCTGAGCCACAGGCTAACAATCTGTTTAGGGATTAGCCAATTTCCAGTTTAGCGGCTGGGCTAGTCCTAATCACTACCAGCCATGCCCAGGAGACATTAGCATTTCCAAGGCAAAGGCAACCCCTGCCTCTTGGGAGGAAGCTCCGCACTCCTCCCTGGTAGAGTTAAGGATTAGGAAGCCCTAGGGAAGGAGCAAGAGAGATTTGAATCTGAATGGGACCCTGTGGAAGACCCAAGGAGAGGTTAGCATCTGAAAACAGGGNACCACATGGGCTCAGGAAAGCGTCCAGAATTTTAATGCTGAATAGAGAGATGGAGAAAGAAAGATCTTTTTCATCTGACCCTGCAGACTAAATAAGACTTCTTCTCACCTTTGGCTTTATAATGATCTGTTAGATAATTTTATTTGGGTTTTGGCAAGCTTTTTAACCCCACTTGATTTTCAATGTAGTTGGCAAAGTACCAAGGGCAATCCTGCAGGAGCAGCAAACCTTGAACCCAAGCTAAACTCCTCCCTAAGTACAGTTTATTTAGTTTAACTGGTTATTATAACAGAAAACACCTCTGCTTAGTTACTTAAAGCCTTCTGAGAGCTGGAAATAGCCTGATTCTTTATGGAAGAATTGTCTTCTGATCACTGGCAGCAGCCTGGAAAGTTTCCAGGCAGTAGCAAGAATTAGTGAGGGGGAAACATGTTTTAAGAATGGGCCACAGATGTGAACGCTCGCTCCCCCACTTTGGTGGGCTGATCAATTAAAGGTAGTTAGCAGTTTCCTGACTGGTGTTGCCTTGAACATCTGCAGACCATGACTGCAGCTGCTTCCTATCTTCTCCTTCCATCAGAACAACCGGGTTGCTGCCACTGCGATCTCATGCAAAAATCTGTCATCAAAACGGGTGTAGCATTAACCACCTAAACCCCAACAGAGTTTTTAAGGGTGAGTAACCTGCGTGTTGAGAAGATGTTTGCTGAAAAGCAGCTTTTAAGTGGAATGTTTTGACAGTTACCTTTTGTATCGAAGTCACTCATTCACCGCCGATGTACTAAGCCAGAAGGAACATCATCACGTGCAAAGGTGCAAGCGGGCAGATGACCCAGAGGCTTTTGGGAGGGCGAGGAACAGCTTTTCGAGGCACTGTTGGAATGAAACTACCAGTAAGCAGAAAAGCATCTGAGTCACGCAGGCAGTTTTCACAGTTGCTGGAAGGCATTATCTTGCCGCCGCCTGTCTTTGTAGTAATGTCAGTCCTACGTGTAAAGCGGGTAGCGAGAGATCTGTTCCCTGGCTCAAAGCGCGTGGAGTGCAATACCATATGCTCCCATCAGAAGGAACCGTGGGTGCTCACAACCAATCAAGATCAATCTCTCAATCAGGCAGATCACAGGGTTCAAACACAAAGGAGAAGTGGTAACTCCCAGCGATGCACTGATTCTCTTTGCCCTGTTGTTTCCGTGTCGGATCACTGCTGAAAGGCTTAGTTTTTTTGGGAGGGGGGGGAAATGTGTTTCAAGAAGGTGGTGTCACAGTATGCCATTTGTAAACAGTGGATTACATTGCGTTATACACGTTTATAGTACATCCACGTGGACAGGTGCAGATACATGAGGGTGGCTTGGTCGGTGCTCTCAGATGGCTGGACACAAGCCAGCTCTAGTCTGGAAGCTGTTTAGACACAAACCGGGTGACATGCACAGCCTGTCACCAGGCCTTACCGACTTGAGCACCGTGTGAAGTTACCACAGTTAGAGAGAGCAGAAATGGCCTTGTGTCCGGCCAGCTCAGAGGACAAGAAGACAAATCTCACAGCCACGTCTGCCCTCAGGACCGTGCACCCATAGATTCCCCCAAACTTCCCCGCCACGTTAAGGAAGATGCCAACATCTGAGACATAGCCAGTGAGAAAGAGCGTTTTCAAACTCAGACAGAATTTTGAATCAAGTCTTTGCTGTGGGAATAAATATCTATATCTTATCTCCCTCTGAGTTCTGTGGGCACAAATAACTCTATAGGTCTTATCTCCCTTCGAGGTTTGTGGGCATAAATATCTACGCGGGCCTTAGCTCCCTTTGAGGTTTGTCGTGAATTTTTACAATGTTCCTAGATATGCTGATAGGAAAAAAAAAAATAAAAAATATCAGTGTTGCATGTCTTTCAAGCATATGGCTCTCCTTAGAGCCAACAAGGCTTTTGTATGAAAAATGAATATGAAATCAGGGCAAGATTTTAGTACACCAAAGTAAATTCCCTCCAAGACTATGTGCAACAAATGAAAAGAGGAAAGGAAAGGTGGAAAATCTGTAAGATGATCAACTGACCGGTGAGTTTAGCTCAGGTCCACAGGCTACCACAAAGAAAAGCTCCAAAACAAACGAACAAACAAACAAAAATCCTCCTTAGAGATCGCACCAGTCAGCTGGCCAGAAAAAAATGCCAAAGCAACAGTGTACTGGTGCCATCTGGCTACTTCTCCTCCCTCCAGTGGCTCCCTGCCATATTCCTGACCAGGATATTGGAAGAACCAGATACAGGCCACATCCAAACAAAATCCTTGCAGGTTTTATACTGGGCCCAGTGGATGCTGGAACAGGTTGCTGGGATTCAATGTTATATAAATGTCATGCAGTGTGAACATGCCTGAAAAGGCTAATAGCTGAATACCAAATCTTGCTATCTTAAAGGCACACTGGAACTTATACAGAAGTAAAAGCAACCTCACATTCAAGAAAATTCAAGTTAACGGGATGCAGCATAGAGAAACACACCGGGTTTTCCTCAGCGGCTACTTTTCATTTCAAACTTCCCCTCCAGATCCAAAATGGGACTGTTGCCTTGAAGAAGACAAGATTTGGGGTCACTTTGCCAGAAACTCATCGTTACCTAAGTTGAAGAAAGCCAGGTTGTGATTATCAGACAGTTGTATTTATTTTGCTTGATATAAATGTAATCTAGGGATTGAAAGCAAAACACTACATATTCAGAAGATAATTCACAGTTTTAGATATCAACTGAAAATCAAAATATGCACCATTTGCAGTCAGCAACATTCGCAAACCACATGTATGGGGTATGTACAGCTGGTGTAGAATTTAATTTGAATGCTATTTATGTGTTATGCATGCTGCATATAAAGCAGACTGTCAACTGTTCACTTCCAAAAAAGGAAAGAAAAGATACAAAAATTAAACCTACAAACCCTAGGAACCTCATGTTTTCAAAACACAAACAATGGTCAGAATAAGGTTTATACCTCTCTTCCGTTTCACAGGCTTTTGTCAGGTTAACACAACCTTTCGCTCATTTGGTGTATTTCTCTAAAACAGAGTGCAGTTTGTAATTGTTTATGTGTGGTTATAAAATTCATATTTCTCTGAGGCACAGGAATGACCCCTGCTTAGTGAATATATATTCTTTGGATTTTTTTCGGCTTCTAATCTTTTAATACAAATAATTTATAACCGAAGTAATTTCAGTGCCTTTAATAAGTGTGAGATTGCTAGATTTTTAAGAGAGAAATGTTGTTTATTCATGCAACATATACAGCACAGGCCTTTGCAGTGCAAGTTTCCTGACACTGCCCTATTAAATAAGCAAATCACAGTCCCTCTGATTGGAGACTTGCAAACTTTACTTCAAGTTCATTTGGTCTCAATTAACACCACAGAAAACTGCACCCCACTATTTTACAAGCTAGCTCAGGATGACCTAGTTCACACAATTCACTTTGACTTTCAAAAAAGGATAAAAATAAACCCCCAACTTTTCCTTCCTGCAGACTCTTCCCCTTTTACCTTCTCTACATGTATGAAATACATTTAGCTCTTCAGATCCAATACCAGGGTCACAGCAACTGAGAGCAGTGATATGGGCAGTAATAAAAATATGTGGAAAGGCCTCTGTTTAATCTAAGAGATACTGGATTATCTCCTTTAGAGACCTATACAGAGCTCGATAATAATAGAGAGCTATGCATTAATAAATTTTACTGCTGTCAGATGTGCCATGTCTGTGCCAGTAAATAAAATAAATCACGGCCATATGATGACCCTCAGAGCAAATGGAATAGTACTGTTTGCATCTATGTGCCCAGACTCTTCTCCATCCAAACTGAGGTGGCCGATCCTCACTGCCTGTTGAGAGCCCTTGCCACCTGCCAAGCGATGCTGGACATTCTCTGCAAGAAATCATGTGTCCCATGTAGTGACCTCAAGATGTGAGAAGGATCTCTGAAGCAACCTGACCCCCCTCCGTTGTCCCATGATATTCAAGGAAGTGAGCATCCTTTCTACCACCGCTGACAGACAATATCTAATAAAGTAGCAAAGGTATGGGACTAATTGAAGCTGGAATAACAAGGACCTCAGCTACATTTTAGCTGTGAAACAAGCCTGTCCTGCTCTGAAGACAATTTCAAAACAATCAAATGTATATCTAAAACAGCCTAGCTGGAAAAAAAATGGGTCTTTTTTTGTCCCTTGTTTGCAAAAAACATTTTACAATCTGGAAAGGAAAAAGACTCTTTTCAGTCTGGAGAAGAGGGCATTTCACAGCAGCTTTCCAGTACCTACAAGGAGCTTCTCAAGATAAGAAATCCAGGCATTTACATTTGTGTGTGACTTCTGAGCTTGAGCAGGAGTTTGGACTGCAAATCTGAATGATTCTGTGTTTCTGTTTTGCCATCAATATTGATTTAAGATCTAGCCATTATTATTTAATTTTAACATACATCTGTGTAGGGCAAAAATATTCCTGCAGGGTGGACAGAAAACGTGATAGTCTTTTGAATTTGTATCTTATAATTTCTTTCCACAGAAGGACTTACCCTTGCAGAATCAAATGGGCTTCCTTCTCACTTCACCTTGGCTAGGAGTATCTCCCAGATTCTCCAGCCTTTTTTCACAAGAGCCTTCATAGTCTAGTCTTCAGAAAATTATATGCAGGTGTGTTTTTCTATACTCTCCATTGCATGTTGGCTGATGTCTCACTGGATTGCACTGAGCAAATGAGGGATTGATTGTCCCAGCACTCAAAGGGAGCACTCTCAATTGTTTAAAGCTTTGGAGGTTTAAGAAAGGAGAGGGGATCACTGAACAAACACAAAGCATGTGTTTCTCTCTGTTGTGCAGTATTGCCAACCTTCCTCACTCATAAAGTTTAAATCCTTGGAATAATAAAGAATTATAGTAGGAATAGTAAGGATATGTTATTATTCACACAATACACAGGATTAGGGAGACCTCATCTGGATAGCTGCACCCAGCACTGAGACCTATACTTGGAAAAGGATGCTGATTAGGATAGAGATTGAAAAAGGTTCAGAAAACAGTTGCATTTCATGGTCTGAAAAACCTACCTTGTGATGAGAAAATAACATAGCTCAATCTAGTTTCTCTAAGAAGATACCAGAGCTCCAAGAGCCAGGGAAAGATTTCTATTAGTATGAGAAATCTGTTCCATTGAATAGACAAAGTCATAACAAAGAGGAGGAGTTAGCAGTTTATGTGCAATTATAGGGCTATGACCTCTGGGATTGTGGGATATTCAAATGGACAAAGTGCTGTAAAGGAGTGGCAGAGGCTCTTCAGATGGGATGCTGTCAGAAAGACATGCCCTTTATGTGAAAGACCAACTGGAGGGCATGGAACTCAGCCTTGGGACAGGTCAGAGCAAGCTGAGAGCTTATGAGCCAAGGATAGCAGGCAGACCAACATGGATGCCACTGCTACAAGGGTACCTGGTGATAGAGGACACAAAAAAGACCAACGTACTCAATGATGACCTTGGCTTGGTCTTTTTCAAAAAGACCAGTCTTTGGGAATCCCAGGCCTCTGCTCTTCTTGGCAGTGCCCACAGACAGAGCAAGAGGCAATGGACATAATCTAAACCCATGAAATTCCTTCTGTACACAATCCACGACTTTTTTACTCTGAGGCTGGTCAAACATTGGAATAGCTTGCCCAGGGGGGTTGTGGAGTCTCCATCTGTGGAGCTATTTAAAAGGCAACTGGAAATGGTCGTGGGTAACATGCTATAACACAACCTTCTTGAGTAGGGGGGTCCAAAGGTCCCTTCCAACCTCAACCATTCCATGAAGTTCCAATAGCTTGCAACTGACACTATATATGCATTCAGAACTTGTGTAAAATGTTAATGGTGAGGATAATTAGACTTTGCAGAATTTTTTCAGTCACTCTGGTAGCTTCTCACCAGCTGAAGCCCCTGAATCAAGCAAACGGGTCTGCTTGAAAAAGCTGCTCCAGCTCATAGAGGAATTAGACATTATTTCTAACATGCACATAAAAACAAAATTGTGTAGCCTGTCAGGGAGAAGTTAGATCAAAATGTACAACTTTGATTATTGATGTCAAGCTGCTTCTCTTTGTTCCTTGCACTGAACCTGTTCCAGGGTTCTCACAGACTAGATTAAATATTCTTAATGTTTCTTCCTGATTTTAAAATCTGTGAGTAGCTGAATACCAGTTCTCTGGTCTGCAATGCATATTTAAATAAAAGTTTTAGAGTATTTGAAGTGCAAATTCTTGGAGATGTAGCAGGTGCATTTAAACATGAATTCCCTTTCAAAATCCAGATGAGAGTTATATTGTAAGAAATTTTATGTACTCACATTTCAGAGGAGTTAACAAAGAAACTCACTCTTTTCTATAACCTGAGAAATACTGGAAAAGTTTGAGACCTGTGTCTTGAACTAAATGAAAGGTAATATGCTGCCCACAACTTAAACAGGATTCCTGAGTTGCTTGTAAATCTGTCAGCTTGACAAAGAAAGAAGGCTAGTTTTATTAAGGGGAAAAAATGGCCAATGTCCAACACTGTTTCAAGTGCAATTACAGGGCTACTGAAATTTTTGGATGCATGAACAAGGAGTATCGAGTGAAGGAAAAGAGACTGATGTTCAGGCTTGGCATTCAAGCAGCCAGTCAGGCACTGACCCCCTCAGTGAGTCCAGTTGGAGCACAGTGTCCAGTTCTGCTGCCCACCCCTCAGGAAGGCAGGTAACGATACCAGCAGGGTTCAGAAATAAACCAGAAAGAGTCACAAAGGGGTGTTTTATCATGGTAAACTTAAGGAGTCAACTTTAACAAGTGTGAAGTTGATGGCTCAGTTACATTCGAAAAAGTGGTCTTCAGCCTGAGGGAGGAAAGTCTAATGATGCAATGCCAAAGCTGAAACAGCCACGTTCAAATCAGGGGAAAAGTTGCACATTTTAAACAGTGAGAAGAAATATCATTGGAACAACTTCTCTAAGGTCATTGTGCATTAATATAGTGTCATGGTTTGGGCTGGAAACTGAAACATTAAGATTTTTCTCTTCTCTACACACGATCTGGTTGAAACAAATAAATTCAGTGTGGTCTTATGCATCACACAGGATGCCTGATTAGCTTCTTGCAGTGGTTCCTTCAGGCCTTTTAGCTGTAATCTGTACTATATGAGTCTCTTGCCCTCTTCTAGACTGTCACGTGCATGTAAATGCTGCTCGCACAAGTGCATAGGCCCGCAACAGTTACAGGAGGATGGATTGCACACTCCCTCCGTGGCACAGTATCCCACATGTTTTTTGCTGCAGCTCTTGACTGTGGCCCAAAGGAAGAGAGAACAGCTGTTGTTTAGACTCGTTAAGAGCCAGGGAAGCCCAGCAGAGGTCTGCTGTGCTCATTGCCTGTGTGAAAGCCCATCAGAATGGCGCTACAGGAGCACAACCCAACAGTCCTTTCCAAAAGGCATGTGCCAGCACCATCCCCCAACACGCTTCCCCATACCTCCCCTTACCAGGCACACGCCATCACCATCTTCATCACTTTCTCAGGGTTAACACAGCAAAGACCTCCAAATACTTTTAAATGAGCTCTTAACTTAATTACAGAATTGATGCTGAATTAGAGTCATGTGTTTTTCATTTGGACCTCTGGGTCTACCCTGACACAACCTTCCCCTGACTGTGCCATATTTTGGGACTCAGTCAACTCTACCTGCTGGTTGTTGCCTGAAAATGTCTTGTGCAAAACAATTGACTTAATGCCTCTTGTCTGCTCCCCTCTTGGCAGAGCGTGTGTCCATCTGGAGTTACAACCTCCTATGACCACCAGGCTACCTCTCATGACACAACCGATATCCTCACAGATAACACAGACTGTTTTTATCAAGTGGCAGCGGCTCCTAGGGCCTTTTGGTCCTGCCTTATCTCCCTCTTCTATTTTTGCAAGTCCTTGGTCTCTTTGGGTTTATAACAGATTTTTGGTGTTCTTCTTGCAAGTGAAATCCTAGGTCATGTTAACCCTGTTTCGTTGTCACTGTCCTGTAATAGAAGAGTCAGGAATTGACTCTGTAGCCCTGGGTTTTTTTTATTTTTCCAATAAGTAAATTGTTATTTCAGTGACAGTTTCCAACAAATAGACTGAAGAAAATGGGAACTAAAGTGTGCTGCCTAAGCCTGCACTTTACGGCAAACTGCTAAAACCATGTCCATGTAGTTGAGACTCTGTGACTCCCAACGGTGCCTGCTGACTGAGACAGGCCAGAAAAATTATCTGAAATATCAAAAATGTCTTCTTCAGTTGCAGTAAAGCTGTCTCAGGGATGTGAGAACAGGGAGGACAGTGAGGTTTCTCTTCAGTGAATAATCTATGTCAAGTTTGATCTAAAAGGATAAATCTTCCCTGCACCAGCTGTGTCACCTATGGGGATAGTTAGTCGTGATGTCCTTTTGCTTTAATTGATCTGTATGCTTTACATAAATGACAATCCTTAACAGTGTTTGAACACTCATAATTTCTTTGCAGCTATTATAACATCCCTTTTCTTTTGGATTTCCAGTTCCTAGATTATTTCGGGGGGGGAGAGGGGGTTATTTCTATTTTATAAACCCCTTCTGTAACTGCTTAAGAATCACAATGCAAGCTGAAATAAAACCCTGTGAAATAAATATCGTGAATATTGTAAAATAAAATCCTTCCTGCTCTGATCCCTTACTTCAGTTGACAATTTTTGGAAATAAGCTGTTCTGTCTTCTACCCTGTGCTTATATCCTTCTTTTTTTTTGGTTGGTTTTTTTTAACTCCAGAGCTTCATTCCAGCAGCAGTTCTGGCAGCTGTTGTCCACCTTTCATTTGAAATTGGATGGATTTCTGTTTTCCTCACAACATAGCATAAACATGATCTAGCAGCAGCAGCAGACTCTGTTACACTGCATTTCTATTAACTACCAGACCTCAGTCAAGTTTGTATTCAGTCTACAGCATCACTGATTTGGAGCTGAAAGGAAAATTTCTATGATCCCAAGGCAGAAGCTGTCAGACCCTCCTTAGTGATGGCAGTAAGTGATGGATGGTCAGTCTCAGAGCATAAATGTCTTTACAGTTGATTGGTAAGGTACAAAAATTTAAATCCAAGGGCTGAAACAAATGACATTGAGTCTCTGTTTGTCCCTAAAATTTGCTGACCCTCTGTTTTGGCCAGTTCAGTAGGACAAACTTTCCTTCACCATTTGACAACCCAGGGAAATTGTGCAACCTTCATCTGTCAGCTGAAACGATCATGGTGATGAAGGTTCCAGCTTTTAGACTATATCTGGACTCCTTAGTAAAGGGGGTGGGAGCAGTCCCTAGTCCCCAAGACAAAGTCGCACAGACTGGTGGATACCCACCTAGCTAAGGCCAGAGCCCTCTTCAGCAGACTGGCTTCACCTACAGTCCAGAGCATTTGGCCTGTGTCTCCTCAAGCCCTAGGATGTCACTATTAGTTTGTGTTGCTTTTGTCAGAGAGATGTGGTGTAGGCAGCCCACACAGCGTGTGCACCAGAAAACCTAGCAAAAACAGAACATGCTGATAGATTTGGCATCTGGAAACACAAAGCCTTCCAGGATGGTCTAAGACAGACAACTATGGAGCATGAAACGAGCCAAACCTGGTGCAGTCCATATTGAGCACAAACTAGCTTGAGCTTCTTTGAGACTTAGACTCATAGAATGGTTTGCATCAGAAGGGACCTTTAAAGATTATCTAGTCCAACCCCTCTGTCATGGACAAGGACATCTTTCCCTACATCAGGTTGCTCAAAGGCCCATCAAACCTGACCTTGAATATTTTCAGGGATTTTCAGGGAACATCTCTGGGCAGCCTGTTCCAGTGTCTTACCATTCTCATAGTAAAGAATTTCTGCCTTATGTCAAACCTAAATCTACCCTCTTTCAGTTTCAAACTGTTACCCCTTGTGTCCTGTCAGTACAGGCCTCGGTAACAGGTGTCTTTCTATCTTTCTTATAAGCACTTATTAGTATTGACAGGTTGCTATAAGGTGTTCTAAGAGTCTTCTCTTCTCCAGGTTGAGCACCCCCAACTTTCTCAGGCTTTTTTCACAGGAAAGGTGTTTCATCCCTCTGATCATTTTTGTGGCCCTCCTCTGGTCCTGCTCTCCATGTCTTTCCTGTGCTGAGCAGTCTGGAGCTGGACACAATACACTAAGTGGGGTCTCACCAGAGCAGAGCAAAGAGGCAGAATCACCTCCCTCAACTTTCTCTTGATACAGCTCAGGATATGGTTGGCTTTTTGGGCTGTGGGCCCACATTGCCAGCTCACATCCAGTCTTCCATCCACCAGTACCCCCAAGTCCTTCTTGGCAGGGTTGCTCTCAATTACTTCATCCCCTAGCCTGTGCTGATACCTAGGATTGTCCTGACCCAGATGCAGGACCTTGTCCTTGGCCTTGTTGAACTTCGTGAGGCTCATATGAGCTTGCTCCTCAAGCCTGTCTCTTGCCAAGCTCTGTTTTGGAAGTGGCCTACTGAAAGGGTGGAAGGCAGAGACAGGGTGTGTGCCAGCAACTAATCAGTGTGTACAGCCAGCACTCAGGCTCACCCTCTGCCTTTTATTTTCCTTTTACGTGGTCCAACTGCTGAATCTCTGGTGAATACATCTCTTACTTTTGCCTCTTATTGTATTAGCATCTTTCCCTTACAAAAGACAAAGAAAGCTGCACCTTACCTAACGTTACAGTAATGTTAGGTCTTTTATCTGAAAGCTCCTCAGGTCCTGTGATCTATCGTTTTCAAAATATCTTTGAGCACAATGCAGTAGGTGCCCCCCAGGCTGACTGCAGCCACTAGGATGTTCCCATCTGGCCTGCCATCTTTTCTGTAGCAGACGGAGAGCAGATGTTTGAGGAATTAAATTCACTGGGACAGCTGAACTCCTTCTCATGCCTTCAGAGCCCAGCAGAGAGAGCAGCATACCACTACGGTGCCCATCAAAGCTGGGGTGAGGACAGGAAGGCTGATACCACTGTTCCTGCCCAGGCTCTGGTTTTCTCATTAGCATCCAGCCTTAAATCTTAAATATTCCCCTTACTTTCTGATCGAGTTCCTGGACACACAAGCAAGTTATCATGAGGTAGAACACAAACCACAATAACTCCTTCAGTGCTCACCTACTTGCCCCAGGTTGAAGCTCCTTTTACCACAATGCAGAGGCAATAATTTACCCAAACCCACATCTAACACAGGATGAGAATCTATAGCCACAGCATGTGAACACAGAGCTGACAGGATCCACATCTGTGCGTGGTCCTTCCCTATGATTTATTCTTATTTTACTGCCTTTGCAGTCTATTTGTCTCCTGCTAAGGAGTTGCCCATGGCCCCCACAGGATTTGTACAGCTGCTATTGCTGTTGCCAGGCTCCTTGTTAAATATCTCTGAGCACGATCCCCATCCCTTTTCTGCCCTCTTTGTGGTGTGGTCTGACTTAACCCCAAAACAAGGGTCCTAGTCAGGCTCCTCTCTCTGATAACTATAAACCAGTAACACTGGTAACCAGTAGGTAACCAGTAACACTTCAAAAGCAAGCACTGTCATTTATAAGTCTCTCTGCTGTCTGCCTTCCTGTCTCCTGCCACCCACAGTCTGCAAACACAGTTTAACCTTCTGCAGCTGCTTTGGGAAGAGTTACAGCTCTGATGGGGCTTTTAACCAGACTTTGGTCTGACTCAAGGTCCTGTTTTGCCGTTGCTGCTGTATCCCTTGTTGTACCCACGTTGTAGGGGGCTGGCAGAGCTCTGTTCTTCTTGGGGCTTAGGTCCAACTGCTCCACACACTGCACCAAGAACCACTGTGCAGGATACCCACAGGTTCCCACAGGTGCATGCCATGCTCAATGTGTCTTTAGATATATGCTCCTTCTGAGAAGATTTTGAATGAAGTGCTTTGTGTGCAGACAGCAGAGCAGGACAAGACGGGTAAAAGGACCCAGAAATAGTCAAAAACAAGGGATGAGGCAGGTCCTGGGTATGTCTAATAGCCAGTTCTAAACATGGGGTGAATCTCTCGATGGGTAAATCCAGAAAATGCAGGCCACAATTTCTTAGACTCCTGGCCCATGTGCCCTACCACGGTGCAGCCATTCCTCCTTGCTGAAAGCCCTCAGATGAGGAGTCTGAGTCTGGACACCAGAGAGAAAGGTCCTCCCTTGGTCCACCCTAGAACCAATTCAATAACGGACAGGTGGCAAATGCAATATAATACATTTTTCTGAAGAAAATGCTGACAGAACATCAAATGGATGACATTGAGACCAGCAAAGCTTATTAGAAATGCTCGGGGAATGTATTATTTTAAGACTACAAAATAAAGTGACTTAGGGACAGATCCTGATGTGGTTCCCCCAGGGCGATTTGCGCATCCCACCAGTACCACCAAGATCAGCCTCTGGCACCAGCTGAACAAGCACCATTTGTGCCAGTTTCCTGGTGGGAATGATTGATTAGAGCTGGTTGAGCTTGCTCTGTCCAGAGCAGGTGCGGAGCAAATTTGCCCTGACTCAGTCAATTAACTTTATCAGAGAATCAGGATCAACAGCGTGAATATGATAACAATGTGTTGCAGGCTCCATGCTTCTCACTGTGCCTGGTCTCACACCGATGGTATAGTCCCTAAGTTATTGCTTAAAAAAAAGCTCCCAGATCTTGCAATGTGTGGGCACTTGGGTCATCCAGATTCACCCCATGCATGAGCAGAAGGTTGGTGAGCACACTGAAGCTACACTCCTCTGCAGCGTGGGCTTCATCTGTATACACAGGAATAACTAACCCTGCTGAAATCTTTGCATTTGAGTCTTTGTTTTATCTTTGGCTGGAGTTATTTTGGCTTGGTTTTTTTTTATATCAGGTCAACAATACAGAGAACTTACCCTAAGAAGTGGGGGAATCCTGAAGGTAATCATATGGTATGGTACAAAGAAGGGAAGCAAAGTTTATAAAAGCAAAATTTGGACCAAGAAGCCAAATGCCCAGATGCCCAAAGGTCAAACCTGATGTGTCTCCAGGGTGACTTAGGTTTATCAGAGCCAACATCAGTGGTTGAGCCTCCAACTCCCATCCTTCTGCCATTATGCTGGGAAAATCCTGAATGATTTCCTATGGCCACAGTTAAGAGAGGGAGGCAGGGAAAAATCTCATGCCCTGTTTGGGAAGTCTGAAAAGTGTGTCTCAGGGAGCCTGTGGCACTTCAAGCAAGCATCCATCCATTAAGTTGGCCTCAGAGAACTCAGCTCTCACAAAAACAGCATGTCATTCTTCACTAAACTCTTAATTCAGGATTGTTTACAAGAAGTAGGTAACCAACCATAGAATCATAGAATCATTCAGGTTGGAAAAGACCCTTGAGATCATCGAGTCCAACCATCAGCCCCACTCTACAAAGTCCTCCCCTACACCGTATCCCTCAACACCACAGCTAATCGACTCTGAAACACATTCAGGGACGGTGACTCCACCACCTCCCTGGGCAGCCCATTCTTTCTGTGAAGAATTTTTTCCTAATATTCAGCCTAAACCTACCTTACTGCAGCTTGAAGCCATTCCCTCTTGTTCTGTCGCTATTTGCCCTTGAGAAGAGACCAGCACCAACCTCTCTACAATGTCCTTTCAAGCAGTTGTAGAGAGTGATGAGGTCTCCCCTCAGCCTCCTCTTCCTCCAGCTAAACACTCCCATCTTCCTCAATCTCTCCTTGTAAAATTTATTCTCCAGACCCTTCACCAGCTCCGTGTCCCTCCTCTACACTTGATCCAGCATCTCCAGATCTCTCTTGTGTTGAGGTGCCCAGAACTGGACACAATACTCAAAGTGTGGCCTCACCAGTGCTGAGTACAAGGTTACCAGTTTGGTAAACAGGACATCTTTCCTGTTTTCACCTGATTGTACTCTATACATAGGTGTGTATTGGGCCAGGGGGTGAAAAGGCTGCCTGTGCCCTTTCCCTAGCAGTGCCTCAGCTCACAAGTGCCCAGATGCAATCCCACATGTTTTGTAGCTCAGGCACACTTAGCCTTGCCTCAAGCCGTGCCGTTTGTTTTCATGCCCACTTAAACTCAAATAAATCAAACCATTGTCCAGCTGGACGGCCAGTGTGAGAAACGGGACAGTAATGAAGCAAATCGTTTTGAAATATGTTCAGATCTCCATGCAAACTTGCCTCTTCGAAGACGACTGTCACCTTGGTGGATTCAGCCTGCAGGTGCATGGAGCCCCTTGCCTCCAGCAGTCCGCTCCCGGAATAATCAAATAACTCTGCAAAGAAAACATCCGTGAGTCTCTGTGACAGCCTAAGACAGGACTAAGGATGCTAAAAGCTTCTGTCAGCCCTCAAGCACTCTCTGGTCACTTGGGCTTACCCTCAGAAAGGAAGTTGTGTGTAAGCTTTGTGGTACCTAAACTGTTGTTGGTAACTGAGGCTGTGTTGCAAAATACTCTGAAAGCCAAAGTTCCTCATGAAACTAAACTGTAGGCTTTGTTTCCATGAATGGCATTTGGCCTCTGTCCTTACCCCACGCTGATTCTGGCTGAGGTCTGGCAGTTGGTGTGGTGATCCTGGGTTTGAATGAAAGGTTAACTGAGCTAAACAAGCACAATGCAGAGCAACACCAAAGCTGCTGTGGGCACCCTCAGGTATCAGAGCTCAGCAGCTGAACCTCTCAGGAACACAGCAGGGTCCCTGCCTCACCTACTACTGCCTCCCTGCTTCTCCTTCCCTTGGTGATGTGGCTGCAGTGAGGTGGACTCCTTTAGTTTGCATCAGCAGCTCTCTGCCCACACATAGTCAATGGTAGGACTGGGACCATTGCTGGCAGCATCCTCCTCTCTGGATGGAAAAGCAGGTTCACAAAATCACAGAATCTTCATGGTTGGAAAAGACCTCAGAAATCATTGAGTCCAACCATACACACACAAAAAACCCTACAATCTCAGGCACTAGAGCCTGCACTGAAGTGCCACATCTACACGTTTCTTAAATACCTCCAGGGCTGGTGACTCCACTACTTCCCTGGGCAACCTGTTCCAGTGCCTGACCACTCTCTCAGTAAAGGAATTCTTCCTTATATCTAATCTAAACCTCTCCTGCCATAACTTCAGGCTGTTTCCTCTGGTCCTGTCACTA
>VZTM01022100.1:9868-50090 GCA_013400555.1 Jacana jacana | reverse complement strand
ACTTTCTTATTATTATGTCACTGCACACTGTAATTCAAACAGCTGGTAGCCTCATTTCTGTAACTATGGAAAATTAAACTGGGAGAGAAAGCTCCTTTTTGTACTGTTGTTTTCATGGCTACAAGACTCGGTTATGTGCCTTTTGTGCCTGTGCTCCTGTGCAGGCATTTAAAGGGCAAGAACGGTTGTTTCTCCTATAAAATTTGTTTTTCTTTAATTTGCAAGAAAAGCAGTCCTGTAAAAGTCTTCAGATAATCTAAACTAATATGCAACGGCGATATTAACAACTCACCTTTTACTTACACAGCAAAAGCAGGAAATAAATGTAGCAAAATTAATATTTTTTTTTGTTTTAATAGTTTTTTCACTCTAGTCTGCTAATTTTTTACAACAATGCATTTATATTTTATGAGAAGATATATAAAACACTGCTGTCTATGTTATGGAAAGCAAGAGTAAAGGACGGAACAGGGAACCTTTTTCAGAGAAAAACTATTCCCATGTGGGTACCTCAAGGGTGTTTAAAAAAAAAATTGTGCAGAGTATCTTTTACTCATGTTCAAATTAACTGTATGAATTGGAAAAACCCAGCATGTATCATTAGCTTTGGAATTAGTTACTTTCCTTTCAAAGCGCGAGTAATTTGTGTGCTTCCCTATTCCATAAGGGATCTATGAGCCTTTTATTGAAGTAACAGCTAGAGAAAGGTAATTACTGGAGAAAAACATAGGAGAACTTAAACAGATAATACGTTATGTAAAAATCTTAGGCTTATCATTTCTAAGGAAGGATTTTTCCCCCTCAATCTCAGCAAAACACTAAGGATTTGCCTTAACTGGTGGGCTAGATTGAATCTCTGTCTCGTGAGGCAAGGACCAAGATTTTGCTCAAGCAAAGACAAGCCAGAAGAGAGAGAGAAAAAAAAAATGCAATATAGAAAACATGACTGACAGAAGACAGAAAACTGGGGATGTCCACTTTGCAGGTGCCTAAGGATGATAGCATTCTGCCAGTGCATTAAAGGTCATTAAAATGGCTGGGAATAAACTTTTCTCCATGCTCCCTGGGGGGAAAACTACAAGTGATGATCTGAAATCACAGCCAGAGAGAGTTAGGTTAGACACTAAGAAAAATTTCCTAATGGTAAGCATAGTTAGGCACAGGAACACATTGCCCATGGAGGCTATGGGCAGAAAACTCATCAGCAGAAAACCTTATAATAGGCAACAGAAACATCTGCTGGGAACAGTTTTAATGCAACTGTGTTGATGCAGCAGGATGAGCTGAATGACTTTCCACACTTATTTTCTATGTGCAAATTGAGGCTACCCTATTCACCAAACCCAGTTCTCATTTCCAACAAGATAACTATAACCAATGTACTCCTTTTTCGGCAATTTAGCTATGGCCTCACATACAAACAGGCATCTCCCCCAGGTACAAATGACCCTTCCTCCCTTGAGGAGAGGTGCAGGAAGGCAACTAGCAGAACTGGCTGGCTTCCTTGTCTTACTGCAAAAGTAGGTTCCCATCTGGCAGTACAACTCTTACCTGTAAATCCAGTGTTATCTGTGTCAGCCCCATACTAGAGCATTGCTAAACTCAGTAGAGAGTTTTCCATCGTTGATGGTATGGTGATTCTGGTTAAAATCTGTCAGAGTGGAAAATATAAACTAATTTACTTGTACTCATTTGACTCAGACCTGTAGCTCTATGTTTGCACTGACACAAGACGCTATCGTGAATGTTAAACCTATGAAACAATGACCTGATACTGAAAACAACTTGATGAAAATACTTAGAACTGGTCAATCCCCTTACAATGAATGACTGAAGACCATTTACCATTACAAAAAGAGAAATCTGGAGAGACAGTTTGTATCTCTGATTCAGCCCTTATCACTAGTGTAAGTTAATAAAGTTCTTGAACCCTCTGTGCGCATCTGCTAATTTCTCTCCTATTATCAACATTAGAAGTTTTACTGGATCAGGGACAGTCCCTTGATATGATCTGTCCAATACCTAGCCCAATGCATTTTTCAGATACTTATTTCAAAACAATATCAATGACTGTCTTCAGTTTAGAGAAAACACTGTTTGACACAGCTGCCAAGCATCAGATTTTGTTGGGTCCTAAAAATGTATATTCTTCTCGGTTTTTTGGATATACATTCACAAGAGAAAAGTCTACCAGAGAAAGCAGAACCAAAAAAAAAAAGTGAAATGCAAAAGGAAATGTGGTCAACAGCTCATTGAAGCACTATTATTCACCTGTACTTTAACTATTTAGTTCAGTTAAATTCATGATCCATAAAACAGAGAGTAATAAAATCAATATATTTTTTTGTTGCCGTGTTGAAATGAAGTATTGCTAATCATGCCTGAGAAAACATTGCTTTTACTTAGACACTGTTGTGGGTTTCTTTTTAATCAGGGAGCTGAGCAATAGCAGATATTATTTCTCCTTGACAAGTTTCAACCCAAATCTTTCTTAATGTCCTAGTACCTTAAAAACTTGGTAGTTTGAGCACAAAATGCCAACCTCTAGCATAAAAACTCAGGACCCAACCAATTTCACATTCAAAAACTACACAGCACTTTAGTCTAAGTCCTTTAGGTTTCAGCCCAAAGTAGAGTCGTGGCAGATGAAAGCAATCCCTTGCAGTAACCCTGCACCATTCTCCTACCCTCACAGCTGGCGACACAAGCCCATCACACTTGGAGAAACCCCTCAGCTGCTGGCCAAGCAGCACAAGCATGTGGTCTGTAGGCGGGACAGGCAGCAAGGTGGAGACCTGGGCCCTGACATAGAATCATTGAATTGTTAGAGTTGGAAAGGACCTTCAAGATCATTGTGTTCCAACCCCCCTGCCATGGGGAGGGACACCTCCCAATAGACCAGGTTGTTCAAAGCACCATCCAGCCTGGCCTTGAACACTCACAGGGATGAGGCTTCCACGACTTGTCTGGACAACCTGCTCCAGTATCTCACCCTCTTCACAGTAAAGAATTTATTTCTAGTATCTAATCTAAATCTCCCCTTTTTCAATGTAAAACCATTTCCTCTCATCCTATCGCTATACTTCCTGACAAAGAGTCCCTCTCCAACTCTCCTGTAGGCTCCCTTCAGACACTGGAAGGCTGCAATAAGGTCTCCCCAGAGCCTTCTCTTCTCCAGGCTGAACATCCCCAACTCTCAGCCTGTTTTCACAGCAGAGGTGCTCCACCTTTGTGGCCCTTCACTGGACCCATTCCAACAGTTTCATGTTCTTCCTGTGCTGAGGACTCCAAAGCTGGACATCTCTCTGTGGTCGCCTTCTCTCACAGTCACTGTTTCTTAACCTTACTACTTCGAGGTTCTCACTTTGGAGAGGTTTTGCATTTTCTTATTTTCCATGATATTATATACTGCTGACATTTCTAGTGCTATTTCTCACATTCTTTCCCCTTATCCAAAGAAATGTTAGACATTTCCAATGATAAACTTCATCCTTACCCTTGAGCATGCTGCTAGAGCAGCACAGCTAGGGAGATTGTGCTCTGGCCAGCCTATAAACTGGAGCTAAAAGGATGGGGAGGCAGTCCAGCAGTACAGCACATGTGCCTGTGTCACCTTACTGACATTCATGCTTTTGTTGCACTGTCGGTAAGTGACATTTCTTTCAAAACCAGCTCTGTCACAAGAGAAAGAAATATACCCTTAGCATGCATTAAAAGCAAAAAAACCCAAATGCCTATATAATCTTCATGGCTTTGATACTCATTTATAAAGCACTGACCACTCTCTAATGCAGGCACTGTACCCTACTCAAATATAAGTCTTTAATAAAAGTGCAGTTGTTCCCAATAAGTATCCTTTATGCCTATAATTTTAGGCCCCTGGCTTTTAATATAAAAAGCTAGGTGTCCTGTTGTTACATTAATATATTGCCCTCATTTCTACATTAACTCAAGTGATTCTCTTAGCTGACTTCACCCTTTCAGTGATAACACCCCCATGGAGTCTAAATGGAAGGTAACTACTTATACGTGAGTTAAGGGGGACAGATGAATTGCAAATGAGGATGACTTATGCAGCAACAGCACAGAGAGCCAGTCCATGTAAGTGGTTTTGAACTACAGGTGTCTGACAAGTGTTCTTTTGCATTTCCCCCTATAGCTCCAAAGTCAAAAATCCTCCACTTTGTCCTTCAGTAAAATTTAAATGACTGCCCCTTACCAAGCCATTCGATAAGTGAGACTTCTCATTTTCAGGCTAGAAAAGCTTTCCGAAGTAAACATCTGGAAAACATAAAAACCAGTCCTCACCCAGCCCTTCAAGCAGAAGAGAACTTTGCTACAACCACAATTTTGCAATGTATAAGAGCTGTTTGCTGCTGACAAGGTTTTGTCTCACCGCTCATCCCTGCTGGAGCCCTTTGCTTTCCATGTGTTTGTTATTGATGCATCTTGCCACCAACCCCCACTTCTATCTTGGGATTTGCACCAGCCTCATACACAATATTTCTTGCTCCTAGCACCGTCAACTGTCAGATAAATGCACTTATCTCGTTAATAGGGTATCAGGCTGACATTAAGTTTTTGAAGACTGAAGAAACCTGCTGTGTTAGAGGGAGTTTTATAATCCATCTGCTATCAGGTGGTGGCTGCAGCGTGGCGATGATGAGGACCAGGGAGATGCAATGCCATGGAGAATGGCTATTATACAAATACAGGCAGCATTATCCTCACCAAAAAAAAACCCAGCCAGCCCCTCAAGATGTTGGTAATACTGCTGCTTTAGCACTTGCTTCTAACAAAATGCTGCAGTCTTTAGAAAAATCCATCTCCAGCTGTGTTCCAGGTAGCTCCGTGCAACTCAAGCAGCCCTGAGACTCTAAGCAATATATATGGTTGTAAATGGCTACTTATCACAATTTTAGTGTCCATTTTACAGAAATGGTGGTATAATCTAAATTTTCAGGACATTTGTTCAAAAAGGCAACTATTGCAGACTACTACTGTCGAGCTATATTAATGATATTATGCCTTAAATTTCAGTTGCATTCAGAAAATTGAAGGATTCTATCAATGCAAGAAACTCTGCATACACCAAATTATAAACTCTAGTGGAACAGATGGTTCCATAAATATTATACTAGCCAAATGCTAAAAACAGTCTATTAGTTTTAATACCTACATAGACCTTCGCAGAAAACTGTAGACATAGAGTTGTAATATAGGCCAAAATATCATTCAAATGAATAGCCTCTGAAAGAATAAGAACTTAGTAAATTCCAAATCCCGATGAGGATGATGCGACCTATAAGTGTCATCTGCTGACTGATAAAAGCAACTGAGTCAATGTCAAATAAGCAAAATTACATATAATTTAGCTCTAGTGTTCCTAATACATTAAAGCAATAAGTAAAACACGAACATAAGGCTATCGTATCTCAAGAGCAAAAGAAATTAAGTTATTGAATCCCTAAAAATGTATTTGGGAAGACTTTTTTTAAAAGAATCCTAATTATTAAATTCACTGTGCTGAAATGTAAATGAAGCAGCATAGCCCTGAGTTGATAAACTTCAAACAATTAATTCAGATAACCACTTCAAAATTAATCTAAAGCTTACCCCAATATCTTGAACCTGCAAAACAAAAATTCAGTCTTGAAATTCTCTGTGACTAACACTAATTCTGAGATTGCCAATAGTTAGGTTCTTTCTGGTAGAAGAAAAGACGATTTCAGTCATTTCAGTTAAGCTTCCAGTTCTTACCTGACCAGTATCTCAAATTAATCAAATATTTATCACAATTTTAATAATTTGCCTCCTCTTACCAAAATATTTTAGTGTTTTAATACAGCTCCACAGGTTTAGCATGCAAATCATCACATTGTGGATACTATGTTAGAATTCTATTTTCAATAGCATTTTGACCAGAGTGATTCAGCCAAAGGCTTCCTGAGGAGCACCTCTCCCCAGGACTCTGCAGGTTCACATGGGCATCTGGATCTGGGCTCCTATCACTGTCTGTTTGTCCACTCATCTCAGCAGGAACCCACTCCAGGTGTTCAACCCATCCACTGCATCCTTATACAGGGCTTCCTGAGTGGTAACAGAAGGTAAGTGGACACTTAAATGTTTTGCAAGATGACATGTTATTAGAGGAGAGCTGTAAGAGCTGCAGAATTATTTCTTTTTTTTTTTCCCCTTTCTCCTTGAATACTGAGAGAAATGTTAAATAAACGAGGAACCCTGTGGCCAGTGGAGTAGCAGTCTGGCTGCTATCTGGTCCTGCCCTAACAGATGAACCCATCAAGTGGGAAGCTATTTTAATGAAGCAAGAAGAAATTTTCCTGGTAATTTATGTATTTAAGAGGCAGTGCCTCTGATGAAGTGTATTCCAACAGGCTTTGAAAATCATGAAGTCAGAATGGCTTCTTTTCTAGATAAACACTTCAAGAAGATGCATTTTATGTTTCACAGATTACCTGCTGCCATTTCTCATCCAGTTTAGTTCCAGCATATGTTAAGGTATTCCCTATTGTGTTTTTACAGCCACAAACAGTAAACTACCCAAAGCTCTAAGGAACAGAGGGAACAGCATGTGTGCTGTGTTTCATCACAGCAATCACAGAGAACATAAATTTGTGAAGTCATCTGTGTCATTTATCCACCTAATTGGGCTTCCCAAAAGGAAGCATCTTCCCTTTTCCCCTTTCAAGTTCACAGCACACCTTCTGATGTTGGATACAGACACATCATCACTCAAAGAAAGCATAATAAAAAACCATAAGTATTACAGTGCATTAAAATGTCAGAAGTGTAACATCTGTGGAAAACTCATAGTGAACAGCCTATGCTTTAAACCTTGGATTGGTATTTCCATTATATTATTTATATACATTTATATTGCCATTTCCAAACTAAAAGTTTGATATGCAAAATAAATTACGTTTTTGCAAGTCTTTTTGGAACTTCCTCTAGGTTCATTCTGGTAAATCCACTCTAAAACATTTGTGGTATTATGCAAACTGGCACAGGTTCACAAAAAAAAAAAAGTCAAGATCACTCTTGGGAACGTACTCCTGAGCATCTGTCAAAGGAAGAAAAAGCATTTCACCTGATCCATTAAAACTGTAAACTGGCCAGTTCAGCCTTTCTCAGACCTTCTTGGGCTTCTTCAGCTTCCAAGAGCCATCAACATATGCTTAACCTAGTCTTATAAGATCAGAAATCGAAAGTGAAAATATTCCTTTAAATGATTTCTCTAGATTTCCACCAAGTTTGATAGGACTGAGATCAGGCTCATTCAACATATCACTGTTTAGCCTCCTATTTTCTTGGCAACTAAAGCAATATAACAGCACTCCTCCTGCTCCTCCTGTCCTGGCTGATGCCAAGGGCCAGCACTCCTGGAAAACCCTGTCCCTCTCTGACAGCTCCACATATCCATCCCTCATGGTTTTAGGAATAACATTAGGAAATCTAGCCCTGTGGACAGAGGAAGATATCATTCTTTAATATATTCACAATTCTCAAGGCTAAAACTGAGGAATTTATGCTTAATTTAAAGCAAATCAGAGAAAGTTTCAGAAACAGAGGCCTTGAATATATACTTAGATTTATTCTTATTGGATTGTTTTTATACAAGTTAACACTTCTGAAAGCTAGAAGTCAATCTTTAATGCTCTGCTTCTAGCATACGAGTTCTGCAAATGTCTTCTCAAAACCACAGCATCAGTTCCTTACATAAATCAAGGCATTCAAAGATGCATCTATGAAGGCTGTAGGAGTAAAAGCCCTGTAATCAAATGTAAAAATGACCCATTCAAAGTTTTCAGATTTTATGTTACACAAAATCTTCGAGCTCAGCCTCTAAGTTACTATGGAATGATTCTTCAGCAATTAACAGTGAACATTCTAAGGAAATTCAGCAATAATTTATGATAAATTGCCAGATTGAAGGGCTTGGTCGCGTTTATGGTGACAGCTCTTTTGGTTTTGATGAGGCAGAAAAAAAGCAGGTTTTGCTTCAACTGCACAGCACTGGAGTGCCCTTTACAGAAAAGGCAAGAAGAATGCCTAAGGTTTCATCCATAAGGAAAGTCTGGAAAACAACCAATATAACTCATTTTGTATGGAAAAAATCTAGTTTAAAATCTGTGGAATAAAAGTTTCATAAGAATGACAACATAGGAGTCACAACATGCAGGTCACTTGCTAGAAACAAAGGAGAGCCTTGAAAATCAGAAAAGAGATCCGAGATCTACTACACATATCACAGCAGAAGGAGTCATAAGTCAGAGGCTGGTACTTGCCATTTAGGCTGACAGATAAACATCAGGAACAAGGACATCAAATAAAGAATCAAATGAAGATGCCAAATGCAAAGACAAAAAACAGAGCAGCAGATGGAGATAAATAACATGACGTTGTGCTGGAGAGAGAGTGCCTGAGAATTATAGCTTATTCACTGAAAAACTGCAGCAGCCGCCTACGTAGCCACCACAGGCTGCCTGTGCCCATGGCAGCATCGCCAGCTGAAGGGGAGCAGGGCCACGGGCCGACATCCCCACTCAGGGGTGAGGACCATCCCTGGTGACTGCTGACCACATGGCTCGGGGGCACATCTATTCCTCTACGTCAAGGCAGAGCTTGAGGTTGGCAATTTGGCTTGTCCCAATGCCCAAACCAAACCTGGAAACCCAGGGAACATTCAGCTGAGGTGCCAGGAAGCCAAGACCTGTGCCAAGCACAGACTAAGCCATTTTGGAGCATGGACACGCTTCATAAAGAAGCAGACAAAAAGCAGCTGATGGAGAAATGCAAAGTACAGAGAAGACATCAGAAAAATGGTTGACAACCTCCTTGTGCTTTCCAAGTTTATCAGAGGTAAAATATCTTTTACTGGTTTGACATAAAAGAAACGAGGTTTATATTTTTATTCAACTTACACAACAAAAAAGCTCTGCTGATTTTGGCAGAACCAGGGAATCCTCACAGCACACTGCTAGCACCAAACTTTTAACAACTTCAGGAAAATCCCTGACTAAAGCAACAAGAATAAAAGAAGCATCTGTCTCTGGATAAATTGCTGTCTTGAAATTCCCACCAGGAAACTTGATTGCATTTAACAGAGAAAAGCTAAGCATCAGAGAAAGTGCTAAACCAAAGTTCTTTCCAGAGAGCACTATGCTGAAAACAGGACACGAGGAAAGACGTGCACCAAAATACGATGCTCTCATTCCATTCAGCAGCATCTTCCCTCCAGTGCAGCAGAATTGATCCCAGCAGCAGGGCAGGAGGCAAAGCCAGTCCTGAGAGGAGCTTTGCCTGCACACTCATGAGATGTACTCCTCAGAACAGCTGAAATGGCTGCCTGAGAGCTCACATTCAACTGATTAATTGGACCAGCACAGTTCAAAGGCCAGGAGGAAACTGCTTGATATTTATTCTCAGATATACCTGCTTCCCAGGAATCTCCACGGGTGCTGAGGCACTTTGGCTGAAGAAAGATGAGAAGGCTGAGGTGACAGGTGTCTCATAGGCACAAGCCATACTATAAAAGCTCAACACAGTTCAGAAGAAAAAGTAGCAGATTTTCTACCAACTACTAACCCCATCTCTCTGTAACTAGCCAGCAGAAGTACCACTACAGTAGTAGTATATTTCTCCTATTTCATTTCCCTTATGCTATCTTTACCTCACCAACTCTTTAGGTATAACTCAGCTGAGAGCACCTCTAGGGTGGCATGTTTACAAATGCTCCCTCCATCTTCAACCAGTTCATTGTACCATTTCCAACTGCATGACTTAACTCGGTGAAACATTTCAGGGCACGTTCTCAGTACAGTAATTATACTGCACAGCATGTTGAAGAGTCACAGAGGGGCAAGGTTGGAGGCACCTCCAGAGACCATTCAGTCCGGCCCCTGATGGATCTGGGGCAGCTGGATCAGGTTGCCCAAGGCCACATCCAGTTGGGCTCTCACTGTCTCCACAGAGATTGAACAACCTCATCAAGCAGCCTGCCCCACTGTTTGATCACCCTCACCCTAAAATTGAAGTTTGCTACATTTATTTGGAATTGGAATGATATGGAATTTCCTGTATTTCTGTTTGTGCTTGTTGCCTTTTTTCTTTTCTCCGGGCACCACTGAGAAGAGCCTGGCTCTGTCTTCTGTCCTGCCTTCCATCAGGTATTCACACATGGTTTATCCCCAAGCCTCCTCACTTCTATCAGCTAAACAATTCCAGAAACAATACATAACAGTTGAAATAAAGCATTTTCAACTTGCAAAGAAACACTACTTGATTTTATGCTGTATTACAGTTTTATTGGAGATAGTTCTGCTTTCTTTGAATAAAATTTGATTTTAACAAGATCACTGTGCCATATGCATAACTAATCACAATAGGGCCTGTACACTTATTTAAGCACCACTGGGTTTGCAACATACCCTCAATAAAGCTTAATAGGCCACATACCCCAACTCTGACAAGCAGACTTTGATTATTTAGAGTTGAGTGGTTTCTTTGTTCTTTCTTAGTAAGAGATGTCACAGTCATCACAGCCTGATTGGTACTTTTCATTGAACAGGAGAGAAATTCGCACTTGTTATGTAGCCATTTATAAAGATTTTTGAGGGATGGAGAATTGGAAATTAAATATAAAGAACAGTAAATTAAAAATATGAGATAACTCAGTAACAAAAGCAGACACTGAAGAGGATTTCTTCACAGAAGTTCTTAAAAACATATTTCTGGGCTATCTATGAAATTGTTTAAAGATGGCCAGATAGAGGGATCCGAAAATACAAATTTTTAGTTGCTAAATTAATTTTAACAATTTTATTAACAATTAAACAATTTTAATTGTTAAAATTCCTTTTTGTCAATAATTAAGTAACTCTTAGCCTGCATCTTCCCTAATTCATAGGTCATGAATAAAGCCAAAGGATGCAGCAGTTACTCCAGCCATGCTAGTATGAAGATGAGAGACACAGCCCTGGCCACCCCATTCTGTTGCCTCAGCAGGACTTCTTGTAGCCCTCAGGACTGCTTTTTGTAAATGCTTTTTAACTACGCAGAGTTTGAGGGGTCTTTCTCTTTCACTAGCTTTTCTGAGGGGAAAAAATAAATCTGTTTCTTTACTGATTTTTTTTGGCGTTATTGTTGATCCAAGGGAAAACAAATATTAAAATATACATTAAGGAAAAGAGGAAAGTGTATTGAACCCCTGCACAACAGCAGCATTTCTTAGTAGACAGAAGAACCCAATAACAACAGCAAATATTGAAGCAGTCCACTGTTCTCAAATTTCTTCCAAAGGACTGATTAGGAACCATAGCAGTACCGACATCAATTTTATAAAATTATACAAATGCCAGCTATTTGCTTGATTCCTACAAATGAGGCTCACATGAAAATACAAGGACCATTATGGATGGACCAGAATGGTACCATAGTGGGACAATTCACAGCAAAGAGCTTGTAGCAGCTCCTCCTGAAGAGCTGTGGAGGAGGTCCCCTTCTTCTTCAGCTGTAGAGCTGTGGTGGGCAATCAGCTTGATCCATCTGAAATTTCACTTTCACATAAAAATCTCTGTTTCTTTAAGCATAGCAAAGTAAAAGCAGCAGCTTTGCTTAGTACTGGGTTTAGACAGAAAACACATTTCCTGCCTGGTATTACCTTTTTCTCATTGTAAACATGCACTGTGAAACTCTTGTCCATGTTGGCAACTCTGCCTGAAATTACTGATGTGAAGAAACACAGCAATGTGTTCATGGTAACAGATGTGTAAGTGGGATGTGATCCTGCTCTGACGGCTCAGCATCATCCCTTAGTCCCCAGGACAGATTAGTCCCCACATCCCATCTGGATTTTGTTCAAGTACCATCCACGTAGGTTCTCTGCTTGCTGTCAATACAGCTGACAAAAAGCTTCTCCTGAACTCAGCAGGGACACAGGATGGCATCAAGTCCACCAAAATCCCATCCAGAAGAAGCAAATTCACCCAGGGAGATAACACTGAATAAGCCAGAAGAGAGAGAGCAGCACTGAATATTTCATTAAATAGAAAGCTGGCACTATGTGCTTTGCTGCTTCAAAAGTCTGAAACTCCAGGCATTTACAACCAATGCAAAATGAATTGCAAATGCTTTGTTAAATGAAAACCTGTAGAATTTAAATCACTAAAACTAGGTTTTTAAATTGTGACAAAGTCTACCAGGCTAAGGATAAATCTACACCCCTTGAAACAAAATTTTAACAAAAATTAAAAAGGTCACAGAAATAAAAAATAGCCTCAGAAATACAAGAGACAATCTTGGCCCTGAAAAACATCTTTTTTCCCCTGAATATTCAGGTAGTCATTGCACAGATGTACCGTATGAGAACTGTATCAGATGCAGCCAAAGAGGATGTAATCGTAACTATTTTTACATGGCATAAGTCTCCTCTTTGATATTTTTTAAGAACGCTGATAAAGTACTTCAAAGAGACACATGCAGTCATGCTTATCCTCCCTTCTCAACACAGTGTGTATTCTGAAAGCTGCAGAAGGACAGAAAATTCTGTGTATTTTTAGCTGTCATTTATATTTCTCTCTCTGCATGGGATTAAGGAAGTTTCTCCTTCTTCTGAGAAAAATGAAAGTACCAAGAATAAAACTGCAAAATCAACAACCAACATCTGCTCTACTAATATTACTGAAAGAATCCATTTCCCAGAGGGATTAACAGCAACTGCATTAGCATGGATCAATATTGATATAGTCAAATTATCCAGATGCATGCAGAGAATCATTTGCTGCTCCTGAAGATAAATTTTGAAACTTAATAAATGTAATTCCTCATTACTGAATGAAGATACTTGATGGAGGTGCATCCTTCTAACCTGAAGAAAGAAAGGAATGTGAATGCTACAACTCTAGCTGAGCTTTAAACTTTTATTTTCCAAGATATTATGAAAAATTATCAAATCATTTTGAAGCTTGCTTTAGCATTTCCAAACATATTGGCAATCTTCATGAGCTAGAAAACAAACAAACAAAAAAATCAGATATAAGAAAGTCTAGCATCAGCTGGGAAAACACAGATTTTCTCAACCCTGTAAGGAACCCATTCCAAATGTGTAAATAGTAACGGGTCAGGTTTTGTTACAATCAAGCCCACTCAACCAGAGGAAAGTCAATGATAGAGGAATCAAGACACAGTTAGGTAGCATTTATGTCAAGTGGTCTGAGTTTAAGGATTATCCTTCCAGTTCTTCACTCACAAACTACTTAAGTAATGTTGCAGAAGTTATAGACTGGTGAGTGCACTTTTCCTTACCTAAAGATGGTGATGCTTTACAATTTGAAGAGCAAATTAATTATGGAGGAACAAAAAAACATGTTTGTACCTAAATTAACTAAATTCTGTTACCTGCAATTTTTTTCTCCAATTTAATTATAGCTAAATTGTATCATCACTAAATTAAAGCTAAACCAAATTATAGTTTGCCAATTCTTGCTTCAAGAATAAACAATCTTTGCCTTCCAGTGACACTAAAGTATAGAAACTGCTTGAAATTATATCTTTTTAAAAGTGTTTGCTACTTACTTTAATTAAAACCATTCATCACTAGAATATCATTTAGGGTTTTGTTGGGGTTTGTTTGGGTTTTTTTGGTTACTATTCTGATAAATGTTCCAGACTAAGCCTAATATACTTAATTTTTAGGAACGAAATGTCTTGCTTTCTTAGGATGAGCCGTGAATGTCTCCCAGATCAGGGGCCCTCAGCACCTTCAATGCTCTGAAGATAAAGCCTCTTGGAGTTCCCCAGGAAATGCACCTAAGGACACCTGCTTTAACTACCCAGTACTTGCCACCACACAGACATGCCTCGCTGAGCAGCTTTTACACCTCTAGTCTCTTGGCCATCACCACTACCAAACATGCACTGGCTAATGAAGACCTATTGAATGGCTTGCTGATATTCCTACTGAGGCTGTACTCATTGCAAAGAAAAGGTCAGGAATGCACGTGCCCGCTGTCATCGGCTGCCCTGCACTTTTCCTGGGTAAATCCAGACGCAAATTATCAACAATACTAGGGCACTTCTGTATAGAAATGGCCCAGCATCAAAGCCAGCATCTCAATTTCCACAGTCAGATGTGCTGTTACTAGTAGTTAATTGTTTTTAATTTAGATAGCTTTAAATGTAATACTTAAATTAATTAAATTTTGCATTTTAACTTTCCTGTAATTTAAATGGCAAAATGTGGATTGCACTAAGTGCTTCAGCAGGCATTTTATGAGATGGAAAATTGAGGTTTAAAGCTGAGATTAAGGCTGTTGAAACAGTTAGGTGCTGTGATATGATGTCAAAAACACCTTACATGTACTTCGAATAATATGGATCACCTTCCTTCATGAAGGAAAACAGAGGCACGTAGGAGAAAAACAATGAACTCCAGAATACATATTCTCAGCAGTTTTAGAACAGGATTTGAGAAAAATCCATTTTGTTTTGAAAGGAGACAAACCTTGATGTGATTATACCACAGAGCACTTTTAAAAAGAAATTCAGTTTCTGCATACTGGGCCTGATCTGGCAGTTCCCTTTGTGTCAGCCAAAGGTAGAAATGTTTCAAAACACTGCAGAATCAGGCACTTAAAAGACTGTCCCTGTTAGCTCCCATGCCAGCCTCTTCTAAAAGGTTCTTTCCATCTAAAACTGTAGAACTTGCTGCCTTAAAAACAACATGTACCTCTGCTAATGGTTAAGTTATAAAAAGGAATTCAAAAGCAAAAATGTCAGAGAGGAACATTTCTAAAAACCTTATGAGGTTTCACCTTCCTCAAAGCCTGGAGCTGCACAAGTTGCTGATGAAGCTGTATTTAGGAAAGGCTAGGAGATGTGAAAAGTATTTCTACTCACACTTTTTCTGTCACTTAACTGTTGGTTGTGGGGATGGGGGAGGGGTGGGGGTGTCTTTTTTTATTTATTTTAAATCAGACTAGCCTGCTTTTTTCTCGGGAATTCATTCCCTGGTCAGCAGATAAGTGGAGAGCTGCCTTTTGAGCACCAGAAGGTGCGAGGATGGTAACTCAGGCATCCGGGATGGGTCAGCAAAGATGCCACCAGGATATGTGAATGAGAGTGCTTCTTACTGAGCACTTGACTTCCCCATCAGTGTGTATGGTATCCAGTGCTGCTCTCACCTCAGTATTTATTGGAAAAGTTTTCACAAAAGTGCAAAAACCGAAAACACTTTAAATTTCACTATTAGAGATGCAAGTTTTACAGGAAAAAAAAAAAGTGTGTCGTGCCATTAATGTAGCAACTGGAAAAAAAACCAACAAGCATATGTAAAGAGAAACATTTGGGATTGCTACTTATAGTAAACTATTACCTCTTTATAACAACGTACTTTATAGCTATATTTATTTATTTATTTATTTATTTATTTCATCCAAGCCTGCCAGAGAGAGGAACAAGAACTCCCAAGGAGAGAAATTCCATCAGGTTGGATTTCCCCATCTCTACTTCTTCTGTTCTCCTAAGGCCCAACATCAACAACATTTTCATGAAGACATCGGAGTGATCAGTAAATAACAAGTGGAATGTAAGCAAGTAAGCAAGAGCAAGTTAAGTGGAACATAACATACATATGTATTATTAGCATGTGTGTCAAAACAACTTTGACGATCCAATCCAATGGGTTAAAATTCCAATTAAACTTAAAACTGTGCAGGCACCAGCTGCATACCAGTACCACGATATATTGTATGCAGAGAGAGCTAGCTCCTCTTTCAAGGGCAGGAAAGTCCTCCACAGCAACTCTGAATTAAAAACCAACAATATTATTCAAGAAATTATAGTCAGTTTTGGAAGCTGCGGAACTTAATTACTTCCGTGGGTTTGTGGGTTTAAGTTTTTAAACCAAGCACCAGAGTGCTTAAAGATCCTTCTGATTAAATAATTCAAAATGTTTGCACTATATAGCATGCTTGAAGGGGAGAGAAAAGTATGCTAAAGATTTTGAATTCACAAGCAAGCACCTCATTAACATGCCATGCTATCAATTATTTATTACCATCTCCACCATAATGAGCTCATTTAAGACAAATGTGAGAAAACCCCATCTCATATTAACACTGGCAATGTTTTATTTATATGCACTTTAATATTCACTTTAGGCCACACAAAATATAAACATACAATTAATATTTCACTAATGAGAAAGTAAAACCTATTTCTCTAGCCTGTCATGGGAGAAAGACAAAGTAGGGGTGGTGTGTTGTGATGCTGCAGCACTCATTGCCCTGACACATGAACAATCAATATCTAGTTATTAGAAATCTCTTTTCCTTCCCAGATTTGCTCAGAGAACTGCAGCCTTGCTGCCTCCACAGGAGTTGCAATCTGCTGCTTTTTCCCGGAAAACAATAGTAGATTATAAGGCCCCAGTAACATTAAATACACCCTCAGGACACTTCTCTGCTTGCTCTACCGCACGTGGTTAAGATTAAGAGAGGGACTGTCAGGGCATGGGAACAAGCTGGGGAGGTGCTGGGTCTTCCAAGGTAATGATTTGACCACTGTAAGGAACCTACACATAAAATAGGGCTTGTACCTGCGCTACAGATGTTAGCTCTTGAGAGCAATCCAGCCACCAGATCTATGCCAGGCTTTGCCATGATGCCCTGAGAAAAGTTCACAGCAGTGTGCCCCAAGCTCTGTGCCACCAGCTCCCTCAGTGACCGCATCTGTGTAACCCTAGAAAGATTGTCAGCCTTGTCCCTCCAGGTGTCCAGTTGTCAGAGACACCTCCTCCCTCCTGCTGGCCTCATCACCAACAGTCTCAGCATGACCCAGAGACTGTTTTCTCCCCCAGGTAAATGGAGGAATACTTTGGACAGGTTTTTCTCTACCACCTATCCACATCTCTCCTCCAGAAGCTGCAGCATTTGTCAGGTATTAGGCAGTATTTCCTAAGTGAGGCAGATTAGCTGAAGTTTGAGAAAGCCACGTTGCTCAGACATCCAGCATTTCTGCATTTTGCCTACGCTTATTTCTCCTTTCAGCAACAATGATAACTGTAACCTCTTACTATGTACACCAGTGAGATAAACACTCACCAGCACTTGTTTACCTGGAATGGTTGAAAAGTGCATTCATGAATGGGAAATCTTATGTAAATGTAAATTCTTCACACCACTCCTCCCAGGGGTGATTACCAGAAGCAGTGCCACTGCACTTACGGAGCCTGGGGTCAGATAACTTCTTTCCCTTGATTTCACTGGTCTCAGGGTATACATATCAGACAGGGTTAATAAAAACCTCTTGGCTCCTGGTGTCTAATCCAGCACCCTTGGGAGGAAGCTGTGATATTCAATCTGACTTTCAACAAGCTTCTGCTGAGCATTACACCTCAGCTCTTGTCCTTGGTTTGCACATTAATTAAACACCGAGTGCTCTCACAGGCAGCCTGTTTCAACAGGAAGAACTTAAGAGAGCGGTGCAAACCCTTGTGGTCCCTGCTATAAAGCAGGGCTGCTGGTAATTGTGGCACAGCAAAAGAATGCTTTGGGTGAAGCTTGCCTTTCTCAGCTTTACCAAATCAAGTGGCTCTTGTGACTAAATTTTCCAGGTCCGCCCTTCAAAGGGCTGCCTCTCTCCATCATTCATGGTCCTACCTTTAAGGGCTGTCCTTTTCCATCTCACGTGGTGCACTGAGACTGCCAAGAGGTGCTCTCCAGAGACACAGCATGAGCTTGGGATGCTGCTGGCTTGGTCTGATGATTTTCCACAGCTTTGATATTATTAAATTCATGGAACTACTTTTTCTTCCCTCTGCTCGACTCTCAGGCTCAGGGTAACTTGGATAAAATGCACCAATGAAAATTAGACTGCATATGCTCTTTAGCTAGAACAAAACAAGTTTGAGAGGTGCTGAGATGCTCTCAGGCTAGGTAGCACACTTCTGCAGCCAGACAGCAGAAGGATGAGGAAGCTGTCCTACACACACAATATGGGATGAGGATAGACGAGAGTAACTACCATAGACTCCTTGGTAAGTATATTAAACACAAAACACTGTAAATCATGAGTTTCATTTCATTTGATTTACTAAGATACACCTAGAGTTTAGAAGGCTGAGTTGCCTGTACATGAGGACGAATACTGCTATGATAACACCAATGCAGAAGATGATTGAAAATTGCTTATCTTTCTGGCAGGATTCATATAGATAACAGCCAGAAAGCATTGTTTCATGTATGTACAGACAAATAGGAATAGAATAAATTCTAACAGAGATCTATTCTCAGAGCTGTTAGGTACTAGTTAGCTTGCTTTATCATTAACTCCTACTGCCAAAAGTAATGATTTCAGATATTAAGACTCAACAAAATTATCGGCTACTTTCGACAGTGTGAGATACCTTTGGGTAAGATTTACTTACAGGGTGGTACAGTTCTCTAGGGACAATCAACAGAAAACTCACATACACACAAGATTAGCCACCGTCTCCCCTCAAAACATATAGATCAGGATTGATAATCTTAGCCTGGTTTTGCCGAATGCAGAGCGGCTAGCATTCAGAAGTACAGCTGAAATTCTGATAGAAAAGAAAATATATACCTAACCCATTTCTGAAGTGGACTGAGCAACGAGGATGTGCCTATCTGACAGAAGATGAAGATTGAACCTAAAACGCACGCCCGCATTCAAAATGAAACATTAGCTGCCAGACATGGTCAAACACATTTGCAAACGCAGTTGGCAATTTGCATACCTCATTCTGGAACCCTAAAACAATTAATACATTGTGGGGGTTTTTCATGTCTCTCACTGGAGATGTCCGTCTACATATCTAATACAAGAATGGTGTGAGTTAACAAAGGTCTGATGACCTTATTTGAGCTATTTAGAGAGGCTATGGACATATGATATGTCATCCTACTGCTGCTATTATGTCAAACCTCATAAAATCTAGTCATGAATGTGTGGGACAACTCTGTTTTCCTTCCTACTAGCCAAGTCCACGAGTATTTATCACATTCTGACATCAACAGCCATTCCAACAACAATAACTACATTCACAAAAATCTAAACACGAATTTGTTGCATCTTCCATTTCAACAACATCATTTTGTTCTCTTGATGCAACCAGAGCGCAGCTTCCTAGTAATACGTACCAAAGACCCGCAGAACTCCATTAGCTTCCATCAGACACAAAAACCCATAAGAATCTAGGCCATTACTCATCTGTTCTAGATGCAGGTAAAGGGGGACAAGGGGTTAGGAAGAAAAAAAAATAGAGAGAGAAAGTTTTGACAGGATAAAAGCCTCCTGCTTTGGAAACAAATGTGTCTACTTCACCTTGATGCTCGTGTCTGAAAAATGTCCCAGCTTCTCATTCGTATGTATCTGGCAGCAGGACCATTATCCTGTGACAAGGTCCTATTCTATAGGCATTATCTTAGCAGAGACAATATGATCAATTTAAAAACACCAAGATGCACAATTTGCCTCAATGAATGTGACAAACACGTGAAAAAAACACCACCCACCAGACCATGAAGGGTGTACAACATAAGAATCTCAATGTATAAGTTTTACAAAATGGAGTGTAATTAGCTACAATATTTTCTTTATAGGGTTATAGCATACAAACAAGTACTGCCATTACTCTTTTGATGAGATGCTTCCTCTCAAGTTCCTCAAATAAAACCAGTGGCTTCACACCTATTATCTTAGCATAATGGTTTTTAATCAGTAATGTGCAAAATACCAGGATTTCTATTGGCTGAAAAAGCATTTAGCACAGGTCTACATCAGTTTTTGGCAAGCACAGAAAGGAAATGCATGACAAAGAAAATTCCAGCTGCAGCTAAACATGCATTTTCATGCACGAATCAATCTAACAAGATGCATGCTTTGGTGACCAGGCATGCTTTTAGCTTGAGGAAAAAAAAAAAAAAAACAATCAATTTCAAAACCAATGAAAAATTCATTGTCCTTTAGGGTAAATTTGACTACAGAACAATCTTCAGAGGAGAGTTTGCAGCTCAAAACCTTAAGGTCGTAAGAAAATCCTGGGAATCATCTCAAAGAATCTGAGAAAGTTGTAAAATGAATATTTAATTTTGTTAGTATCCCAGTTTTCTCCCAACACCAAGCCATTGTCCCAAATGCATCAAGAGTGCCCTTTTGACCTAAAAAAAGAAAACCCATGATGGGGGTGGGGCAGTGAGGGTGGGGACATCTAGAGACTCCATAAAGACCTCTAGACAGTCGGGTATTGCCACAGATTTGTATAAAAAGTTCATAAATAGGAAGCAAAATGAAATCCTTGAACTAATTAGAGAGAATCTGCCCCGCAGTTCATCTCTGTCTCAACACCCATCATGCTGCCTCTTTCGTTTTCTCATAATTCTCTTACAAGTTCGCAAGGTCTTTCTTCAAAAGCTGAAGGAAATCTTTTCACTTCTTTGAGCTAAATTTTGTTCAAGAAGGTGTGAAATAAAAATCAAAAGCTGCCAGGTAATCAGGTTACATATTGCCATACGTACTGATGCTGCTGAAATAACCTAACCGTATTCCTTAAATTAATTTCTCTAATCTGCATCCAAATTCATCTGAAGTCACTAGAAACATTACCATCAGCTGCAACAAGTTTTGAGTCCAACACACTTGTGGAATTCTTGTACCTTTAATCATGGAGTTTTTCTGAAGACAAAGTCATCTCTTCTGGCAACAGTAAACATCCCGCTCTTCAGAAAGTTGGAGTGTCGCAACTCAGTAAGTGTGTCAAATGAAGAACACCTACTCACCTGCATGCACACCACCAAATGCATCTGGGTCTGCCACTGCCATAAAAGAAACGTTTACCCTGGGATATTTCTCCCATGGAAGTTCAGTTCCCATCTTAAAAAATAAATGGGGTAGTTTCACCTCATTCTTCACCCTGAGGCAGGAGTCCCCTCTGATAAGATTATATTCCACAGGTATTTTGACAAATTAATCAATGGGACAGTGGAAAAAGCAACATTTTTCAATATTTCTGGCAGTATATTGTTGCTGGTAGTCAGCTTGTTACCTCTTCTGTGTCAATGTGATTTCTGAGACTGACATTGAGAATTGACTCTGACCTTGGAGCTAAAAGACGGTGGTTAATTCTAGGGCCTACCATCCAGAAAGACTTCAAGTTCAAAGTAAACCTTCAGCCTGGGTGAAGAGGTGCTCCCACCTTTTTATGGAAGCCCCAGGAGATACGATGCTCTCAAAAGAGACAGCAGGGGAGGTGTACCAACCCCCAGCACTCTAAAGGGGAGTGTACCAACACCCAACCCTAAGGTGCACTGCAAATGCAACCACAGTCTGAAAGACAAAGACCAGGAAAAAACACCTTTTTGTTCATTCTTAGCTCCTGCAAGAACTGTGACGTCATCACTACCCACTTTACTAACTCAGTGTCCCCACAGAATGCTTCAGTGTACCAGCAGGATACCTCTCAGCTCCAACAACCCACGCAGCCAGCCCTTGCCCCCGCTTCATGTCCCACCTTGAGGAGTCTCTCAGGCAGTGACAGTTCTGCTCATAATGAAATAAAATGTAAATGACAAAACTGTCCCACTTTTTCCCAAACTGTCAAACAGCTTAGGGAGGTGTCCAGTAACAGCACTGAAATCAGTTCTAGGTTTCTCAATTCAAAGAACTTAAATAAGCCAAGTCCATGCCCCTATCCACAGCCCTAAAACAAAGGTAGTAATAATAAGGTTTTACAAACTTGCAATAGGGATATCTTATCCAACTTGTGATATTATAGTTTTTCAGTGGTTTCATTTTTCAAATTTTGCTCTAATTCCAAGGGTAAAATTTAGTTACTTAAAAAAAAAACAAACAAACAAACAAAAAAAACTCTAAGGGATTCTCCCCAATTATTAGATAGCTTCTGTAGACTTGGCTAGCTTGAGGTACTGGGAAAGAAAACACCTGCTCCAAGATGAAAAATTAAGCCACAAAAATTGGCAAAGAATTCTGCCTTTAAACAACTGTTCACGTCTGAATGCTCATCTCGTACTATTATACTTTAAGGGTCCTTTAATTCCCATACTCCCTCCTTTCACTGCCCACTGAATTAAGCTGTAGTTCATAAAAAGAACATATAAACTCTGGCATAACATTACATTCATTTAAGTGTAATTTTCTCCCCTTATTGATTTAGACTGGTGTAACTCCATCAATTTCATCTTAGTTATTATTCCTGTTAATCACAAATGCTAGTGGAAGCAGAATCAAGCCCTAGGGGTTCTTAATGAAATTTTTACATAAGTTTTGCTAATACACCTCAGTTGAATGTGTTTCAGTAAGCCACAGAGCGAGTCCAGGCACCTTCCAGGCAAAGTTTTCTTGTATTTCTTACATTAAACTCCTCTGAGATGGATACAGCCAAATTGGCAGCTGCTGAGACTGGACATGTTCATTCTCCCAAGGGACAATTTCCTGTACATTGGCCTTAGATTTCTCTAGCAGTATTTGCTGTAGGCAGTGCTACAGAGGTGAATATTTCAGAGACTTAGTAGATAGAGGGGAAGCTGCTGAACATTAGGCATAGGACAAAAAAGTAGAGAGTCAAGGGGTAAAAGAATGATAAAAGACTATTTTTGTCTCAGAAAAGGTCACTGTGAAAGTTGAACTAAAATGAGTAGCCACAGTACAGAACAGCCCTAGGATACTTCAAGAAAGGGTTATTCAATGCAGTGTCAAACTACGCATACACTTGCTGGGAAGCAAGGTCATATTTCCTATGAGACTTCTTTGGGAAAAAACGATTCATTGTTTTAACGTAAATGGTGACATCAAGAGAGATCTAGAAAAATGCTTAGAGCTCATAACACAGCCTTCAGGCAGTGTTTCTGAAATCAACCTCTTTCAATCAAGAACCTTGCCTCTTCCACCAAAAAACTATCAGAACCACACAATGGCAGACTCCAAGTTAAAAAACACCATCTGCACTGATTTTCCTTAAGGCAAATTAGTAAAAAGCAATAAATATGACAGCAAAGAGAACTGAGATTGCTAATAGTTCAAGCTCATAAAGCATTTTGCACGTAAAACCACTGCAGAGCTGTTACCCAAACCATACAGGAGTCTCCCACATGCAAAGCACCATCAAATAAAGGACACTGTCTGCAATTCAAAATGAACAGTAAAAATATTTGAATCTCCATTTTATTGGCCTAGAAACCTTACTGAGACCTGCACAGCAATATATTTCAGTCTTTTAACAAGGAACTGGAATCTGTGGATCTTCTATTGAGCAATGTTTACTCATGTAAGAGGCACGGTCACATTCAAATTTAATCAGAGTGAGAGCAAATCAAGCAACAAGCTAAATAGGAAAGTCTGCAGCTTCTGGTGGAAATAGCACATAATGCCCATTTTTGACTGCAGTAGCAGTGTAAAGAGTTATTTCAAGCTAATTTCCTTTGCTCTTCTGAGGCTGCAAACCAGAAATACTCTCATAATTTTTGCACTTTGTCATCATTTGGCTGTTCTTCAAAAATAACAACAGTAATCCTTTCAATGCAATTAGTTATTGTTCAGAAAAAGAAACTAGATAAACATTTCTTTGTAAATATTTAAATCAAAACCCCAATATGATACAAAATATTTTAGAATAGTTGCTTTCAACGTCAAGCATCTTTCAAAAATGTTTTGAACAAGCCCTCTTTGCTTATATACATTCAATGTAATATTTCTGTTTATCATGTTAGCATAACGTCTCAAACCAGTAACGTTGTCAGGCTCTTCATAAACAGAAGGTGGGTAGCTGCATGGAAACATGTGGAGAAAGGGAGACACCACGCATGTGCAGACACCAGTTTGAGCAGAGTTATAGTATAGTAAGGCTTCCTTCCACAGCGCACTCCTTGGGTAAGGAGCTGTCAGGCCAGCTCAACGTTTTTAATATATGTAGAATGTAGTAGCAAACCATCACAGAGGAACACCCCATCCAACCAAACTTTTTTCTTCAGGGAGTTTCATTCTCAACCCAAAACTTTCTGGTTCAGGTGAAATAAAACCAACTCTTTCTTTTTTAAGGTCTTTCCCTGATCAGATATCTATATCAGGTTCCATTTTATCAGTCTCTCACCGCATTTCTCAGACTTGTTGCTGGAGAGGTGGATGTCAAGCAAACTTGTATTAACTGCAAACTCACATCCCAATCCTGACAAAATAAATAACTTTTTTAAAAATTTAAAACGGGAAAAAAAAAAACCCTCATGTATAATTTTAGCATTGCAAGCCCAGACTGAATGTACTCAGATCTCAGGACTAATTTTTAGTTCTAATGTTATATACCAGAAGTACTGTGACATTCTTGCAGAGGCTACAAAACCCATTTTACAGACAACAGGCTGTTCCAGCACAGGGAGCTTGGGGACCAGGCCACTCCTGCACCTCATCACTGGGCATCCCACAGGGCTCCAGGAACAACAAAAGGGTGATCAGGTTCTATTTACTACAATTTTCTTCCATTTTTCACTTACTTCATTTTCTGTTGGATTTGGGTTTATTTTTCAAGTTTGTTAGCTAATTAGCACCTCATGCAGTCTTATAGTTCAGAAATTTCAAAGCTGCTTTAATTAAGCTAAATTGTAAATTGCTTTAAGTTGCCTTTTTTTTTTTTTGAGAGAGAGAGGACAACAACTCTATAAATAATCCCATTGAATGGTTCTGTCTTTTTCTCATAACATTTGTCATAAAACAGCAGCTGAACAAAATGGGGCAGAAATCTATTCCCTTTTGTACACAATTTGGCAACAGTCATTCCTGAAAAAAAGAAAATAAAATTAAAAAAGGATGTCAATCCATGCCCTGGGTTTCAAAGTATGTTGCCCTCTGAACTGATGAGTTTCCATCCTCATGCAGAGCCAGGTCTGCCACCAAGCTGTGGATTTCAGAAAGTCAAATTTGTCTGGAAACCTCACCTGTTTACCCAGAGCTTTTCACAGAACAGGAGAGCCAGAAGTGTGCCACAGGCATAAATGCATATAAGTCCAGGGCAAGGGCAGGGACATTTCAGATGTAAGTCCTGGAAAGTTTAATCAAATCGCTCTGTTCCTTACCGTGTTGACAAGTGAGCTTTTTCCAAAAGACCATTCCATCAAAAATTTACAAATCTACACCTGACACTAAAGTCTTCAGTTAACTAAGGGTCAATCAAATATCACTCTTAAGTCACATTTTACCAAAATCTACAAAGTCTAGCTTGTATTCCACCATCCATAGAAGTTTTCCATATTATATATTTTGGTGCAGAATCATAGAACATAGGTTCAGAAGTTCAGCATCTATTGACCAAAGATGCATGCAGCTACACTATATTAGCCACTATTTAATTGTGGACATGTGAACGGGAAATCAAACTGTCTCAGCCTCTGGGAAGGTGATTCATTGACATTTCTTCCATTGCTGAACTTTCATTGTGCGCAAGGTCACTGGGTTCCTTTTGCATTGAGTCCCCTTTTTCCTTTCCTTGGAAAGAGCTCCGCCATTCCCATTTGGAGCAGACAGGGAGGCACATTGCTAACATACACTCTCACAAGCTTATAATCTCTTCCAGAGAAACAGTCCTCATGTTTATTGGTGAGAAGACAGTAGCTAAAAAATTGAGCTTCAAAAGCACTTAAAACTTCGGCCATATGTTTATAACCTTGTTTTTGCAAATTCTCTTTAAAGAAAAGAAAAAGTACAAAAAGAAAAAAAAAAAAAAAGGATCCAGAAATTAACAGCTGTTTCAGCTAGAAAGGTATTTCACACACATTGAGAACCTGCTTACACAAAGCTATTATTGTGTTTATATAGACAGAAATCTGGTTTCCTAATTAGCACTGGGAGGCATGTAAAGCAAGCTAGATGCTGTCTAGCCAGTATTCAGAAGACTGCAATTTTACATTATTTGTTTAGGGTTTTTTCCCCCTAAGGAAAGGATCTTGAAGAAATGAAACCTCCCACCATTAAAATAACAACTTGACACATGGTTCATCAAAATGCCTCTACAATGGAATGCTTCTTTTACTGTCCTGCTTAATTAAATCCAACAAGGAAATATATTATTCCACAAAACGCTAATTAAGTATTAATTAGCTAGTGGACAAAATCCAAAAAACCCTACTCAAAGCAACAAACACTCATTAATCTAATAGGATTCAGTAAAAAAAAGACTCTTTGAAATTTTGAAGTCAGTGTTAAGAATGGAGTATAAATATGGCACATGTCTTTTGACACAAATTCAGTTGCTAATAATTTTCTTATTGGAAATAAACAGATCGTTTCCACAGAAGCAGGATGCTGGGCTATTTCACAAAAGGGTGGAGATGAACTGCAAGTTGTGTCCTAGTTGCCTGGGTTCAGGGATAATAGAGACACACAGGAATTACAAGAGTTTACAACAATCTAGCATCTTTCTTATTTCTCTACTCTGGGAGAATTTACTTTCCCATTCATTTTCTACTCCCTCTGCTAAAGTCATTTTTTGCCACACTACAAATGAATTATCAACAGCTACTTTCCTGGTTTGTTAAGACAATCTCCAGTCCCATTCAGCCAAACTGTATCGATTTTCCCCTCACAATCATTTCCTCGTCTTAGATGATGATGTCTCTGAACTCTCAAGTTTAAGGAAGAGGTGAATTCAGATACAAGTCCCTCTGAACTGCCCTGTCCCACCGGTGCAGATATTCCCCCAGCTTCTAGTGTGTGTACAGAAGGGCATCCTGGAAAAGATCTTAGCAGCACAACATTCTTGTAATAATCTATTGAAAAAAAAAAAAAAGGAGGAAAAAAAAAAAAAAGGTTTTAAATCCTGTATTACAGCACTGAAGGGTCAGGACTTGTCAGGTGTCTCCATTACTTCCTGCAGCACAAGTTGTGCCACTCTTAGGATCCCGCATATATCCAGAAGAGACTCTTTAAGAAAAGAGCTTCAACAAGAAGTCAAGAGAAGAAAAATGGGTTCATAAACTCTAATGGATTGAGTTAAAGGAGTTTATCAACAGTGTAGGGATAAAAATGGACGCGGTTCAAGCTGTTAAAATTGCTGTGGGCACTACTTAATGCTGACATTGAGCAGAGCACCAACCAAGCTATCATCGTGCTCTGGATGAATTATTAGCTAAAATGCCCAACACCAGCTGCCATAAACACAAGAAACTGAGACGTATCCTTGCCCAGCTCGCCCTGGAACACACTTAAGTTTTGAAATTCATCACATAGGTGCAGCACCTTAACCATCAGACTCTAAAAGCTGAAATGACATGTGAGGCACAAGTATATGAATCCACTTATGAACACAGTGGGTTCTAGGGGAGAACTTTGTAGAGTAGGGCTGATGATCCCAAAGGTCTCTTCCAACCAGGATGATTCTATGATAGTAAATTTGTACCCAGCAAAACACATTCGACGATCAAATTTACCACCTAGCCCACAACTGCAGAGCTTATGGAAGAGACTGATAAGAGGAAGAAATGAAAAAGCAGCATCCTACCCACAGGGGAAAACATAGCTGTGCTCTAAGCTGAGAGCAAGTCTTGGCCAGCTAATTCTTCCTCACTCAGTGCCACTGCCCACCTTGAGGAGAGCTACTCACGCAACAGGGTCTTGCATGGCAGGTCCTCCACCCTCCCAAGTGCTCGATTGCAATGAGTGCACACACTTTTTCTCCCTCAAGTTCAGACTTTTATTTTGAAGAGATAAAGGCAGCTTTATTTGAAATAATAACTGGATAAAAACCTCTTTCTGTCGTAGCACCATCACCCAGACACACGGTGGGCTGAGCCTCCCAGCGTGCAAGTACTGGGGCTGTATGGGCAAAGCATGGGACGAGGTGTGGCACAGCGGGATGAGGACTCAAGGGCACCAACAGGCACAGAAGGGAAGGAAAACAGAACTGCATCGCAGCATCGCTGTCACAAGCGCCGTCTCCTTACTTTTCATTACATCCAATTTTCTTTCCTGTGGTTTATAACTTGACATTTTAAATTGCACCAGGCTCAGAGGTGGTGTATGCCTTGTCAGGCTGTGCGCTGTTTGTTTTCCCTTGCCTTACAAAAGACAACACTCTAATTAAGGCAGATATTAGATTTTATATACTGAACTATTGGGGTTTTTTTCAGATTTGTGTATTGTTATTATTTTTACACATGGATTCTGAAAAGAAGGTGGCTATGATTTTGCTTCTTGTTTTTAAGACTATCTTAAGATAGTTCTGAATGACATGATCACATCTATGCATTTGCATGCTGTCACCACAGGTTACTCATCCGCTGAGACCCTGTGCTACCCACGTCCATCATTTCTTGTCCACAAGCTCCAGAGGAGACCACAGAACCTTTCATTCAGCATGTAAATGTACAACAGCCGTATTGGACACAAAGCTCCAGGCATCTGTCCTGATGTCAGGTCGTGGGGTTTTATTCTATGAGAGGAAATTCATTCTTCTCTGGCAAATTAAATGGTAATGACAATAAATGCAGGAGCCATCTGGAACTGGGAGATGCTTTTCTCAGGAGGATTTTTAAACTACCTTGGAATAGCACTTGTTACAGTCTTACATTTTGCATTACCTGCCTTTCAAAACATGAACAGAATCTCGTTAAATCAAAGGAACTGTCATCAAAGGACAAAATCTGTAAGTCCTGCTCCCTTTAAGCCCTGTAAGAAAAGAGGCTAATATCTAACTTTGAGAACAAAAGGATTTCAATCTTCAAGACAGCATCCCTCCATGGCACAGACACAAGTAGAAACACTTGAATACACACCTCATCCAGTGTCTGAATGCCCTTTACAAGCAGCAATTAAATTCCAGGATATTACTTTCAACATACATGAGGACACGATGGCACAAGAAAATGCAGAGACTGAGCAACAGAGAAGTTTTGTTAGCCTCTTCTGAGATCACTTCAGACCTGTACCACAAGCAGAGTACCCTGAGACATGCTGTTAGTGCAGCCAACACAATGAGTGTCTATCTGCAGCTCCTGGGGAATGCACAGGGAGCAGGGGATGAGCAAAGTCAGTTGGGAGTACATGGGTCGAAAATAATGTTCTTGCATTAAGGAATTAAGGATGCTATGGCTCATCCAGCTTGCTTTTAACCAGAGTAGAACTGGGCCCTTGGTATAGAAGAGACAACATATGGATATGGAATAACCTGCAAAAGCCAAACACAAGACAGGCTCCAATGGCTGCACCTTACATTGGATTTCTAGCACCTCATGTCTAAGGAGCTGTAAAACATCTTTGTCCTTTCACAGACTGAATTGCCTTCTACTCACTTTCACTTTAGAATAGACCTTGTCCTGAGGCTCTAAACCTAAATACCAAAATATCTATGTGTTTCTGCTCAAGACCTCCAATCTCCCCCAGTTTCTAACAGTAAACATTTTTAAGCTATTTTACTAGCAGTTTTTCCAAAAACTCATCTATAGAGTTAAATCTTTTCTTAAGATTAACTTTACAGTCTGTTAAGTTTTTGAGTGAACTATCAATCATAAAACTGAGACTCTTAACCAACTGATGTTTTTATGGTTCTAACTGTTATTAATCAATTATTGTTTTGCTGCACTCTTTATAAAATACCCTTTTATATTTTAAAAAATACTCCACACCTAGCTTGTCACATTCCCAAATGCTTTTGTATTTAATGCAAAACAAAAGGGAAGACATTCACAAGGAAAATAATTGGCAACTTTTAAGTACAAATGTAGGTTTTAAAGGGGAAAGATTTTTAAAGGTAGTAGACGGAGATTTAACAATAAAAGTGCAGAAATTCAAAACGGAGCTTATTTTTTTTCCCTCCCTAATAGTTTCCATGGTATCTCTGTATTTCATGGCATTGCAACACAAAATGAAAAATATTAAGCACAATCAAAGATTTCTCATGAACCTGAGCCTATCTCAAGGCACAATAACTTTCTGGTGTCCCTTGTGAATAGCAGCAGCAATGTGCCACAATCCTTGCACTGTAAACAACCTGGGAGCCACAACAAAGCCTTGAGAAAACAGTCCACAAGAGTCAAGACCAAGGGGCTGAGAAAGTAGCACCCAGTCTGAACTCCAATCCAAACTCCTCGGCTCATATGCATTATTATAGAATGGTTAGAGTTGGAAGGGACTTTCAAGATCATCTTTAAGGTCATCATGACCATGGTGTCTTCCATAGGAAGGGGCACCTCCCACTAGACCAGGTTGCTCAAAGCTCTTTCCAGCCTTGCTTTAAACAGCTCCAGGGGTGGGGCATACGCAGTTTCTCCAGGAAACCTGTTCCAGTGTGTCACTACCTGCAGAGTAAAGAATTTCTTCCTTATGTCTAACCCAAATCTACCCTCTTTCAGTTAAAAACTAATACCCCAGGATATTCTTAAAAGCACCTTCTACTTTTCCTCATTCACAAAGTTACTTTTTCCTCACCAGCCTTAACTGCTCATCTTGGTATCCCTCCCTTCTCAGGTTGCCCCAGTGCATCCTTTGAATGCCAACAACACCTATAGCTGCCGTATCAATAGATGAGACCAAAAAAATGCATGCTGCATTTGCAGAGGGAATGTCTTTTCTGTGGATGTGAAAAACACCTCTGCACATTAAACTGCTTTTTAGTGGTTACTAAATTGAAGGGAAAAATAAACTTTGCTTGAAAACATACTTTCCCTTCCCCCTCTCCCACTTAGCGGGTGAGATGTTCCTGCCAAGTTCTACACACTACACCTCAAGGAGACAGTGTTGAGTATGTCAGAAAGTTATGAAGCTGTATTTACTGTGATCACTAATAAATGAATTAAGATTCTTTTAGAAGTGATGGAAATGGCCTATTTATAGTTGAGAGTATATTTACAAGCCTCAGAGGGAAATTGCAATTACATTTTCAGTTTAAAAATGTCATTGTCTCCCCTGACCTTTTGTTGCTTTCTCATGCCCTTCAAAGCAGAATGAATTCATGAGAAGTGCCAGATAGAAAACTTTAGCAGTTATGTTGTCAATTTGCAAAGCAGAGGTTCTGGCAGCACAAGCCTTGCCAACAAAGAGACCATCTCCGTGAATGCTGCTTTAACTTTTAATAGTCATTGCAACTGATGCAACACTGATGGATTTGGTAAATACTCCAAACTGTCCTATGAGGTCAGGCTGGGATTTGTAAGCTGTACAAGCTTGCCTGAGCCAGCTGTGATAGAGATAAGGTGCAGGGGACTGTACAGCTGCAAAACCGCTCTGCCCTACAACCTAGAGTATGCACTCTTCCTCTGGAGGTGCTCTGGGGCCATTAGTCATTTTGGACCAGCATTTATCTGCCATGAAATTCTATCCATGCTCACCTGGTAAGAGCCCACTCTACAAGCAGTATAGTACAACTGTATGCTCACAGCTTTCCCAGTGATATTAATGTGAAAAAACCATGCAACTCTATTAATCCCCCCCTTCTCATTTCCACAGTCTAAGCAAAGGGCAGCAGGTTCCTAATCAATCACTGCACACACAGGAACACAGCGCTCCCTCCCACAGCTCTCCAAAGACCCCACGAGGAAAGGTACAGCAGAGACAAGGACTGGGCAACCATCCCAGCCCCTTCAGTAAGCAATCATGGGAGAGATGCTCACACCTGTAAGGGGCTTAAGACCTCATCTCTAGAGAAGAGACTCCAGTCAAAGTGGCTGATGCTACCACAACCAAAGGGTAGTTCATCTTTTGGTTTAAAAGCTCAGCTTTACCCCGCCTTCACCTCCTTTCCTACCCCGTCCTGCTTGCTTATTTACTTTTTTTTATTTGCAACATTTTCAGTAAAACTGTGATTCAGGAAGCACAGTTGGATGTACACTTCCTCAGCTCTCTGGGAAGCCCCCGAAGCAGCTGTATGCCGATGAGGCATAATCAAGCCCAGTTTGATTATGATATTTTCAATAAATCACTAGAGGATCCTTTTAATATGTTTTTGGAGGACATACTGTTTGCTATTAGTTAATTAACTTCCTAAAAAAAACCACCCAAAACTCAGCTTTAAGTATTGCACAGTTAAAAATCAGCAGCAGTTCAGAAGTCGCTGGCATGGATAGGTCTTTGCTCCCCGTGGGCAAAAATTAAGGGACTGTTAATGCAAGTTAAAGGCTGGTTTAGCCTCTCTGTAACCCAGTTCAGATCTGCATTGTATCCTGGAACAAGTGTCTGTAGATTAGCTGGACAAGCATTTACACACATTATCTAACTCGGGTTAATGTGGAATCAATTCACTTAAATTAAAACAAGGACCTAACCTCTCCAGCACAGATACAACCACCACTGGGGTCTGCTCCACCACTTTTCTGCCCCTTGCCCTCTTATTTACATTTGCAAATTATGAGCATATAAAAAATCATCAAATAAAATAAATGCAAATCAACAAGCAATAGTCTTAGGGGAAAAAAATTGTCTCATTTAAATCAAGGTAATCCCAGAGTAACTCATTCAACTTCAGCCAAGTTAAGCTGTACTTATCCCACAGTAAGAAAGAATTGAAATGACCTTTTATTGTTTCAAGTCCATCCCCCAAGCCCATTGCACTGAAATCACTGCAATCGTTCCCTCCAGAGCACCTTGGGTGCTTACAGGCATCAGTTAATTGTATGCAGATTTCTTTTATACAATATCTTTCAGAGGTTTCTTTATGATGAAACACTCCATTAAAAGGCTTAAACCACGTTATTAGCATGAATGCCTGCTCACTCTCAGTTCACATCCTCTGCCTGAGCCTGCAGCTGATCTGCACGCAAGACTGGCAGCACGGCACAGGACAATCGCACTGTCATTCCCTCCTTCGCAGGATCCAGCTGCAGAGAAGACACTGAAAATATCCCCCATGCACCCCTGATAAAAACTACGAGAGTTAGGCCATATATGTTTTCCTGCTCCATTATAAAAAGCTGCTCAGCTTCCAGATCAGCACTTTTAATATAACTCAAATTAGTTTAGCTATAGCTCAAAAAACACTTTGCTGTTTCAGGCTGTTAACCACAATGTCTTATAAAATGAAGCATGTTTACTGTCGTTTTGGAAAAGTCATTCTTCCTTTATGAATTTGGCAATGAAGGATTCAAAAGATACCAGTGTGGGATTGTTATCGTGCACAAGCCAAAGCTGTCAGGCTTCATTACTTCCAAGACAAAAATTACAGAATAATGTATTAAATGCCTGAATAGAAACACGTAGCGCACCACTGCTATCCTGTGGTAACGGGATGACACCAGCCGCCGCTGCCTTGAACTGCAGAGCCTCCCTGCGCTGCTGTACGGGAGCTGGTAACGCAGCACCCCCGGCCAAGGGCGCTCGGCTCTCGAAGCAGCCCCCAGACACCCTGCCAGCGCTGGGAGGGGACTGCATCTTCCCGCATGGTGGGGAACCAGCAAACTTCTTCTGAGGCCAAACTACGTTTTTTTCAGTCCTTTTAATAAACAAACATATGGGTTGGGCATTGATGTGGGTTTTTTGGTTTTTTTTAAATAAAAACGCAGCTTTATCCTCTGAAGAGGGGAGAAAGCCCTACTTGCATAGATTTTAATCGTGATGCTGCAGCCAAAAACTGACTTCTTAGAAATCACATTAGCCAATGCTGATCCTTGTTGTAGCTTTGTGACTGCGTCATTCTTTGAGGATTTGGGGGAGGGGGAGAAGTGTCACCTCCCCCCTCTCCTCTACAATAGGTGAGGTGGTGGGTGATGCATCAGCAGGTAGTAGATCTGGTGTGTAGCCATACTCCATACTTTCCCCCTCCTGCTATAGCCCTGACCTTACTGTACAACACAGTAAAATTCATAGAGACAAACATTGCTAAACCCTCCTCCTAGACCCTCACCAACCTATTGACCCCGCAATTTCCTCAGGCTAATCAGTGCCCTCTCAGCTAGGATCCATGCTAGAGCCTGGCACTGTTCCTTTCCACTTGCTCCCAGCCTTACAGTTCTTCATCCTCTCCTTCCCCTTACAGTGTTTCCTCCCTCTTTTTATCCTCCCACAGTGTCTCCTCAGACCTTTCTCCGTTTGAACAGAAAACTGCTGGCAGGGTGTCTCAGCCATAAGCCCACCTCTCTCCGAGACAATAACAACCCTGTCAAGGGGTTAAAGGGTGGATTTGGGTCCTGATTTGTACACCTGGGTAAATAGATACCTGTTTACAGCCTGACTTAGCATTGTGCATTCCAGTTTCCTCTGAACAGCTTATTTTCCAAAAATAAGCAGCCAGGGTGAAGTTTACCCGCAGGCAGAATGCTCGCATGAGACCCATTCACTTAAGCTCAACTTAAGCCTTACTTTGATGGTTTAACAGGAATTTACATGGTACACATGACTTGTTCAAGTTCCCAACACAGGGAAGATTTCACCCTCTTTGCACTTCAAAGTCTCAGCTTTCCCATCCAGCTTTTCAGAGCGTGCATCCCATTGTGCTCTTAACACATTTCATCCTTTTCAAATTACAGCGTGGTATCTCACCAAGCTATAATAGCGTCAGCCCATGACCAGCAGGGATCAGTGAACCAACTGGAAACACAGGGTAGCTCCAAGCACCAACATCAAGCAGACATCCCACATCGCTCTCAGCAGCATGGCACGGTACCGTGCAAACAGCCTCCAGACACGAGTTCCTCCTGCAACGCCGCACCTTCAAAATATTAGTCATTTTGAAGAAAGAGAGAGAGGAAAACTTTTCAAGATTGACTTCTTGCTCTCACTGCGGGCAAAAGCAGCAGCTGCGCGTACTGCTCAGTTCATGCAAACAGGAGCTTTTACCACATCCTCTGTCTTCCCACATCGAAAGTCAAGATTATTGAAAAAGGCCTTTTGGCGCTGGCACCTACACTGGAACTGCTATTTCCAGGAGAAGGGCTTTAAGTTAGCTGTCAGTAGAAGAGTGGGGCCCTACCATCGCCCCAAGGAGAAGATCAGGCACCTCCTGAAGCGCAGAAGTGCATAGAATGCTGAAACAAACAAATCCAAACTCTTATAATTAAAGGTATTTAAATCTACAGCAGACCAACCATCAAGGAGTTTGTACATCCTCTTTCATGTCTCTTAATTAAAAATTTGTCAGAAACTTAGGGCTGGTTTTCAGAAGTGCCCAGCACTCCCTATCTCCTGTTGTGAATCTTAATGACCAGCTTTTCAAAAGGGTTTTGAACAACAGGTTTTCTTTAGAGAAATAAAGGTTTCTTTTGTGTGTAGATCTGCAAAGCACACATTGGTCTCACCACACCAAAAGACTTCACAACACCCATCTTAGACCACGAGCTCCCTGAGCAAACTTTGGTGCTTATAAAAGCCAACATATGGAGTAAGGGGTTCTGAAAAACATTAATGGGAAATGCTGCAGATAGATCCTATCCCTGCCTAAGACTGAGGAATCATATTCTGGCACAGATGCTCCAGTTCTGCCCCTGTTGTGAAGTTTAAAAAATAAAATAATAAAATAAAAAATAGAAAGAAAGAAAGAAAAGCTAGCTTCGCTTTCAAAAAAGAGATTATCCTGAAGTTGGTCATGAATTAGTCCAGCAGTTACAGTGGTAGACCTGGATTCAAGCCTAACATCCACCAAAAGGAAATTTACTGATTTTCACCTTTGGAAATACTCCAAACGACCTGAATCTTGCGCTTGGGTCACAGGAATGCTTTTGAACCATTCTGCTGCAGCTGTTTCATTAATCTCAAATCTTCCTTAGATGAAAATTACACCTTAGTGGTTGAGGTAAGCTTTGTATCTCATCTATCTGTGGAAATAAGCAGCTGCCACTACATAGGTGTTTTTGGCAGAAACCTATGTAAACCAAGAAGAACTTGCTTTAAAGTAAACCTAAGTAAAGCAAGGGGAAGGCAGAAGGGAGGACAGATAGAAAGAACTGGCATGTTTTGTTGGTTTTTGGTTTGCTGGGGTTTTTTTTGGTAGACTATTTAATATAAAAGTTGCTACTGGAAACAAAATCAAAGCTACATGAAAAGAGTAAGGATAGATATACAGTCCTTTGNAAAAGGCAAAGGCAAATCAGGAGCAAAAGAAAGAAGGCAATTACCCAACAATAAAGAGCCAGAGTGTCAGATATACCCAGATCTCACCAGCTCCAAATCAGATATTCTCCATTTCTGTCCGAATCAAGAAAACACATTAGAATCTTTTTACTGGTCTCTCATAGGAAAAATCATTGGCCACCTCTTAGTACTCTTTCCTTTTGGCTGGCAATGGTTATGGACCATTTCACACCATTCAGCCTCAGCCAGGACTATTGGCTCTAATTGTCCATCACGGATATCAAAATGCCTTCTACTGGCTCTCTGCATAAAATGATGACCCACATCAGACAGAAGAGGAGGAGTCAGCCTCAGCTGACTCTTTCAGAGTTCTGGCCTGTTCTTTTGCTTGCAATAAATTTTCTGTTTTGCACACACTTACACGTGTAAACAAATAGCTGTTGTGCCAACAGCAGAAATAGCTTCCCCTTCCTGGGATCGTGTTCTATCAGAGAAGCAATGAATGGCTTTCTCCAGACCCAAGTGCTGGCGACACACAAGTACTTTGTCCTCTTCAAGCAATATTTTATTTTTCTCACATGTCCACTCTGCTGATGCGGTTTTCAATAATTGGCTTGGATAGCATTACATACCTCTAATACATTTTTCAAGTTAAGTATTAAGAGACAAAACATCCTCTCTTTTCAGAGCAGCAAGGAGTTGCCCAATGTGTTACAAGCTTTTTTCGGCAATACAAATCAAGTGACAGAGTTGGGCAGAGGGATGTTGGCTTGGTGGTTTTTCCTCCTGCTAGAATGGTTCCAGGCAAAAAAAACCAAAAAAAAAAAAAAAAGTCAAGTAGCTCTTGGCATGAATCAATCTTAATTGCTTTCTACGTTTTATAGAAGCAAGGAAAAAAGCCTTGACCCTACAAAGCAAAACTGGCAGGAAAATATAACTTCTTCTTAGAGCAATTTGACCTTCAAGCACTCCCCTTCTAGCAACTTTCTCTAATCCCAGACAGATACACTTATCAATCATAGTGGGTGAAAGAAAATGAATCTGTCAGAACAGTGACATTGCTAAAATTATAGCCAGCAGTGTCATTTGTTAATTTGCCCAGTACCTCTCATTTTCAGCTTTTGAGGATTTATCAAATGTATATTTCATCCAAGAGACAAAGTATTTAACCCTTGCCCAAAACCCTCCGTTTTTCTAATAAAGACTTAAACTGGAATTTGCTCTTGCTCAGGAGCCTGGGACTCCTCTGTCAGAGGCTTCTAAGGGACTCTCATGGGCCAAGATCTTCACTGACTTCAATTTACCTTTTCATAACACAAGGCGAATATCTCATTCTAAGGAGGTTGTGCTACTTCAGCCATCGAAACTGCAGAAAAGCATCATACAAGCTGAAGGAATCCTTTCTAAATATATTTCTAAGTGCTTTGCCTGTGCTATTTAGGTCCATTTAAGTAACATTTTCATTAAATTCAAAATGAACGAACAGTAAATAAAAAGAACAGATTTTGTTATCAGTGCAGCACTTCCCTACATTTCACTGCTCACACAGCATTTTACCTGAATGACGTACAACTCTGAACCAGCAAGATATCTGAGCAATAGCAAGCAGGAACCATATGTTCCAGTTAGGACAATCTCCACTACGAAGTGCTTTTAGGTACATGCACCTTTTCTGCTGGCAAAATTGCATCTTGTGCATGAACATCTGAGGCTGCCATCTGACTTTCAGCTGGAACTAAATGTTTCTGTTGAAAGTAACTAGAAGCACAATACTTTAAAAAAGTAGTCTCCAGACTTCCACATCTTGCAGAGAAATTAATGCATTATTCAGAGTGCAAGGCTTAGTCTTGGCTACATCAGTCAGAACAGCAGCGTAGGAGAAACTGGGATGCAGAAGAAAATGGTTAAGGTTTTTTTACTTCATTTGGAAGTAAAAAAAAAAAAAAAATCAAGATCTAAATAAAATATGATTCTACCAGTAAAAAGCCAAACATCCCACTCCTGCCACTGGCAGTTCTTGAATCAAATCTTTCAACTTCTTAATTCGTATTCACCTGAGATAGGTTGGTTACTGGTCAGGTACCGATGCTCTTCACTAGGTAAAAATATATAAAATATTAGTAACAGAACAAAAAGCCGCTCTAACATAAAGCTCTCACTTTAATCCTTCAAGCAAAGACAATTTTTTTTTCTTTTCTAGCAAGAACAGGGCTCATTTGCATGCAAGGCAGGGCTAATTCCTAAGCAAACGACTAAAAAATTTCCAAGCAAAAATGTTCGTGCTTAAAAAACAAATTCTTCACACTGGTATTTTTGCCTGCCCTGGTTTTAGAATTAAATCCATGTTAACAGACAGGTACCTACATATATCTCAGGTAAAAGAGCAAAAAGGTTCTTTGCAACATTTCTGTGCATTATGCCAACTCTGGTGAGCTGGTGGTGTCCGTCCAGTTCTGTCATCTATTCACTACCTGCTCCACAGGTGCATGCAGATATAATTTCTCCCAGATCATCAGTCCAGCACATTTGTCAAGCACTGAGATTACCCAGAGAAAATAAAACTGGCAATGCTTGCAACTATCCAGAAGGAAAGCAGTAGGAAAGCAGTGGTGTTGACCACATGGTTTATTGCTGAATGCTGTGCATTGAGCACGGACTGTTAATTTGATCCAGCAGCCGTGACCCTGTGTTCAGGACCAGCTTATATGTATTTGAACAAGGTGTGTGCCTTGCTTTGAAGCAAGGCATTCTTAAGCAGCTGGGCAGAGATGGCCATAACTTGTGTTTCATCTTACGAATTTTGTTTCTTTAACAGCAAGACCAGGGTGACATTAAAAAAAGCAGATCTGCGATCCTTACTAAGTGTTATGCTATGTATTCAATGTCACTGCAAGTTTTCACTCTTATAAAAAAGATAAATTTATGATACATAAAATTAGGAAGTAAAGAAACGGGGTCAGCTTCATTTATCTGCTTTTCAACAATTGCACTCTGAAGCAATTAAAATCCTCTGGATTCATAGCATCCAGAATAATTTTACATCATCTACAACCCTGTATAGAATCATAGAATCATTCTGGTTGGAAGAGACCCTTGGGATCATTGAGTCCAACCATCAGCCCTACTCCAAAAAAGTTCTATACCATATCCCCCACTACTAATCTACTACTNCCCTCAAAACCACGTCTAAACAACTCTTAAACATGTTCAGGGATGGCAACTCAACCACCTACCTGGGCAGCCTATACCAATGTCTGGCCACTCTTTCTGTCAAGAATTCTTTCCTGACATCCAGGCTAAACCTAACCTGCTGCAGCTTGAAGCCACACAAATAGGAGAGGATTTAGAACACATTCCCGTGGCAACATCATTAGAGTGCCTGAGCTACACGAGCAGTTTTCATCATGGTTTTACAAGCCAGCAATAGATACAATAACCTCTGATCATCACTCCCTTTCGAATACAAAAAAATCATGTCTTCCCTAATTAAGTCAATAGTTAATATTGAGATCTATACGTCAGACAGTCACCTTTGTTGAAGAAATTCCCCTTGTTACAAGGGGCTGGATGCCCAGCTGACCAGCAGACCAACACCATAGAGCACTGGGGCATTCTTTTTTTAAATCACAAGAATTTGTGTGAAGATCTCCCACATCCCATTTGAGTGCTGGAACACCAGGGCTTTGGGCTCTTCTGGGGGCTACAACTTCCCTCCTTCCTCTGAGGAAATACATTCTGATTTGAGGAATCATTTTTGAGGCAAAGCCTAGATATTTAAAATACAACATGAGTGTGAAATGAGTTCACTGTGACGCTACCAATCAACTATCAGCTTTGCTTCCAAAATGGTTCAGCTTCTCAAAATAAGAAAAATAGGATCTGGGTTAAAACTGAAAAATAGCTGACGGAGAACATTACTAATGACTTAGAAAATCTTCAATAAATGAGACAATAAATGCAAAATATATTAGTCATTAAAGGGTCCATAATCCTTACTTGCTATTTCAGTTTCATATTGTGAAACACATGGGTTTAAAAAAAAAAAAGAAACTGACTTTAATAGGCAAATATTTTGGTATCTTCAGATTAAGTACCAAGTTGCAGCTGAGGGATATTTTTTGTTTATAAACTAAATATTTGAACAGTAGCAATGGCATTTTATTTTTATACAAGTGTCATTAACCGTTCT
>VZTM01022098.1:331-17949 GCA_013400555.1 Jacana jacana | reverse complement strand
CAAGGTGGAAAGGGAAGGGGAGGAGGAGTTTTCAACACTTTGTTAAGAATCTTTTTAACATAGAAATCGTTTTGTTTAAAGCAGTTGAGTGTGTTTGTAGCAATTGTTTTGGAATATAAAAAGGATTGAAGTTTTTGCAAAGGCCTTTATTTTAAATACTTTATTCTAGTGATAAGCGGCACAGTAACCATGAACATAGACTGCTCGATGTTAAAAAGCTTTCAGAGAGAGTGGCTACAATGGCTTTAGCCTAGATGGTGCTCATGAATTTATGTTCTTTAGCTGTCACTGTTCATTTTAGCTTTTGACTACTATGTCTATTATAAGGTATGGCACAGTAATTTAATGTCACTGGCAGAAATCATTTACAGAGGAGTTGTTTTGTGCTTATTTTGTCACATGGAAAGCTGGTTGTGAGTAAGTTACAAAATAAAACAGCATAAACAAATACTGTCAAGTTTCCATAACTCTCATAACTTAGTAGGAATAAAATGGGTTACAGTAAAACACACAAATTTCTTCTCTGCCCCTTGCCCCCCTCCCTGTCAAACAAAAAAATCCCTAACCTCCACCTGTACCATTGCTTTAAAGTATTTTAAGTGTCCAAATATACCTTTTGTTGTTAGATGAGATGTTTGATTTCAGTTTAGCAGAAATAGCAGAAGATAGCACTGACCAATGCTTCCTGTTGGTCCTCTCATAGGTACAATTCTTAATGTTTAATGTGAAGGAAGGGAATCTGCAAAATGAACAATAGTGAACAGCACTATGAATGAGCAAATTTCAAATTACTGTAATGAAGTTGGTTAACTTACTGTATTTCTTTAGATATAGAATAGTTTCCTAATTTCTTCTATTGCACTTAAAAAAATCTTTGTGCCTTCTCAAAATCTCCAATGCCTTCTAAAACTCTCATTTACAACAGTTTTTAAATTGCGTTCTTAATTCCTCAACTTTTATTGACACCAGTAAGACTTTAATGCTATTCACTACTGAAAGAGTCTTTGAATTCGATACTAAATATTCTGTTTTAGAAGGACATTTATGGAATGAAAAGAATACTCTGACTCCTTCCTTCCCTTTAATTAATAATATTGTCATGTGCTTTCTCTGTGCCTCTTCAGTAACCATGACTCACCTTAATACCAGTGTTTGACATCAGAAGCCTCTCCAGAGAGGAAGAAAATCATTCAGAAATGAGCTGGATAAAGGTTATTAAACCAACACTTAAAATTCTAGTCCTGCACATTTTCCTTTACCCCTAATTAAATGCCAAGAACACCAACGTAGAATTTTCAGTATATACATGTGCTGAATATACCTTTATCAGAAGTAAAGTACCTATAGGTAAATGAAACTTTACTCCCCAAAGCCACATCCTCTTGCTTATGTATTTGTAATGCTGGTTTTCAAAAATGGGGAAACAATTCTGGGGGACGATGTATCCTAAAACTACATGTTGAAGTATATCTGTAATGTGATTCTTTTCTTACCCTTCCTTGTATGAGTCAGGGTTTTAGCTTAAGACATCTTATTGACTTCCGTGGTACTATTTGTGTAAGTAGAAGCAAGCTGCATTGAGTAAAGTTTGTAATATTGGGTCGATAGTGTGTATATACATCACTGCTTACACACTTCTCATTTGTCATCTCCCAGAAAGCTGCAGCACTAACTTGAGTATCAATATGAATGATGGAACAGCATATGAATTTTCTGAATCAATGAAACCGTTCAGTTGTGGGGAGGGAAAAAAAACAACTTTGCACCCCAAAATTCTGTCTAGCCTTAAGATTTTTGATTTCTGAAGCTTCTACAAGCTGTGCAGACTGGGGAAAAGATTAATTTTTAATCAACAATTCAGTGTGCTTAGTTATGTTCCCTTTACAAGTATGAGGTACTGGCATCTGCAAAGCAGTGATAATTTTCAGTGTTATCATTCTGACTTGCAGTGCATGACCCTGATGAGGTCGGGTCCTTTCAATTAGCAAGATGATGGTGTTAAATCCCATGCTATTATGCTCTTGTTGCCGGGCTCTACTGCTGGTTTACAGAATATTACATACATTAGCCATTAAAGTCTAATTCCTTCAATAAAAAATTAACATAAACTTCTCCTAATTTATAAAACTGAGTCTTTTTTCTAACCATTTTTTTTCAACCTTGTATGTCAAATGAATACTTAAAAGTATAAAAGGTCTTTGGATCTTTAGTGTCTTGTGTTGGCTTTTCCCATGAATTTTGCCTAATACTTTGTTAAAGGATTTTGCTCTCATGAGTGGTAAACAGCTAATTCAACCCTGATATTTACAGGTGCTATTTTTGATCTGTAGTGCTTAGTGGAACATTTCTAAATAATTATAGTATCCCTAAAAATCTTTCAAATTCCCAAAGTGAAAAAAAAAAAAGGAAAAGAACTCAGGAAGAAAGGTTCTGCTTTGAATGGGAGAAAGTATCTGTGAGGAAATGGTATGCTCTTTTGAAAAGAGGAATGAACCAGTTGAAAATAAAAGAGCTGTTACACTGAGTCTACACCTAAAGGACCATTACCACAATGAAGATATGAGTGCGTCTGGTCTCAAAAGGCATCGGAGAAGAGAGCAAACTGACCATAAAAGGTATTCCTGAGTATCCTGTAATGGAATTTAAATGGGATCAAAGGGTTTAGTTAGCATTTTGTGGAAAGGAAGAAGAAAGATTCAGACCATATGCTGAGATCTTTATCACTGGGTTTTTAATAAATTCTTTTCATCCATTAAGTCAGAGGAAGCAGGAGGGAAATGGTTAGTTTTTATACTTTCATGACACATCAGAAGTTTCATGTTTTGTTTCATGTAGCTAAATTGTGTTCTGTGCATTAACAAGTTCTAGATCCAGAATGAGGAAAAGCAAAGCATGTGTTTTTAGGAGTAGAGTAAGATAATACTGTCCTAACTGTTACTGTTAGGTTACTGCCCTAACCAATATGCCTGTCTCCTGTCAAGTGGAATTGCTGCTGTTGTACAATGCTCTTCTCATAGATGAAGTGCAGTATTATAACTACTTTTATTGAAAAGGGACAGGAGAATGCCAGGAGAATGCACTGTGGGTCACAAGGCGAGGATAAGATACAGCAAGTATATAGGNCTGAGTACAGGGGGACAATCACCTCCCTACTTCTGCTGGTCACACTATTCTTTATGCAAGCCAGGATGCCATTGGCCTTCTTGGCCACCTGGGCACACTGCTGGCTCATGTTTAGCCTCCTGTCAACCAGCACCCCCAGGTAATTATTAAAATTATTAAAATTATTTCTATATGTTTACTTACTCTGTACGGCTCCTGGTAAGAAGTTTAATAATGATAGAATTCCTGCATTTGTTGAGATCAATGGCAGAAACAGATACTTAAAATGGGGCCAAAGTTTGTATTAGAATCATAGAATCATTTTGGTTGGAAGAGCCCCTTGGGATCATCGAGTCCAACCATGAGCCTTACTCTACAAAGTTCTCCCCTACACCATAGCCCTCAACACCACATCTAATCTAGTCTTAAACACATTCGGGGATGGGGACTCCACCACCTCCCTGGGCAGCCTGTTACAATGACTGTCTTGTCTTCGAAGTGAAGTTTGTCTTTCTGCAAAGGCCCTTTGAGTTTCTGTTCTGCAACTTTATCCTTGCTCTCTTATCTCCTGAAAACTGCATCAGTTTTCAGGATCCCTTTTCTGTCCTAACATTACTTCCTGAATCTCATTTTCTGTTGAGGTGCTAATGCTGTCTCTGGTGCCAGCTTCTGTCCTGCACTTGTTTAATGCTTTTCCTTTAGCCTGACCAATTATCCAGTTCAGAAGTTAACAGAACAAAGGGGTGTTAGAATTATTAGGAGTAAATCTATTTATTTGAAAGGCTTACAGAAATGTTGCCCTTAATGCACTAGGAATGGAACAGACGACTTTGATTTGCACTCAGCTCCAAGCATCCCTCTCCAGTCACCTCCTAACCTGAAAACCCTATCAATTAACTGCTCTCAGGAGGCTGCTTCCTGCAATTATTCTCATGATGTTCTTGGATTTCACCCTGCTTCATCAGTATGTGGTTTCTTTGAAATATAAAGTTGAATGTGGCTCCATAAGCAGTACGTCTGCTCAGATCTATGGACATCCCCAAGAAATGGGGGCTCTTTAAAGTCCTGAGGCACAAGTGTGCATTACGGTTGGTGACCTACAGAATTGCTCCATCTTTGGTCCTATGTGTCAGCTCAGCTCTTACATCCATTAGTTTTAGGGAAATGTAAATTATAATATAGGATTGAATTTACTGGTAAGGACCTCTAGATTTCTGTCATGCTGCCCTTTATCCTTAAAGAGGGACTCCTCCTTAAATGCATTTGTAGCTACCAAATTAATGGTGTTGAAACTTGTCGGTATCTCTTCAACTGTGATTTCTCAAAGATCTTAACGTTAGGTATGTTTCAGGTTTGCTAATGCTACTGCATGTCTGCAGCAATGATGTTCTTTCATAATTTCCATTAAACATCTTGTCTACCTTTTGCATTCTCTTGACTGAGCTGTCCCGCTGTGATCCATGTTTACAGGGAATCTAACAGCAGGTTTATTCCCTGATTAGGTTTATGATACTGAAAATAATGATATGGCACCCCAAAGGCAAATTTGAGCCAAAATGAGAATTTCCTGAATTGATAGAACTTTTTCTTAGAAACCTCTTTTCAAAGAACACAAAAAAGCAATGCCAGAAAAAGAGTTGAGGTTTCTATTTAATTTTAAAAATATTTATTTGTGGATTTTTGCTTTTATAAACATATTGTAATCCCAATTTATAAAGCTAGCCATCCTGTTTCTTTTGAAACACCCAAGTGTAGTTAGGATGTCCATGTGTTGTTCTCACTGTTCAGCTCAGCAGGAACAGTGCAGCATTACTGCTGCTCTTCATCCCTTAACATTTGTGCCGTTTGCTTAAAAATCAGCTTTCATAATATACAAGAAATGAGGGCATCTGTCATAAAACTTCTTAATGCTATTTTTAGATATCCTTCATTTGAATATGTGTTACTTTCCATATTGTTATACTTTTTACTCAATTGATGAGAAAACAGCTATACTGTAGTGTCATCATCACTGCTGGTACAGTAGGAGTGTTTGCACTTGGTTCTAAGATGTAAAATTGAGGAATAATTTTGTTAAAAATGTAATTCATCTAGCCAATGTAGAATCTAAGAGAGGCTCGGATTCTGGAACTAGTATTCATCTTAATGCACCAGTATCTCTGTTGTGTTCCAAATGTCTTTCTGATTTTGCCTTCAAAATGAGTAGCATGTCTCCTTGTATTTCTCTGCTTCCTACTGGATATTTGCTGGCTTACTAGAAGGTGTTTAATTGCTAACTAACTATTTTTATTAAATCTTACCCTTTGATACCNTTTTATGAAATCTTACCCTTTTGTACCGCCCCCCCCCGCCCCCCCCCCCAAGCAGCTGTGCTTATGACATCTATAAAACAATCTTTTAATAAGATGAGAGGTGAAATAATGAAGTATGAGGATGCAGAACAATTTTAAAAACCACTTTTTCCTTCAGTAAATATATACAACAAGCAGGAGGACAAGGGCTGGCATTTTATAGAGAATAAATATGAGAGAATTTGCTCATAAATCTCTTGCAAAACACGGATGGTCAGATGATATATATGTTTAAAACTGAGAAAACCTATGGTGTTTCTCTTCTGAGCTCCTCTAAGTGATTTTGAAAAAGTTGGAAGAAAAGCCAAATGGGAAAATGCTGAAATCAGCCTCAGGGAGGATTGGGGGTAATGATTTAAAAAAAAACAAAAAACAAACCCCCATGCTAGCTGATGCTGTACGTATTAGTTGTTAACAGAAAAGAGGCTGGAAACCCTGCCATTGAGTCCTTAATGAATAGTGGAAATAACTTGATGGAAGTTATTGATTATTCAGTGCGTGAGTTCCCCATTCTCTCACCTTTTCAGCCTCTATTCAATGTAGTTTTGTGCAACTCGCTTGACTGGCTTTTTGAACAGCCCTTTATTCAGCAGAGTTTTCCTACCCAAAGGGTCTTACCAGTCTTGCACAGGGCTATTTGGTAAAATTCAGTCTTTGTCCAAAGGTGCGTGTTGAGTTTCTAGGAGGCCTGGTGGACAACAGGATGACCATGAGCCAGCAATGTGCCCTTTTGGCCAAGAAGGTGAATGGCATCCTGGGGTGCATCAAGAGGAGTGTGACCAGCAGGTCAAGGGAGGTTATCCTGCCCCTCTACTCTGCCCTGGTGAGGCCCCATATGGAATACTGTTTCCGGTTCTGGACTTTCCAGTTCAGGAAGGACAGGGAACTACTGGGGAGGGTACAGCAGAGGGCCACCAAGATGCTTAGAGGCCCAGAACATCTCTTGTACGAGGAAAGGTTGAGGAACTTTTGGGTCTTTTTAGTCTGGAAAAAAGGCAGCTGAGGGGGGATCTGATCAACACCTATAAATACTTAAGTGATGGGTGTGAAGAGGAAGGGGACAGTCTTTTTTCAGTAGTGCCCAGTAACAAGAGAAGAGGTAACAGGCACAAACTTGAACATAGGAGGCTCTGTCTGAATATGAGGAGGAACTTCTTCACTTTGAGGGTGGCAGAGCCCTGAAACAGGCTGCCCAGAGAGGTAGGTGGTGGGGTCTCCATCTCTGGAGGCATTCAGACCCTTTCTGGACAAGTGTGCAACCTGCTCTAGGAGGACCTGCTTTGGCAGTGGGGTTGGACTAGATGATCTCCAGATGTCCCTTCCAACCCCATATCATTCTGTGATTGATTCTATGAGTAACCAAAATGCAACAGTAACAGTACCAGAATTTCTCCTATGTTTCTCAAGTATTTTTCATATTACTGGTCAGGTGAGTAATGCTACTAATCAGTATGGAAAGTCTTGCACAAGTAGACTGACTGGTCTTGCAATAATTCAAGCTTCTCTGAGATAAAAGGTAGTAATAGTACTTTACCAAAATTAATAAAGGTGAAAAAATTATATATGTTAAATGTTTTCATTTTTTTCTCTTTTCCCTCCTCTGAGTGCCTCTTGCTTCTGTGTTTCCAAACTTCAAAATGAAGGGAAGTACGAAATGTTGAATTTCGTTCAAACTCGCTATGATAATTCTGATTTTGGAAGCTAAACTTTTGTGACATTTTTACTTACGTGGACTGTAATATGTCTATTTTAGTAATTCTAAATTATTTAGATACTTCATGTTTGCCTTTAAAATTATGTGCAATTCAGTCTGAATTCCTCGCTGTTACTGGTATGGCTTATCTGTTGTTCACACATGCACAGGAACACACGTGCATGTGCACACACATTTGTGTTTCTGTACCTGTGAAAGTTTCCATCTGTCTCAGTTTCTTTCACATCTTTTTTGGAAGATAATTTTGGGATGTGTAGTTATCAATATGTAGATGACAATTTTTATTAATACAGGAGTCCAGACTACTGCTGCTTTGTCAGAATCTGTTGGTGTGTAGTGAAATTAGAGTAGATTTAAATAGTTGAGTTGGACAGAATATTAATTGAGAGAAAGAAGCATTCTGATATGTGATTGATGCTAATGCAGGTGTTACCGGTACAGCTTTTGCCCAAATGATTCCTGTCTTGACAAGCCTGGTGGATGCCTGCTTGCTTGTATATTGACGGTTAGAACTGGCAATCTGTAGGGTCATTGATTACCTGCAGCTGGCCAGGGGATTGCAGTCATTCATTCTCTAATGCTGTTTTTATAAGCTTCTGTAACTTAGCTATGACCTGGTTGTTTGTAGGACTGACTGCTTTAAATCTGTTATAGCCCATCCTCTGTGTAGGGGAAGGGAGGAAAGATCCTGGTAACGGACAGTCAAAGCATAAATAGTGTCATGGCTCTCTGGGAACACCTGGCTCTCAAGCCTCAGCCGGAAGCACTTTCAGTTCCCTTCTTGATGTGGTTTTGATTCTTGGTCTGGAGTTTAGGTATTTAAGACTCTGACTTTTTAGCTCAAATCTCTGAGATAAGGTTTTTTGGAAAGTGTGCACAGCTTGAAATCCAGTCGAAAACCTGAATATATAGGACTCGTTCCCTTTCAAGTCACCCCAGAGCCAACATCTAGAAATATTTTGGAGACAATACATTTTCTTAATCCTTTTTCAAGTCATGTTTTGAAATCTTAATTTTTAAGAACGAACATTATAAGACAATTGTTGTGATAACTGCTATATTGATATCTGCAGAAATACTAATCCCATTACTTGTCTTATCTCAGACCTTTTCTGACAGTGATTGAATTCACTGTATGTTATGTATCTTCCTCTTTAACAGGTGCAGATAGTTTCCATATTTGCCTCCATAACATGGATTATGGTATACAGGAGTGAATCAGTTTTACACTTGAGCAGTAACTCAGAAACCAGTGCTGAATAATTTTCATACATGAAATTCTGTCCTTTGAAAAAAGACTGATCAAATGCAGTGTGTGTTGTGCATTGAGTACTTGTCTCCCTCCTGATATGGCACTAGTAATGGTAAAGTGGCTGATATTCTGGACAAGGTACAGTCAGATTTATATAATTAGCATATAGTTGCTTTGAGCTTTTTTGCTAAGGAAACTTGTGTTACTAATGAAGGTCTGCTCTCGTCATGTAGAGAACATTTTAATCTTCAAACAAATTTCACTCCCTTAATCCTCCTTTTACTTTTTTTGTGTGGGAGGGGGAAGCTTTCATTGTTGGAAAGGTGCCAAAGTGCCCTTTATGAAGCTGTTGGCAAATGTCATGGATTTGCTAGTAGGGTATGAATAGCAGTGCAGCTGGTGGTCTTCCTATCCCCTCCGGGGCTACTGTTGCTATTTCAGTTATAGTAGTCTTAATCAGCAGCATTCTATTACTCTCTTTTGCAATTCATATTTTCCTTCTTACAAAGCAATAAGCAATAAGCTCCAATTTTGTCTTAAAACTAGCTATTGTGACTATTTACTTAAATCTAGTTTTGGTAAAGCAGAAAAATCCATTTCTAAACCAAGTAGATCTCTGCCAACCTCTCAACCTGATCACTTGAGAGAATTTCAGGAATCTTCCTGCTTTTACGGGTGCAGATCAGTGTAGTTGAAGCAACTTGATGCTTATGATGGAGTGAGGATGTAGCTGGAGTCCTTGTGTGCTCTGCTTTTCTTGGATTGAGAGATGGGGGAGAGCATGTCATTTACCAATCCAACCTAAGCCATGATAGGGACAACGGGGCTGGGAGCTGGCTATGGAACAGTTGCTGTAAGACTGTTCTTTCATTATAATCCTGCTAAAGCAAGTTGCAGTGGTGCGGAGTGCGCGTAGAGGCCTTTCTCCTACTTGACTTAAAGCACCTCAATTTTCAGAAGAGGAACTTCTTCATATCTTGTAAGAGGAATTTTTGGTATTTTCTCTTACCTTTTTCTTTACTTGGCTGTTATAAATCTGTTTTTTTTAATACATTTGGCTGATTTCTAAGAAGAGATTGCAAATGTTCCTTATAGCCAGTTGGCAAACAGAAATCAGCATTATTGGTTGCTTTGAGCCAATTTATAACACATCACATATAATTGCATTAAGTTCGGTAGTCACAATTTAATAGTGGGGGGATGTTCCTTTTCTATCTAGCAGAGGGGTAGAAAATGTTCTTTGTTACATTTAGTAGTAGTTATTCAAAGTAGAAAGATAAATATGGCAGATTATTCCTTGTTGGAATACTAAGAAAAACTAGGAGAAGTCAATGACACATTTATTTAGAAATATTGTAACTGTAGAGAATAACTACTTATGATTTATGACCAGGGCAAAAAACTCTAAACCCTCCAAACCCACAAACCTAAATTGTGGCTGTTGGTGTAACAGATTTATGCTGCATTAAAAGTTGTGGAGTGGTTGCTTTCATTAGATGGACAGTCCAGTAATTGAGAAAAGATGAACTAAAAAAAGGAATTTTTTCAATTTTTTGGAGAGTAATTTGTAGAATATCTTCAATGAAAATTGTGTTACTACTGCAATTGGTTGGATTATTTCAGCTCTGTGGTATTGCTTTATATTTTCCATATTCTTTCATGTGAAATATTCTGTAAACATACTAATTAAAAAATCCTATCTTGAATCCTGAGAAAAATTGTGGTAAATTAAAGATAAAAACATGAGCGATGCTAATTCTAGGAATATGTATGATCTATAAAAATCACATAAGCTGCATTTTATACTGCTTTTATGTCAATCTCTCATCCAAACTGCATGATCTATATACATCAAGTTGGTTAGTACTCAAAGGTTATATTAGTGGGAGGAATATGCAGGAAGCTTTATAGCCCTCTGCCAGGCAGGAGTCTGAGGAAAAGATAGCTTGGTGACAAGAGGTGCTGGACAAGGGTCTTAACTTGAAGCCTGTGGCAATAGCAGCAATTTATCATGTGATGGTTCACAAGATTTTGAGATGAAGGCGATCCTGAAGCCTTCACTTAAGAGCAGAACAGACAAATACACAGTGAGAGCACTTGGTTTTGAGTGCATTGTAGCATTAGTGCTCAACAGGAGGAATGTAATTAGAAGAAGTCTCAATTATAGCTGTGGGTTTGCTTTGTTTTGTTTTTAATTGTGTTAAAGCTTTGTGTTGTATGGCTTGCCAAAAAGTACCCAATATTGTTCCGTGTTTTACAGTTTAATTACACCAAAAAGGTCTCTCGAAGTCAAGCTCCAAGGAACTGGTAGGTGGAAATGTATATTTTTTTGATGCTTTTGTTATTTACATCCTGGTTTCTAAGCACTTAGCCTGGTTGGCTAAGTTTTTGCTCTGGAAAAAAAAGAGATGAAAAGTAGGTTTTTTTGAAGGACGGAAATATTTTTAAACCTTTGGCTATTTGGTATTTAAGAAAAATACTAAATATTGCATCCTGCTGTAAAGTTGTGAGTACAGTGCAAATCCTGCAATTTTGTGAAGCGTTTTGAAGGCTTTCTAAAGATGATACTAAAACAAGGCTGAACTGTTTTTTTCTGCATGTTTTTCTTTATCACTCAAAGAAGTCACTCTGAAATATCTATTGGTGCACTGCCTCATGAGAGTATAATGATGACTTTCATTCAGTGTAAGCTGTCAGTAGGTCAGAGATGCCTCATATCTTGGAAGGAGTTATGAAATATCCTGAGTTTATTACCCTATTAAAATTCATGTTAAATGTCAAAGTTTCTAATTTATACAAGGAAACTTAATTTAGGAGCATCTTCAAAGTAATACATGATTTTCTCCTTGAGTATCAACTGAAGTATCAGAAAAAAAATAGAAGACCTTTGCAGCATATATTCAATTATTTCTGTGTTTTAACTATAGGGTGTTTGACGATGTGAACAAAAAACAAAACAAAACAAGCCAACGTTCTCAGAAAAGCACACCTGCCATTTTTTCCTTTAAAAATTCTGTACTTTACTGTCCCCTGATGGACTCATTGTTTGTTTTGACCTAGTTTATACTCTGTTCTGCAATGTGAATTTAATTCTTCTGTCTGTCAAAGTTCTGGCCTGTCTGCGCTAGACCTTGGCCTCTGTGCTGGTGTAATGTATGTTAGTTCATCTTCTCGTTGTGTTGGGTGTTTTCCTAGGCAGGTATCTCCAGCTTCAACTACTACAAATGTTTTACCGGGGGTGGAGTAGTACAGAGCAGGTAGATGGCAAGGGTAGATGGTAATCCAAGTCTTAAATTGTCCAGATGAGCAGGAAGATTATCAGATAATGATAAAAGGAACTTTTTTCGGAGCCCTTTCAGTGTGGTTTTGTGTTTGAAGCTGAACACCCCAACTGTTCTGTCTATCAGCTGCGTGTAAAACCTGAAGCTGGAACTTTGATAAACAATTTTTTCTTGTTAATAAAGAAAATGCCTTTTATAATATCAGATAACAGGTTTTGGTTTGTTGCTCTCTGATAAATACCTTGTGTGGGAGTATGAGATTAATAATGGAGGAGGAAAGACATAATAAATTAGTTTAGTGATAAGGATTGAGGAAGAGTAATCAGGAAGTAGTTTGTAGTGTTTATATCTAGTACCAGTAGATCCCTTTTGAGTATTGAGGATGGCTAATGTAAAGCTAAAGACAGTTACTGGGATACACATGACACATACTATTTGTATATCAAATATTCAGATATCACTTGGTATCACACAATAATTTTTATTTCAAAAGGAAATTACAGTAGGATAAGAGAAAAATAATTGTAAGAAGTTTTTAAGTCACACTTGATTTTGTTTGAAACAAGCCTCATAGTGGTTGGTACCTGCATCGTAACTGAGTAACATTCACCAGAGTCCTCTCCTTACTGTAACTTTCTATTGGTTTGTATTTTCATGCTCACAAACCATGTTAGAGTCTATACCAGATGTTAGAAGTCTATATTGTATGCCAAAATCCTGGTTAAAACAGACTTAAATGGCTCATGTAAGAAAAGGGAATGAGGAGGTTGATATTAATGGAAATTAAAACTTAGATTTAATGATCAAATTTTCATTACTTGAACTTCAAAAGCTTTGATCACATCACGTGTTTATTTAGAATTTAAGTCACTGCTTTATTCAGCCACGTAAATGTTAGCCTACTCAGATGAATGTGTTCCTTTCAGTACCTGTTCAAAAAATACTAGTTTTGCTTGTATCTTGTGACCCCCACAGGAAGGAGACTCTGGTTTTTGTTCGTCAACATGAACAGGAATGCAAGCTCTTAAACTCAGGTATTGAAGTAAGAGGAGTGAATATTGGGAAATTGAATGTCTTTCATGTGCTCCAAACATAGGTTTCAAGACTGTTAATTTCAGAATGGCATATCTCAGCAGATGTGTAGAATTTGTAATAGATTTCATCTTCATTATGAGACATAATATACAGTTATATAAAAATTCTAGAAATGTCAAGAAGGGGAAAAATTCTCAGTGCGAATCAATATCAATTTAGCTGTCCTGCCAGGTCAATTGTATTTTGTGGTTTGTAATTTTTCAATGATAGACAGTCATGTTTTACATATGCATTGTCACTTCGTTTTGCTTTGATTCATCTTAATAGTTCCTTCTGATCATTAGCATTACTATTAATTATTTGGCCGTACCACCTAGTGAATGCGGTGTCATAAACTGTAGTGGATGTTTCTGCTCACATATATAAGATACTCTGCCAGTAAAACCAAAAGCAGGACAAAATAGTGCCTCCCTTTTACAGATGGCTTGCTTACCTTAGCTTCTGGGCAGACTTCTACAATTCATGTGGGAAACTGTGCTGCCACAACTACATTGTCATTGGTACTTGTGATAGTGAATTTGAAGCCATTTGGCTGATATGTGTGTAAACTGCAAAAGTATCTCTGGCTTTGTGTTGTAGGCATACTGTAATGCACTGTGCCTCAAAGGTCTAACAGGATCTGTCATCAGCTTTGTGTTATGAAGAAGTTGGGACAAAACAATTGTCCAAGCTGCATTTTTTCCATCCTCCATTCAAAACAGCCCAGGTACTTGGATAGTTTGAGCCTTATTTTAGTAGAAGTCTCATGTATTCAGGATGTATTGTATTAAGTTTCGGAAAAGAATTGAATGGCAAAATGAATAGTTACTGCAGAAGTCTCACTGCTTGTGGTTGGAGTAGCTCATGCTTCCATCTTCTCACACATCTCTCTTGATGTTTCTTTGCCACTAAATTTGTTCATGAATCTAGTTGTTGCTCTCTATATTCAGGCTCAGTTTTAGACTAGTGAGTTCGTAGTAGTTTCCTAAAAGTGATGTAATAATTTATTTCGGGTGAGGGTTATTGACTTTGGCAATGTGTTGTCTGTGGCCCTTCACTGCCCTTGTATGTTGCTGGGTTCTTTACTCAAGTTGTGACACAGCCTTGGATGTCTTTTTATTCAGAATATGAACTGCGGATTTATTATTTCCTGCCATAGCATCTTATTTATTTTTGAAATTGTGCACCGACATGCTTGAACACAAATGTGAAGAGGGGGAAAGGAGTTCTGCGGGTTGAAACATATTTTGCCTCTTCCTTGTGGAGTTGCTTTCTTTTACCTTTGAGTGCTCTGCTGTGGGAAAACTGATAGCTGGTGACAGGCAAGTGAAACAAAACACGGAGGTTCATAGTCACTTTTTCTCTGGAAATCCCTGTCCTGAGTGTTTTATTCCTCTGATCCATACCAACGGGAACCCGAACTGGTGATGTTGCCCCTTCCATGTCTCTGGGCTGACCATGTTCCAGCAAAACCCTCTCAAGACGGGCAGCTATTCTTCATGGATCAGCCTGCTTGGCAGGTTCATTGCTGATCAGTCTGCTCTGCTTCTGCTCTTGTCTGATTGCAGCTGAGTGACGTGAAACTGTCTTTAAGATTTTTTTTGCAGTCTAGGTGTGAAATATTAGTGTGTCTTATACCCATTCAGCAGAGGGTTATAGCTTGAGCTATGACCCTCATTTAAGTCATAGATAAGACTTTGTTAATGTAACTCAGTTCCTGTGGAATGAAATACAGTTTCTTTGTTAATCTAAGAGCTCCTCTATTAATCAGAAAGAAAATCATGACTGGCTTTTTATTCATCAGCATCAAAAATGTCAACAATAGTTCTGAAAGAGTACAATGCATGTAGAGTTTGGATGCTTTGTGTATTGCTCAGCGCACTCACTAAGGATGACTTTTCAGATGTCCATCTTTCTTTTTAAGTTGAGTAACTACCTACAGCTCTGTTGCATAGTAGTTGTATTTGAGTAGTCTGATAATCTGTCTGTCTGTCCCCTGCTCTGTTTATCTTCCTCTCTCTCCCTTCCTTCCTCAAGCATGTAAAGATTATCTTTTTTTTTCTCTGCTGTTTTTTGAAGTCATTCCCCAACTTTCAAGTTCTTGGATTAAAAGCTATCACCATAGGTAGAATATAAAGAATGAACTTAAAACGAGTTTTCACCCTTCACACTGTGTGTTCCTGCAGATAAAGACAGACTGCAGTGAATATTCTGGTCCTCCTGACCCTGAATTTTATTGATGCAAATAATTATATCTTGATATTGAAGCTCAAATGATAGATTCTTTTGGTTTGTTTGTGTATTTTAAATATTGTTTAACATAGGTACTGATGAGTGAACACATACTCTTAGGGGTGACACAAATTAATTCCACTCCCATCATGAAATATCTCCATAGATTTATCACAAATTGCAGGAGCTGTGAGTGATTCTATGCTCTCATGAGAAGTATGAGATTAAATTCTGTCACTACCATACTATTTTGAATTAATTTCAGCCCCAAACTAATAATTTTCCAGTGCCAGTTTCTCTCTCTGGTCAGTAGATTAATTAGTTAATGTCAAATTAATTAGTTAATGCAGTCAATGTTTAAAAGCTTTAGAAAAGTGATAAGAATTAGAGCAGATGCTGTAAGTGTTCTGAAAGTATGGCTTCGTGTTTTTAACAGAAAAAATGGAAGTTGTATTTTCTCATTAGTCACTTGATTGCTACTGCTTAGCTACAACAGCTATAACTGTAGTACCAACAGCTAGATCCTGAAGTGATATTTTTCTAGTGATTTAGAGAATAACAAAGGAAAACAGGAATAACTCAGAACTGAAAAGAATCAAACTGTTCTGCATCCTAATGAAGGAGTGTTTTCTTTCTTTTGGAATAGGAATTGAGGTTTCTCAAAAATAATCATTAATTTTTGCACTTTTTGAAAGAGTTTGAAGTCCTTAACAATAAACTGCCGAGTTTGGTCTGTGAGTTGTTATTGAACAATGGTGTATGTGGTGAATGGTGGGGAAATGAATGCACTAAATAAGGATTTTTGCACTTCTATCTTAATGAAGAATGCTCATGCATTTGGGCTTTCTGAGAGATTAGCCTTACAAGGAAGGCTTAAGTAGGGAGTGGAGCAATAAGTCTTGAAAAGCATTGCTACCTGAGTTGTCAATGTCTTCTCCTCATTCCCAAATCCTGACCTGTCAGCTATGCCAAAATGGAGAAATTGGAGCTGATTATATGTGACACTGAAAAAGAGAGAGAAGTTATGGGATAGAGCCAGGTACATCAAACTGGATTTAGTAGTATCTGTATTCTGAAGCAAGATATTTACAAACCTGGTTCCGGTAAAACATATGGGATTAAGACAAAGTTGTGCCTACCCAGGAGTTTGGGAAATCACCAATCATAGGCAAGGCAGAATGTGAATATGTCTGTTCTTGGCAAGTTGAGTATACTTTACTTTGAGAAGAGACAAGAAGCCACTTGTTTAAACAGATATCTGTAGCATTTTGCTTATCAACAGAGTTGGTTCTGTCTACCGTAATGCTTGGAACCTAGAAGTTTTAACACAGGTGTATTAGATTGATAGAACTCTCCAAAGAAGCCAAGATTGATCCTGAGTGCTGAAATAAAGATAAGAGGGATCAAAGAAGGAAGACTCAAAACTACATTCTGTAGAAAAAGAAATGTTGTTTTGCTTTTGCACAATGACTCACTCCCCAACTCATACCCATACGGTTTCCTGAAAACTTATGTCATGGTTTCAACTGAGAGAATTAATGTTCTTTCCAATGGTTGCTGTATTTTCAGATTTGATATGAAAGGCATATCAATAATGGGTGTTGGTTTAGTTCTTGCTAAGTGATGTCGAGGACTTTTTTCAGCTTCCTGTAGGAGCCTGGAAGGAGCATAGAAAAATAGAATGGCTAACTATGTTATGCATAGTAGATAAATTCAGGATTGGCAGGGTGGAAGGGAGTCTGGGATCACTGCTGGGAACCGAGTTTACCAGTGGGAGTGACTTGTGTACTGCATGTTCTTTTACTTCTATTATTGTTATTTTCCTTTTCCATTATTGTTCTATANTTTTGTTTTGTTTTGTTTTGTTTTGTTTTGTTTTCCCCTCCCTCTTTTCCCTACCCTTTTTGGAGAAAGAGGGAGTAAGAGTGGTTCTGTGGTCCTAGTTACTGGCTGGGATTAGACCATGACAATTTACAAAATTGTCAAATGCACATGTAAACTTTGTGTTCTTACCTTTACTTCAGAGCAGTGCTTGAGTGTGATTTCTTGTAATTTCTGAAATGATGCCAGACCTTAAATACCTGTCGCAAGTAAAATTTGTCTGTATGTCTAAGTGCTTAAATTAAGACTGCTAGGTGTAATGGGATAGGTGTTCACTCTGGTAAATTTGCAGTACTCTGAGGCCCCTTGAGATTAATTTTGTGCAAGATGATTATCACTACCATCAGCAGTGCTCTTAACTAGCTAAGTATTTTGCATTAGCAAAACCAATGTAATGAAACATAATGCAGACTGATTGATTTTAATAGAGGAAATAACATGTCATGATAACGTTACTTCTGGGTTGTGAGTTAGGTTCTCCCACTTCTGTCAATTTTCTTGCTAGGAGCTCAGTTTGCCATTCCCCACAGCCCTCTTTAGGGGAAAATTAAAAAATTTAGAGTAGGGGGAAAGACAAAAATCAGACAGAAATGTATGTTAGTTACTTTTTTTGGCCTATAGGTCATCTTAAACTGAGAAGGATAACCTGTACTAGGTATTGAAGAACTTTGAGATAATCTCTGCAAATAGGAATACACTTCAGACAAACCTTTTGTGTATGAACTAGTTGC
>VZTM01022097.1:2556-23361 GCA_013400555.1 Jacana jacana | reverse complement strand
GATGATGATTAGATGGACAAGGAAGAAAAATGTCTTCCAGTCAAGTTGATGAATAAATGCCCTTTCAACTAAGCAAGGAAAAAAGAAAAACTAATAGCAAAGCTGAAAGTCAAGTAGTGAGGAGAGTATCCTCTGTGTTTTTAACACCAGGACAGAGACCTGACAGCAGACTTTCCACCCCAGAGAGGCAGGGGGAGGTCACTGGATCTGCCCGCCACTACAGAAAGACATCAGGGCTGATTCCTTCCCAGAAAGCTGAGTTGTTCCTTTTGACCAGCTCAGCAGAGATCTGGAGGTCTTGAATATCAGCTTGTATCAGAGACAGCATCAAAACATTTTGCACTAAGACTACTCAAATTTATGCCTGGAATGAAATAGCCTAAAGTAACCAAACAGCCTACTTTGCTGAATATTTTCAAGTGTTAACAGGACATATGCTTGTATCATAAAACCTCATAGATATTTCCAGCTTCCTAGACAGCAGGTGTAAATTTTGCCTCTTGTGTAAATCACAGGAGATCAATGGAGCCATTAAGGATGACACGGTTCTGAAATCTTAAGGAAATACTATTCCCATAATGAAAACACAGATGTCAAGTGACCCGTTTGTGGAAATCAACTCTCATCAGAGGTGAAAACCTGGCCACAGTGAAAACTTGGCCACAGTGAAAACAGTGCAAGTGCCTCATTCCTGTACATGTAGCCTTTAATATTACACAGAAGCATGCATCGCGAAGTCTGTGAAATGTTAAATGCTCCAAGAAGTGACTTGAATTATCAGAGGATTTAAAAATTTAATCATTAATGCTATTATCTTAGACTTGCTAGACTTGGATGATCCTCAGTGACACTTAAAACTTCCATCAACAAAAAATACCCTTTAAGTTTGAAAAGTCAGTCCATTCATGCAAAAATAATCTACATTTCCCAATCAAAACTGGCTCAAGGGAGTCCTGCAGTTTTCTTCTTTTGCTAGCATTCATCTAGCAGATGCTGTCATTTTAACCCCTGTGAAGTGATTCTTATCCTATCTTGGTTATTGCATATTGTTCCTGTTCCTCTTAAGAGAGATTTCTGGGAGTTCTAGCAATGAGAAATCAGTATTGCTGCCAAACCAGCTGTTAAATGTGAGAAAACAATTCAAGAAGACATTTCACAGGACATTTTCTATGATAGCATCTGTGCTCCATTATCTTACCCGCAAATTTTACAGATGTAAAATGTTGAATGTATAAAATGTTGTATCTGTCTGTATGGCTATAGACGCACATGCTCACTAGTGTGGCATGACTGAACTTCAGAAATAATCCTACTAAAGGATAAATGAGACAGAATTTTTGATATAGAAGTCACTGTCGTAAAAAAAAAAAAAAAAAGAAAAGAAAAGAAAGAGCTTGTAAATTGTTGAGCAAGTCATGTTTTCTGCTCCAAGGAACACAGTAATCTTGCCTCAAAAGCTCCAAGGAGGAGATTAATTCAGTGAGTCTTATCTGCTAACTAACTAAACATCTGAAAGGCCAAAATATTGTCTCAGTTGATCCCCAGGTTTCTTTTTCCTTATCAATTAAGGCAAACTTCCTAGAGGAGAAAATGAGCAAGATAGTTCCTCATGTTTTTTCTAGGACAAGTCTTGAAAGGACTGCAGTGGTTTTAAATACATTATAAAAAAGACCTGTAAAAAGTCTAAAACAAACAGTCAAGACAAACTCTACACTAATGTTTGTTGTGTTAGTGGAAATTATTCTTGGTCTTACGAGTTGTGTTGTTCTGAAACTCCTCCTCCAATCTCAGCAGACCAAAGGCGGAAGCAAAAGCATCTATAAAAATTACACTGGTGGCTGTTTGCAGTTCAAGCCATAATCAATTCAAGAAAACAAAATGGGGAAAATGAAAGCACAGGGCAGCATTTGTCAATACTTTCCTAACAGACCTCAGGAAAAATCTGCTGAAATTCTTTTGCCTTTTCTATAAGAAAAACAAAGACATAAGATAAAATAAAATAGTAGCTATTACGGGTACAAAATGTTCATGTATATTATTCTGAGATTTGTCTCAGTGCGTGTGCATACCCACATGTATATGTATTTTGGTCTTAGGTGCTATGAGAGCAAAAAGCCTGCCAGGAAAGATCTTCCAGAACAAGAGTGATGAACCATGTACCTCTAGCCACAAACACACAAGCTGCCCACAAACTGTGAATCTGCCATCAACATCCTGCCAAGCTGATCACCCTCCCTTCTCGTGCAGAGAAAAATGAAGTTGCCTACAGAACAACTGCACCTAAAATTGCAAAGCTTTTTCTAATTTTCTTATGCCAAGCAGCAGCCATACATGTGAGGAAAACCTTGGAAGTCCAGAATACACAGCCCCCATTGCACTACTACACCTAATACACCTAAGTCTGAAACTGTTGGGTTCAACAGGAGAACAACACTTTAAATATTTCACTCCAAAATAAATTGCTGGATGATATAAATATAAACATGCAAACTACCTGCTATTTACTTTCTATTATTTAACTTCTTGGACCTGAGAGTCCTGGTGGACAGCAGGATGACCACGAGCCAGCACTGTGACCTCATGACCAAGAAGGCCAATGGCATCCTGGGGCGTATTAGAAGGGGGNCCCACCTGGAGGCATTCCTGTGTGACCTGCTCTAGGTGTTCCTGCTCCAGCAGGGGGATTGGACTAGATGATCTTTCAAGGCCCCTTCCAATCCCTGATATTCTGTGATTCTTTAAGGATGAAAAAATGAAGACACGGTTTAGTGAGGAGTTGTTTTATAGCAGAGTTAAGCTGATTGTTGGACTAGATGATCTTAATGGTCCCTTCCAACCCAGACAATTCTATGATTCTATGAAAAACTGAAGACAGCTATTTTGCTCTACTGTGTCATACACTAGTAGAGGGCAATACAAGGTCCAAGAAAACAGAAAGTTGAGCTGCTATTCTGACATTATTCCATTCCACCAGCTAAAGAAGTAAAACTGGAATTTTAGAGGAGGAATTAAAAATAAAATTAAAAAAAAAAAAAAAAGTCAAACTTAATTACAAATCAGTCTAAATACAGATAAACTAGGCCTGACTGAATTACAGCAATTTCTGTAAAACCACTTTACAGGGCTTTGAATATCTATTACTTTAATAGCAGTACTCTTTTTTCCTAAAAGGGTATCTCTGAGTTGCTCTGACAGGTTTATCTTCATGATATACGGTCCCCCTGCCCTATTTTGCATAGTACAAATGAGACTATAGAGGAAAATTTAAATGAGCCAGTAAATAACCAGTATCAGCCTGTGTTACTGAGCCATTTATTCATTGTGCTTTATGATATATATTTTAAAATAAAGCATCTGCAGAGAAGAATGTAGGCACCTAAGTAGTAAACTTAATTCTCCATTATAGATTAATTAAGAGAAAATCAGATGAAGCTGAAAATTAAAGATTTTATTTATACAACTGCAGTTACAAAGAGCAAACCAACTCCTCCATGCCCCTCATCAAAGCAGCCAAGGGCAGTGATGAGGGGAAGGAAAACTCTGCAAGTAACAGCCTTCCCCAAGAAGAAACTGCTTTCCCCAGGACCTGTGGAGCACAGGTTCTTAATCCAACTGAACTCAGCACTGAGGAGGTCAACTAACAGCAGCAAACATGTGAAGGCTAGGTTTCTCTGAACTTGCTCTTATCTCCAGCCTCCAGCAGGCTCCTGGCTGGCAACCAAAGCCAACCACCTATGCCCTGAGATCCCCTCCGGAAACTTACAGTCTAGATCTACATCCATCAGAACTGTACCCTCTGCTGAGGGGGGGGGAAAGAAACGGCAGTATGTGGAGAGGCCCCCAGAGCATTCGGAGATCATGAATGCTGGAAAAGATGATGTTGAGCAATTCCTGACTTTTAAACTGGCCTGGGATTGGGACATGGAGGTAAAGTAATCTTTTAGCCTTTTCAGACCTGAGAGCTACCCTAGGAAACTTGACTCTTCTGCAATTTCTGCCAGTATTTACTGAAGTTTTCCTGTTTGCAGAGTCATGGTGTTAACTGTTTACCTACCTCAACTATGATATATTAGGAAACTTAAATGACATGGGAAGTTTAAAAGGTATATTTATTCTTAATGCACAACACTGAATATGGCAAAGATACAGAGAGAAAATATTTGCTTATGAAAACTCAAGAAAACGCAAGTTGATATTTCACTCAGGAGCAATCAAGGCAAATAATTTTCATGTGTTAATTAACAGTATATACAGCACCCACCAAGTAACCAGAATAACCTGGACAGAAACCTGCAAACAGGGCAGTGGAAGCAGCAGCAACAAAAGAACACACCTCAGAATCTGTTCCTACACGGTTTTTACATCCTTCAAAGACCGGTTCGCAAAGAGATGTGTCTCACTGTAAAGGATCTGCTGCAGCTGACCAAGGCCATCCTTCAGTCCAAAGCTCTACTCACTCTTCTAATTCCAGACTGCAAAGTGACCATTCAGCCACAAGGTTACAATTTGCTTTACAAATTCATTAGCCCTTAGTTCTTGCTTCCTCATTCAAGACAGCAAGTTCCTCTTGTCTAGTTCCTCACTTCATCCTGGAATGGCAAATTTTCTTCAGCTCAGACCCACTTATGTAACATCAGGGCAGGAAGAAATTTTTCCTTTTTCCTTAATCTTAATAAATCCTTGTTCTCCTGGATGTTTTTTCAGCGTAGTCTAATGAAAATTCATAGGATATGTGTTCATTTGTAACTATTTCTACCTTGGAATTTTCTTTCTGCTTAAAAAAGTGCAACAAGACCATTCTATTTAAAGATTCTCCCAGGGATTATACTCGATCATCTACTTGCTTGTGCTTTTTGCTCTCAGACCTTATTAGCCTCATTATTCCCCACGCTTCTGAGAATCTGTTGTCCTTTTCTGTTTCTCCAGAACAAGCCATAGATTTTTCTTTCACACCTCCCTGACATTTTTCAGGTCAAAATGAAGAGCCATCTGTTCTCCTTGGCATAATTCCTGTTATTTTGCTTTAAAAGCAATACTATTCACAAGCCTTAAGCTTCAGGATGCTGTTCATGTTTTTCCTTCAAACTTTTTATGACACCCCATTCATCATCTTTGTCAGACTTCCAGGTTTAACCTTACTACATATTATAACTTCCTTTTATCAGTCTTCTACTTGCAGGTCGTGGTTGAAATAATTTGTGAAGCATTTTGTAACGTATGCTCAAACTGACAATTATTGTCTAGGCTACTCTCAGTCTGTATCTCAGTCTTCTTTTCTTAAAGTATATAAGAAATTATATTTTCTGGCTAGTAGCTAAATACTTCCAGACATCCTCCTGCAAACTTGGTCTCTAGATCAAGTGATAAATAAGGAAACATTAAGGTTGTATGGGGGAAAAAAACCAAACAAACATAGAATCATAGAATCATAGAATCATAGAATCATTTAGGTTGGAAGAGACCCCTGGGATCATCAAGTCCAACCATCAGCCCTACTCTACAAGTTCCCCCCTACACTAGATCTCTCAACACCACATCTAATCTGCTCTTAAACACAGTCAGGGATGGTGACTCCACCACCTCCCTGGGCAGCTGATTCCACTGGCTGACCACTCTCTCCGTGAAAAATTTTTTCCTAATGTCTAGCCTAACCCTACCCTGCTGCAGCTTGCAGCCATTCCCTCTTGTCCTGTCGCTCATTGCCCGTGAGAAGAGACCAGCACCAATATCTCTACAGTGCCCTTTCAAGCAGTTGTAGAGAGTGATGAGGTCTCCCCTCAGCCTCCTCTTCCTCAGACTAAACAACCCCAACTCCCNAAACATGGGAATAATCAGGTAAGTTTACTATCAAAAATAGTCATAAATATTTTGAGCCACTTCTTAAAGACACCATAATATAGCCCTTTCCAAAGGGTCAAACATATCTGAGGAAATAGGGAGAATGACAGTCACAGTTCTAAGAAGTAATACAGCAGAACTGTATCTCTTCTGTACCAGCTAAACAGGAATTTACACTTGAACTGAGTACCACCAGCAGTCTCAGATCTGTATCCCGTGCATGTTTCTGCAGAACTGTGTTTTGACAGCTCAGATTGAACAAACAAATCCTGGGCCAATCTGTTCAAAAATACACCATGTGGTATCATCAGGCACAGGCTTTACAGCACTGAAAGTCAAGGTTTGAGTTACCCTTAAGTTTACTGTACAACCAGAACCAGCAGCATTATTTCTAGAAGCCATCACATTACCACTGATTAATATGTCTATTGGTTGGGAAAGCTCAGCAGGCAAATGACATAGGTCAAAACGGCATAAGGGAAGCCAAGATTTAGGGAGCAAGGAGAATATAAGTGAAACAAAAGTTTGAAAAAGACACAGTAACCTTAACGTGAAAGGATATGCTCATTCAGGTTATTCTTACGATGACAAATTGCTAGCATTTTGGGAACAGATGTACAGTTCATCAAATAGAAATGGCCACATCTACTCAATTAACTGAATGCTTCAAATGGTGACCTCATTAACCACAACCTCCTCTGTGGACTTCATGGAGTGTGGAAGACATCTTGACAAGTTAAGTCATCTGCTTTCCAGAGAAAATATAAATTTGTGTTAGCATAAGTAGTATTAGAACTCCTTAAGGTTCTAATTTAGCAGTGATTAAGAAACACTGTGAAAAAAAAATTAGAATTATTCCAGATTTTTCCTGGGATTTCCCTCACCCAGGAAACTCTGCTTAAACACCAGGCAAAGGAGCAATTTTGTAGTTTATTGTAGACTACTGTAGACCTCGTTCATTCATTTGGATTACAGATATGTTAAAAGACAATTCCATGCAAAATGTAATCTTAGGAATAAAATGGTAGTTAAATACTGTGACAATTAATTAAATAACAATAACATTAGACTGCAATAACCATGAGCAGGTCACAGAAACTTTGGCGCCTTTCCTGGAGATTTACAGTACTCCATCTTATTACAGAAAATTATTTGGAAAGATTTTAATTTTTTCCTTAAATCCTACAGTCTAACGTTTAGAACTATTGCTGAGTTCCATAACCAATTTTATATGACAATCATTGTCTTGATATGATGTGATTCTGTGCAGGCTTAGCTAGTTTTCTAAGTATTTTTTAACTGACAAAATTATTGTATATAATACTGGGGGTCTCACAACAGCAAGGACACTAAGAATCCTCAAGACAGCAGAACCAGAGTTTTCTTGCTGCTAAACTGAGCTACAGACATCGATTTCTTGACACAGGCAGGAATAACTCTCATATTTTATCACATTCCAAAAGCAACCTGACACCTTCCCTCAGATGCTGTTAAATGAAATAGAGGTTTTTTTATTCCTAGGAGTCTGTAAAAACACCCAGTCTGTGAAGCCAGAAGTGCCTTTTGTTTTCTAGAACAAAGGGTAGGCAGCATTTATTCTCCAAAATTTTCAAATATAATCATAGAATCACAAAATTGTTAGAATTGGAAGGGACCTTAAAGATCATGAAGTTCCACCCCACCTGCCAGGCTGCTCAAAGCCCCATCCAGCCTGGTCTTGAACACTTCCAGGGATGGGGCAGCCACAGCTTCTCTGGGCAACCTGTTGCAGTGTGTCACCACCCTCACAGCAAAGAATTTCTTCCTGAGATCTAATCTAAATCTCCCCTTTCAATGTAAAGCAGTAATCCCTTGTCCTGTCGCTACACTCCCTGACAGAGTCCCATCCAGCTCTCCTGTAGGCTCCCTTCAGATCTTGGAAGGCTGCTCTAAGGTCTCCTGGAGCCTTCTCTTCTCCAGGCTGAACAATCCCCACTCTCTCTCATCCTGTCTTCACAGACAAGGTGCTCCAGCCCTTTCATCATCTTTGATGCATAAAGAAACTCCAGCTTCAGGTGGCAGTAGGAACAAGACTATTCTGTTTTACTCTAGATTTACTTAAAGCCTTCAGAGCCGTTTCCCATCCAGTATATTTTTTATTCTCTTCTGCCTTCACACCTTTCCTGTAGATTGCCTTCCACACTTTCTGCGACAGGATGGTCACTGCCAAAGCACTTTTATCAACCTTTCTGCTTTGAAAGCTGCTAGCAGCCCTAATGCAATCTCTCTATCATGCTTTTTTTTATCAGCAGAGAGGCAAGTTCCTTTACCCAAAGCTCAGGGCAGTAATTTGCCTCAGTTAAAAACTGGCAAAAAGCCCAAGCCTGTTGACTTTCAAAGCATTCACAGAAAGACCAGTTGTTTTCACCACCATTTACCTTTTCAGAAAGGTAAATGAGGGTGGCTTGTAAACTAAGGCATGGAAAAAAGCAGGGCAGCTGATTCTTGAGAAATTTGACGTAACCACCAGGAAGCACCTTCTACAGAGCTTCCAATTACCCCATGCACAGTACTCAAAACGCAGAATGGAGGAGGTTACTGTGAAGCTGTTTGACTCAGAGTGATTTCCGACTAGCATTTACTACCAAGAATGAAATTTATGAATCAAACAAAAATAGTTGTCATAAATGAAGGAATGAAGCATATCTTCTTTACAGACAGGGAAGAGAGTTCCAGGGTGTTCAGAAAGAAGCAAAAGCATAAATACCCAACTTGTTTATCTGTGCCTCTTCTATACCTACAGCATTAATTTCCTGAATTTCAGGAGTTAAATTCCAACGACAGATCAGACAGATCGGATTGATTTAAGACAAAACAAAGACCAGTAGAAGACCTCAAATCATAGAACCATTTTGGTTGGAAAACACCCTTGGGATCACCGAGTCCAACGATCTGACTACTCCACAAGTTCTCCCCTACACCAGATCCCTCAACACCACATCCGATGCACTCTTAAACACAGTCAGGGAGGGTGACTCCACCACTTCCCCGGGCAGCCAATTCCAGTGCCTGACCACTCTTTCTGTGAAGAAAAAATCATCCCTTAGTTCACAATCGAGCTGTCAGAATCAAAATACTCCTTGTACTGAATAAGAAAATATAGAAATCAGGGCCTGAAGCAGACACATGCTTACAATGAAGTCAAAAAGCATGTAAAGACAGCTCAACGGTAACAGAAAAAAAACAAAAACAAAAACAAACCCACAATAAAACTAGCAATTTTAGTAGCCCTCTACAATAAAACACCATAATTCGACCTTGCTAATGCTTCATACACATCATCTTTTATCATCATCATGTCCAAATTACTGTGTTGAGAAGGATCGTTCTGCCATACTCAAACAGAGGGGTCAGTGCATGAATGTCATTCCACCCCAGAATATTGGGCAGAAACTGCTTGGGAACATCAACCTGACAGCAAAAACGGTATTTATTTTAAGTGGTCAAAGCTCTACAATCCTGTAGGAGCAGAAGGATAGCTAAAAGCTTTGATGAGTCAGGAGATCAACTCATGGCTTGCAGGTGCTAGCTAAGAAATATGTTAACATACGACTAAGAACAAACTGGAAAGACACAAAAATGCCCATTGCATGATTACAGAGCAAAGCAAAGTCCTGAGAAGCAGAGATATAGGATGCAGGGTTCTGCACCTGGGCTGTAACAACCCTCGCTCTCAGTACAGGCTTGGAGATGAGGTATTAGAAAGAAGCCCTGAGGAAAGGGACTTTGGGATCATGATGGATGAGAAGCTGGCCATGAGCAGGCAGTGGGCACTTGCAGCCCAGAAGGCCAGTCACATCCTGGGCTGCATCAAAAGGTGTGTTGCCAGCAGATCCAGAGAGGGGATTCTGACACTTTGCCCTGCTCTGGTGAGACCTCACCTGGAGTGCTGTGTGCAGGTCTGGAGCCCTCAAGAGAGGAAGGACATAAACCAGATGGAGCAGGTCCAGAGGAAGGCCATGAAAACGATCAGGGGGTTGAAGCACCTTTGCTACGAGGACAGGCTGAGGCAGCTGGGGTTGTTTAGCCTGGAGAAAAGAAGGCTCTGGGGAGACCTAAAAGTAGCCTTCCAGTACCAGAAGGGGACCTACAGGAAGGCTGGAGAGGGTCTGTTTACAAAGGTCTACAATGACTGGACAAGGGGCAGTGGCTTCAAGCTGGAGAAGAGCAGATCTAGGTTGGATATTAGGAACAGGTTCTTTACCGTGACAGTGGTAGACCACTGGAACAGGTTGTCGAGGGAGGTGGTTGAGGCCCCTTCCCTGGAGATATTCAAGGGGAGCCTTGACGAGGCCCTGGGCAACCTGGTCTAGTTGGGAGTATCCCTGCTAACAGGGGAGGTAGGACTAGATGACCTTTGGAGGTCCCTTCTGGTCTGGACCATTCTATGATTCAATACTATTTTTTCTGCTATACTCAACGCCCCAGCAGAGTCCTTCAAGTCCATTCTGAAAACAGGCTGCTGGGACATACTCTGAAACTTAATAGAGTAGTAACCAGGGGCTGGAGGTCCAGCACAAGGACATAAACTTTTGAGGCTATAGAAAGCACTACGCAGGCCCTGAAGCAATTAATTACATACCCGAGATATTTATTATGTATTTGTTAGATATATCAAGAAAATAAAGACCCCGCTACAAAACCCCTGGAATTTAGGGGCAGGGAAATGTAAAGATACTGATTAAATATATTAATTTGTAGTTATTAAATACCAATACTTGGCATTTAATTTTTCTCCTCCCATTGACTTAGAGCAGTAATACACAAGAAAATCCAATATATACTAGAATAAAACCTTCATAAAGAGAGTTTGAGAAATTGATGAGGCCTGAGGTACCCCATCAGTAAATTCACAATAAATTCCACGGCCTATAACATGCTGCAGACATTTCCAGTGCAATATTCTACATATGCCTTAAAATACATTCTTNTTAAAGGGCCTGCTCTCAACATACATTCTTTGCCCTTTTTTTTTTTTCTTCATTTAACTTTATTCAACTCATTGCTTTTCCGAATACACTTACCTAATGAAGGCAAAAATAAATTAGCACACACACAAAAAAAACCCCTTTTAATTCAGTAAATTGAGGGAAAAAAAAAAAACCAAAACCAAACAACTTCCTACACCCCTCCAAACCAAATAGGAAAAAACAAAACAAAACACAAAAAAACCACAAAAACACACCCTATTTATCACTGAACCACTTTTTTTTTTCCCTATAAACTGAATTTCTGGGAGCAAACTCTTGCTGTATATCGCAGAAGATATCACACAGAAAAGTGATCACCAGTTTTGACAGTTTACGTGCCTTGTATATTAGTAATTGACATTCATTTGGGAGCATTTCTCTACTTTTTGGAAATGTTTGTCTTGCTTGGTGCTTGCTAATTGGACATTTGAGAGTAAGAGCAACCTGTCATCCTAATGCTACTCCATAGTGAGATACTGGGGGAGGGGGAAATGCAAGAGAAACCATAATCATATGTTATTGAGAATGCTGAGACATGAGCAAAAATGGGAATATGTGGCCTTTGAGGGTAAAAGAATCCCCTTGGAGTTTTTTCCCCACTGTAGTTTGGTACTGCATATCTGTAGAACGTCTTCTGGTATCCCAGCCTGTGGTACAACAGCTACTGCAACATAAGGGATGTTTGTGAGTAAGTGAGAACCGAAGGAGCACTCACTAGCATTAGTGTGACAGGCACACACCCCTTTAGCAGCACTGTAAAATTAAAAAAACCCAAAGCCACTCATTTATTATCAGTTCTATAGTTGTCCAGTTAAATTCTTCAGACTTTCTCGTTTTTCTTGCAAGCTATTTTTCATGTTATGATGCAGTTCAATGGCATTTTTCAAAATGCAATTTTAAAAGAAAGATGCAAAGCCCTGAAAAATTATCTTCTAAAAACAATGACCTAAATGTAAGTTTGAAAAGAAAGGACATGTAATTCCTTCCCTCCCTCTCGCAGAGCGAAACAAATTAAATTTTATAAACATCCATCTGGGATTCAGGATGTTTAATTGCATTTTTACAACAGACGGAAATGAAAATGAGTAGTTTACTTCAGCAGTTGGTACAGTCCTAGCCTTGGAAATTTATCATAGTTTGCCATGTAATTGAAGCACTCAATTTCCAACAGCTACTGCTCTCAGCCTGGGGAGGCACTGAGGAGAAAAATAAATAAATAAAAATCACCAACAAATTACACGTGATGAATTTTTAGTAGCCTCAATATGGGTTTTTTGTGCCAAGAGGAGACAGGATACCAGGCAACAGACTGCCTGAGAGAAGGTTAACGAACTGGGGAGTGAAAAGAAGAGCCTATGTTAAAGGTGACCTTCCCCGAAGAGGTATTCCAGCGATACTGGGGGAGGAGGAAAGGCTGTGACTGCTATAGAATTATATTAAAAGTAGCTTATCATTCACTTCTGAAAGAGAGTTGTCCTGGCAACTTTGCTTTGTATTGAGTCATTTGCTACGGCACTTATGCATTTTGTATGCCTTTGACGTATTTTCTTGATTGGACTTTTCAGGAATCCGGCGCTGAGATGCTAAATCTTTAATCCTACATCATAAGACAGATACCGAGCTACTTAATTCTACCAGAATGACTTCTGCTCCAGGACTGTAAAGGATCAAAGCACAGGCAGCAGTTTTATCAATGTTTTCTTGGACTTCAGCAGAATGTAGGCACCAGAGTCCGAATCTACTTACCCACGGGCTGAAATAACTTGTCCTTGTCAGGGCACTGGGGGTGGAACAAAAATCTGAAATCATAGTTTTGCATTCTAGCTAGTCAACTGTGCCTTGTTTTAGAGTGACAGATCTTTATGATGGCCGGTGGCATCTGTGGAAGAATCTCTGCAAGGCATTACTGTGTCTCCCGCAGCACTCGACCAAGAGATTCGCATTTTCCTCATGTTGCATTTAGAAGAAAGTCACAGGGGCTTACGTAGATATGCTCTGCCTCGGTAATGTGTTTTAATACCTTATTATTCCAGTTGAAAGAAAAGAGAAAAGATTTAAAAGAAGAAAAAAAGAAAGAAAAAAAAAAAGAATCATCTTAAATTGATTTAAGCAAGCGAGCATCACGCTGCAGACTGGATGTGAGGAGAACACTGATGTCTCGATGCAGGTCTCCTGGCATCAGTCCCTTTCAGGACGTGCCAGGTAGGAAAAACACCTCTAACTCACACTAAAGGGGGCTGAACTCACTAGAGATTAGAGCCACTGGAAGATGGGAACTTGTTCTCTTAATTCATAATTCTAAGAAAACATCAGCCTAGCAGCACTTACCAAAAAATAATAATAATAATAGAAGGCAAATAAAGCTTTAAGAACAACTACAGAAGTGTTAAAGAACTGAAGAGCAAGCATACAGAACAGTGAAAACAGGGGGTTTATACATTTTAAGTACTACAAGACAGACATCCTGGTCTCTCTAAGCTAAAAAACCACTTGGAAGTCAGCACAAGACAAACCACTTAACTGTATGTAAACCAGTATCTGCACTACCTGAAGAAACCACAGAGAATATCAAAAATAAATCTAAATCTTCATATATAGTATAAAGTTTTGACAGCTCAGACCTACCCCACTGGAAAGAGTGAAGGTCTTAAATGGACAGAGATAATTCGGCCAATTCAGAAAATCTAAAATAAGCACTAAACGGCCCCTCAACCACTCTCCCTCAGCAGCACTTCCTGTACCATACCCAGTCTGCAGGGAGATGCAAGTGTGGTGATGATCTTCCATCCTGGTTCAGCACACAGGTGAGAAGAAACACGAAGCAGGATGTATTATAAATATATGCCATCAAGTCACCATCTTTTCCATGCCTTCTAGACACAACTACATGGGTCTGAAGGCTTTTTACTTCGAATCCTTCTCCTCTTATCCGCCTGCCTCTTATCCTCCCTCCCGTCAGACTTTAAAGTTGGCCAATGCGCCTCCAGGCAATTACGGTGTCTCTCAGTCTTACTCAATCTATTTATGTGCAAAAGGTCTCACCTCCAGGTGTACATTTTGGTGATATTTTTAAATACTTGTGTTGCAATACTTTGCAATAGCCCTTTGGGGCTCCAAATCTGGCATTTGATGAAGATTGACTAAATTTAAAAAAGTAGTACAGGATACAAGCTAAAATACTGCATTGCTTGGGAAGAAATGTGTTGTAAAAGAGTGTCTAGAACATTTATTTATATATTATTAATATATAATTTATATATTATTATTTATATATTAATACACACAATGAGACAGTACCTATTTATCTTATGGGCAAGCTCTAATAAAAGGAAAATCTAAACTCTCTCAAATCTAAATCTGTTCACTTAGATCAATGACAATGCAGCTAAAATTGCATGCTTAAATACATGTACTTAAATAAATGTCCTTCTGATATTGGAGTAAACAGCCAGTCTAAAAGCACCCAAAATCCTAGATGTTCTGTTAGAACATAGTCTCTTCACTGATGAACTCTACCTGGTAAGACAGAAGATAAATTATTATTCATACTCTTAAATATTAAAAAAATTGGGGGGGGCACATATCAAATTATTACATCTTGGCCTATTACAATGCCAAGATGAGTATATGATGAATATTTAGGAGAATTCATTCTTTTTGGAGGGCAGCTTTCTCCCTGATGAAAATGAACACCTTTTGCTATTATGGTAGGACGTGATTGATAAAAACATTTCAGCAGAGTAGTCGCAAAAGAACTGGCCTTATTCTTACGCTGCCTCAAAAGGATGACATTTCAATTATCAACACAGTATGATACTGTACAGACAACAGGTAAGTAATTTAATAGATCAGCCCAGAGCTTCCTGTAAGCAATACATACAATTCAATTAGTTTCTCACAATGGAGTACAGCGGTTATTTGAGGAGCTTTAAGCGCTTCATCTGGTAATTCTTCACGGGGGCAGGAATGCCCCACTGTTTCCATTCACATCTGTCACTCAGCATTAAAGTTTCAGAGCACCGTGAGCGCGGACACCGAGTATGTGGTGGCACCCAGATTCACCCATGTGTGGTGAGAGCCTCACTGGTGAGGATATTTCCAAAATAATCACTAAGATGTGTCCAACTGAATGGGAGCAGTGACTGTCAGCCACCGCCAGCATTGCAGTCTGCCCCAACCCAGCTTTTGGTTACTGATGAACTCAAAAACCAGTCCAGTTTTGAAGGCATAAATATTTCTACGCTGTATTTTAGGAAAATCACGAGTTTCATAGTTTTGCCTTAACTGTCAGCAGTCTTAGAACTGTTAAGATTGAAGACATGACACTATGTTGTCCCTCTGATTATTTCTCTTTGTCCAAACTCAGTACAGATTTGCCCATGGCTTTATACCAGGGACTAATCTGGCACACAATAGCACAGAAGTATGTACATATGCACACACTTCATTATATCCTTGTGTAGCTCCTGCTGACTCTTCTCTTTTCTTCACCTTCTCCCCTCACCATGTGCAACTGGCTTACCTCCTCAGGTAGGTTTCTCTTAAAATCTTATTTTATATTTTCCCTTCTATTTAGCATCAATTTGCATCTAATTTTCTTTGTTTGGCTACATTTTTAGAAGTTTTTAACTGATTGAAGAAATTAAAAATCTTCTTGCTCTCACTATAAAAGCCCTGCTGCCTTTCCAGGGCTCTCGAGGAGCTGTGCACACAGGCTACTGAGGATAGTTAAATATTAATTAATCAGCAAGGTAGAATACTTAAAATTAATTTGGTCTCTGTTGAGACTCTCTCATTCAGAATTTTAAAAGACTTTCTTTGGTTTAATTTCCTTGAGAAATGAATTATGCTAAATTAAAGTACGGTCACTTCAGTTCTGACTCTTCTGAAACGTTGCAGCTTAACTGCATTTGAATGAAATCTGCAGATGAAGACAATCCTTAGACTTCTCTTCTTTGCTTCTCCTTTCCTGAACTGATAACAGATGTTCACAAAAGTTGTGTTAGGCTCCAGCACAGCAATTCAAGAGGAGCTTATCACTGGTGGTGAATATTTGTTTGTCTGGACACAAATTTGATATTTTGGGGTAGCTGGCTACATGAATATAACCATTAGACCCCGCACTTAAAGTAATTAATTTCACATGTATTTTCTACATAGAGTTCCACAGTTTTTACTGTCACAAATTCAAGGCATCATTACTAGAGAATTAGATGGTGCTGATTGTACCCAACACAAGAGATACTTGGACATGAGCACATTTAAAACATGTAGGTGAATGCATAGATGTGTACTTAAAGATTCTGAATGTGAAATATAAGTCATACTTTTTTCCATAATCCAGGAAAATCTACATCATCAACATTAGCAGTTACTGTATGTACTCCAACTTGACACTTTTTAGTTCCAAGCTGGATGCACCTGAGCACAAGTCATTACCATGTTTGACCAGCAACTGCTCTCTCAAGAGCTGCAAGAAGCCAGACCCCCCCACATCAAGTCCTTGACCCCAGGGACTCAGCTAAGGAGAAAAATCTGAACTAGGAATTTAAAGAATGTCTTCTACAACTAACATAGTGAAATGTAGCCATTCAGACTAAAGAATCCACAGCCAAACTTCTGAGAAGTGCCATAAAAGCATAATTCATATTTCCAGAGTTGACCAAGGACTCCGTCATTATTGTGAGATTAGAGGCAAGTTAAGAGTTTGGTGTTACTCTAAGGGTGTCACTCTATTTAGTCAACATCTTAACAGAGACATCTAAGAATGTGCAAGTAGAATTTAAATTAATTGGGTTATACGCTGAAACAGTAAGTTAAAAATACACATAGCCTGAAAACACCTTGAAGCAAGTTAAGGCCATCACACCGTACTGGAAAAGAGAATAGTGTTGTGTGATGACTGGTATCATCATGTTATTGTACATAAAGAGGACATAAGTTTGGGTTTCCTAATGGCCACAAAGCAGTGCCAAGTTTTATCAATTCTATTTTTCTACTTGGCTTTATCAGAGCCAGTCCCATAAAGTAACCAATTAAAGATCAAAGTGCTGTCTGCACGTACTTCAGTGCCCACAACATATTTCTAAGGCCACTCATTATTGCCATTTTGCAGATTGTTCGTTTATTTCACATGCAAACACGGTATGGAATTGGCAATCCTCTATCTCTAATGTTCTTGTAGAATTCAAACACTGAACTATTACATGAAGAAAAAGTATATTTGTTAATGTGTGTTCATATTTGGGATATCCCTTGCAGATTGTTTGTTACATATAGAATTATAGAATCATTTAGTTTGGAAGAGACCATTGGGATCATCGAGTCCAACCATCAGCCCTACTCTGCAAAGTTCTCCCCTACACCAGATCCCCCAACACCACATCCAATCTACTCTCAAGCATATTCAGGGAAGGTGACTCCACCACCTCCCTGGGCAGCCTATTCCAGTGACTGACGACTCTGTGAAGAATTTTTTCCTAACATCCAGCCTAACCCTACCCTGCTGCAGCTTGAAGCCATTTCCTCCCATTCTATCACTAATTTCCCATGAGAAGAGACCAGCACCAACCTCTCTCCAATGCCCTTTCAAGCAGTTGTAGAGAGTGATGAGGTCTCCCCTCAGCCTCCTCTTCCTCAAACTAAACAGTCCCAGCTCCCTCAATTGCTCTCCATAAGATTTATTTCTCGAGGCCTTTCACCAGCTTCATTGCCCTCCTCTGCATTCACTCCAGCACCTTGATATCTCTCTCATGTTGAGGTGCCCAGAACTGGACACAAGACTCAAGAGGTGGCCTCACCAGTGCTGAGTACAGGGGAACAATCACCTCCCTACTTCTGCTGGTCACACCTGGGCACACTGCTGGCTCATATTCAGCCACTTGTCACCCAGCACCCCCAGGTCCTTTTCTGTCAGGCAGCTCCAACCACACTTCCCCAAGCCTGTAGCGATGCATGGGGTTGTTGTGGACCTGGCACTTGGCCTCGTTGAAGGCCATGCCATTAACATGGGCCCATCAATCCAATCCATCCAAGTCCCTCTGCAGAGCTTCCCTGCCCTCATGCAGATCAACACTCCCACCTAATTTAGTGTTATCTGCAAACTTACTGATGGTGCTCTCTACATGCTTGTCTAGATCATATGAACATATGGTTATCCTGGTTTTGAAGAGACTGCTATTCGTTAAATTAAAAGTTAAATTACACTCTATATCTACAGTCCTCTAAAAGCATAGTCATATTTGGGTGAGTCACCTGACTGGTGACGGTAAGCTCAGCACCTGCCTGTTTAGACACAAAGCTCATTTTGCCCAGCATGCACCACTTCACGTTAATCTATGCTGAATTTTATCTGCCATTTTACTGACTTTGAGAATCATCGCACAAAGTCTATCTATGATGGAAAGTGCCTCTAAAGTGAACAAAAACTCAACCACCAAAGAACTGTCTGCTTACTCTAAGGTGGTATTTATTACAGCTTGCATCCAAATTTCTACTCAAGTATATTCTTACTCCTTACCGCTTCCATACTCCGAGTTAATCTGTACAATGGTTTGAGGAAAAGGGCACACACCGAGAAGAACTGCAGTAAGTCACGTAGAGCTGAGATAGTCTTAATGCCACCATTTCCTCACATTTCATGTGCATAATTTGATAGCTTTCTAAGAGTTCCTTTAAGAGTTATTTTTAAACACAACGTCGAGCACCATGTCCTACATACAGCTGAAGTTTTAATATTATCTTTATAAATTATGTCAGTGGTTTGGACTCTTACAAGAATGTTACAGAACACCAAACTTCCAAAGAAAGATCATTAAGGATGGCAATGGGATGCTTTTCAATGTGTCATTAGTAAGAGACGCTGAACTGTTTCTTTCACCATAATTAAGATTCAGATTTGGAATTGAGAGAATAAAAAATTCAGACAATCTTTTCAGAAGAAATGGTATGCAGCATGGTAACTCTGTCGGTCCTCTTCCCATTAACATACCACAAGAAATCTAAAGACTTCAAAGACGACTCTTTTGGAAAGATCTGGAGAAAAAAAACCCCAACTTCGTGGAACAGGTTATATGATGGAGTTAACGTGTTATAAATATGGGATGTTTGGGTGAAATATTTAAATATATTCAGGAGAATATGTTTAAAGATTAGGGTATTGCCTTTAGATCCCCTACTTCAAGATACCCTCCCACCCACACCAGTTCTTCTGCCGCTTCAGACTACCGCTTCAGTCTCCTGTGATGTTCAGTTGATCTGCCATATGCAGGATTATAAAGTTTGAAGTTGAAACATTTTGCACAGCACTGAGGTTTGGAGATACTGCTTAAAGAAAGAAAGGGCTATGCAAATTGGGGGAACCAAAGGCAGCCTATCTAGACCGTTTTCTGAAGAGGGGAAAATTTATAATTTGCAAGTGATTAGCAGGGGTTTATTATCATATATTTTCTAATTAGTTACATCACTTCAGATCTGAGTGATCCTCTACAAAATAACTGGAAGTTCACAGCAGGTCTGCAGCTGCAGTGCGTGAGAGGTATATAGCTAGGACTGACTATTTGGGTGAACAAAAGAAATACTTATAATCTCCTCCATCTTTAAGCAGAATGTAGCATAACTGCACTAATTTATGGCATTCTCTGCACTACCTAGTACTTCTTTTAAGCCAGCTGCTGCTGAGTTTAATACATTTTGGGCTTTTGTCTCAGAGTACTGTCTATAGCAGTAGTATAACAAAAAGGCAGTAGACTCAACCATGCAACAACACAAAAATCCTTATAAGAGGAGCAAAATTCAACTAATAAATCTGACAAAAGGACTTACAACAAATAGAATCATAGAATCATTTTGGTTGGAAGAGATCCTTGGGATCGAGTCCAACCATCAGCCCTACTTTACAATGTCCTCCCCTACACCATATCCCTCAACACTACATCTAATCTACTCTTAAACACAGTTAGGGATCGTTTACGTTGGCAGCGGGGTTTGTTTATTTTAAGGTATTTTTTCTCCCAGTGTCTAAATTTTACGTTTAGCTGCCTCGGTCACATAGTACTATGAACCCTACTCAAAATTCAACTTTGTAACATTTCTGCATCCTCCATATCCTTTCATAAGAGTAATTTCTCTCTGAGGCAGAGTAATAAAAAGACTAGATGGAGAAAAGCTATCAATGTTAGTCAGGAACTTGAGAAAGCATGAACTACAACGTGGAACTTCAAATGGAATCTCATTGGTTTCTTTGAAATTAATAAGGCTTCCTTCCCAAAGTTTTCACCCTTGCACATTAGAACTTGTACAATTATATATGTATATTGAGAGACAGCGCGAGAGAACAGTGCACCTCTGTATATAAAAAAATATCTGAAAGCCTGGAGGTTCAAACTACCTCATATAGGCAACAGACAGAGAGGCAGACCATAGGTATGGAATATAGGTATATAGGAATATAGGTATGGAATTCTTTTGCTTTAAAAAATAATAATACACACAAATAAAAAAACACACTAATGAACAATACGGATCTGATAACAGAGGAAGAAATATTTCAGCCACACAAACACCACCACAAAAAAAGCATTTGGAAACACATGAAACCCACGTTTTCCTGTGAATGTTGACAGTTTAGCTTTTTCACGACATCTTCAAGCTACAAGCTCCTTTTTAAATAAAAATCCTATTTGCATAAAAAGGAGAACATCCTTTTCATCTGTTCTTTGTCTCATGTTTAGGATTATTTTGATATTTTGGATTATTTAGTTTTAATTTATTCCAAGTCTCATTTCATTTTCCACGTGTTTTCAACAGAAGTTAATGGANTCATAGAAAACTCCAGTTTAACAAGAATTTATAAATACCTTGAGAGAACAAAGGCAGGGTTATTCAGTTGGTAGCATACTCCTGAGTGCTAAAGCCATTCTTTACCAAAAGACTTTGGACGTGCCACGGTGTGCCCTAA
>VZTM01022092.1:0-13516 GCA_013400555.1 Jacana jacana | reverse complement strand
GTTGTTCAATTTAATTTTTACACTGAAAGAAAAAGTTTATCCATTTTATGGGGCATGCAAGCAGCTGTTTAACGAAGCCACTAACAGCTACCTTTCATGAAGGAATATAAACAGACAGATTGGATTCTATTTATAATCCTCCAGTTCCTGAGTCAGCATTCCTTTCAATTCCTCGAACAGCCTCAGAATGGAGACACAAGAACTGAACCAACAAGAGGCAAAAGATGACCTTCAACAGTTGGGAGAAGTTGGGATGCAGGTCTGAATTTGAATGCCAGGGCTTTGGGATTATTTTTTTTATTATTATTATTTATTTAATCTAATTCACATATTGCAGCTTGAGATCACTTCTCGGAAAAAGGAAGACCTTCAGTTAACAGCCTATAATAGATCTACAGATTATGAATAATACGAGAAAAGTCTGGATATTCATGCACATTTATGACAAAAGATGGCAACAACATGACAACTACATGGCAACTACATTCTGTGAATGTAGTTTTTTCCTTTTCTGAAATCCAACATTAAAACACTATTCCTCCATTTAGCCGCATTAATTTCAGCGTAAACTAAGATATTCAGTAAGAACAGAACTCTCTTTGAATCAATTCTACAACTGATTTTTTAAACACTGCATATTTTGAATACCATTAATTAAAAAGAAAGTATTCATTTTCTTGATCAGACTGTTCTTAAGCACTCTTCAAGCACAGTTCAAGCAAAAAAATCCAACCAGGCTTGAAATGATAAATCATACAGCAACATGCATTACAGACTAAGAAAATAATTATGTTTCTAAAGAAAGGCCTATATTTACTGAAAATTAACCGTGGTCCAGGTGAGATATGTTATGAACACCAGGTTGTGTAACTTTCCTAAAGAAAGAGGACAGATAGCGATGTATACATATTATGGATGATAAAGCAACTGAAAAAGCAACTATGACTAGACAGAAAGGAAAAAATAACACCCTGTGCATCAGTAAATGATTAATGCAAGAAAGAGTAGCTATATGACTTTTTTTTTTTAACTCTGAAAAAGAGATGAACTAAGTTCTAAGCAAAGGCAGATAACCTGACTCTTATCACAAGCCTGAACATCTGAAGAAAGTAACTCTTGATATTTTTCTCCACTTACTATTAACTGCAGTGTTCTGACCAGCTGATGTTTTCTGAATCCACAAGGGGAGATGAACTACAGTACACCCTGTTATGTCAGTATTCTGCATGGCTTTTATCACTGGGTGTGAACAGAAACTTTCAGGCATGTGAAACTCAGAATAAGATACATTTCTCAGACAATCATGGTAAGAAAAAATCCTCAAATTTAAAAGTAACTTGTATATCGAGGATTATTGCCTTTTTTTTCCCAAGATTATTCTTACTTCAATTTTCACAAAATTATTATCTAGGTGAGAAGATTTATATTTTTAAGATTAAGTATGCTTTGTAGTATGCACACAGATTAAGTAGGCTGTCCTTGGGCAACCTTAGCTATTCTCAAGGATTTGAATTACAATCTCTGTCAATGATTCCCAGATTTCTTTCCTCCTCACTCACTTCCCTTTTGTTCACACTTGTAATTCAAACTGCTTCTACAGAATCTTCTCCAGATGTCCTCTTGCCAAATGAAAATCAGCATGTCAAAGCCAGCTCCTCTTCGCTCTCCCAACTCCTTCCCTCCTGTTCTGCTGTAACTGTCAACAAGTCTGCCATCCTCCCTATCCAGACCTTGAGTACTGGTATCATTTTCAGCTCTTCTCCACTTGCAAAGGTTCCATAGACTCAAGTACATACTTAATGTTAATCCTACTGCCTTCTATATAATCTCTCTGCAGCAAAGTTTCAAAATAGACATCAAATAAACATCAAGTGCCACAGACTGATTGAATGAAAGGAGGATTTACCAGCTGCAGAAGGACTTACTAAATCTGACAGATAAGAAAATGGAAACTCTTACTCCTGCAAAAAAATGTTGTATCAATTATTAGTCTTCTGGTTTTCTACATACAGGTAAAGTTAAATGAGAATGACACAGAATTTAAACTAATTGTTAGCAAGTGAACAATACATCAGGCACTTACTAAAAAAGGCAATGCCATCTGTATTAAGCAAGGCTGCCTGATATGAAAGTCTTACACAGTATCAGGTCCTACTCCCATTTCACAGTGTGGGAACAGTTATGGCTTTACTGTAGAACATATAACTAAATCAGTTACCACTAACATTTCATATTAGTTCTCTTTATCATCCACACACTTTTAATTCATCCACGGGCACAATCTCTTTGATTCATCCCATTAGGTCTAACCCTGTAACATAATTAAGAGAAAGGGTCCTTCTTTCAGGTCTGATTTCAAGGTCATTTTAATTTTTGTATGAAATAAAGCACAACAGAAATCAATAGGTTTTGCATTCTAATTTATAGTCAGTCCCTAGACTGCATTTCAGTGGCACCTTTTTGGAGCAAACATTTTCATAGACAAGAATAACATGCACTCGTAATGGAACATGTAAGCTAAAACAATTATCATACTTAGCATGAAAGATAAGGGATTTAATATTTTCGTTTCATTTTCTTTTAATCCCTCTTAATTCAACACAATGGACAATACTTCCCTCTCTTGAGGTGACTACAGTAATCCAATATGTTCTTTATTATTTTAGAAATTCCCCAAATCAGACAAGTTTAATACTTGTCTGATTAATACTTAATACTCAGGAGGAGAAAGTATGCCTTCTCAAAGGGATCCTGGCCCCCGCTGCCATTCAGGCCCACCTCACCACTGGGCTGGGGTTGTGCCCCTTCTGGCACCGGTTGCCACCGCTCCACCATGCCCTACGTGCAGAGACAGTGTTTGGCACAGCCACCATTGCTGGACACCATAACATTGGCAGATACTTCTCCCTGATGGGACCAGCTCCCAGCCAGGAGCCCCAGGGCACAGCTGTCCCTATAGCCAGGGGAAGGGACAGCGCACTTGTCACCCCAACCCCACTATCCCCACCAGCATCACCACTAGCCTCAGCCTGCTGGTCAGAGTCATCTCGTGAGGGAGCTGTGGACATGGAGGACAAGCAGCTGCTCTCTGAGCCCAGGAAGCTCTCTGACGAAGTGGACCATCTCAAGGTGCTTTTCGAAAGGGAAAAGGACAAGGTCATTCCTCTGCATCCCAAGAACCTGCTGGCACATCAGCCAGGGCTGAGCGGCAATCACCTCAGGAGGACACCTTGGCTTGGGGATCCCTCAGCAGATGAACTAGGGAGCCAACCTCTCCCTCTGCCTGCTCCCCACAAGGGAGCGAGGGAGGGGGTGCCCTGAACATCCCTGTGACCCTACCAGCCCCTCACCCTGTGGAAGACCACCTCGTCCCACAGGTTCTCATAGCCTTGCTCCAGGCGGGCATAGTCCTGCACCAGGCTCTAGTAGCGTGCCTGGTGCTGAAGTATTAAATTTGAAAGAAAATTTACCCATTCTAGTTTTCATGAATGTATAATATTTTAAATTGCAAGACAGATTTCTATATATATTTCAAATGAAAACCAAATGTTACCCTAATCTTCTTAAGCAAGTTGCCTGAAATAAGATGCCTAAGACTGGATACTTAGCACGACTTTCACTTTATAAAGTGAAAATTTGCTCTCATCTCTTAACCTAGCTGCTTTATTTTTTTTAACGCAGCACGAAGCAGTACACTTCAGAACCACAGCATGAAGCAGAAAGGGCATTTGTGGAATTTAGAAACAGAAAATATAATGAAATCTGAACCCACTGATCAGGAAAGTGATAAAGACAAAGCAAAAGAATCCCTGGTAATAGAATCATACAGAGCAAAAGAATTCCTGTTAATATCTGGAGCTTACTGCAAGCATTGTTCTGACAGACAGTTACAGCTTCAGATAAGAACCATCAAGTTTATGCTGTGTTTGCCTGAATTGTTAGCTTTTTATGTAGGGCTAATTGTGTTCACTGGCTGGCCAAAAGGGCCTGGATACATTATAGATATTTCATATTTATCTAGTATAAATGGGCAAAGTGTTCTCTAATTTTGATAATTCTCAACCACTGAGCAATAGAATTCCCTCAGCACTGACTACAAAAAAAAAATAAAAATCCATAAAAGCATTTTCAGGTTACAGGATATAATCACTGCAGACGGATGGCTTTGACTTTTGAATTTTAAAAATAGTTTCAGAAGTACTCAATTCACATAAAACCAAAATTCCATGGAACAGAGCACTTTTTTTTTGAGGGGGAAAATATCTCAAGAGATTAAGTGTTGTTTCCATTGTCTTTGAACTTATAATTTCTTAGTTAATGGATGTTTTCATTGTCTGCTGCTTACATCTTTGTAAGTAACATCTGAGCTTGTCGTTTTGCATGTGTTCTCCTGCCTGTGACTCAATGATTTCTGTCTATCAGTTTAGCTCATAAACAGGGCAGGCAAGCAAGCAAACACAGAGCCATATGGGAATGTAAGTACAACTAATTACTGACTTGTTTTAGTTTCAGCTAAACTTGGACTTCATCCTAGTACTTTCTTCACATAAGCCATTATGTCACATACTGAAGCAAAGTAAGGGATAAAGAAAATTCAATCTAAGTTAAGAAGTCAATAAAATGTTTGCAGAACATCTATTTCGTAAAGCTGAGAAGGGCCTACTAATGACTGTCCAGCTGCTCATATTGCACCACTGGTATTAACACCCAAACTTCCTACCAGGGAATCCATTTGAATAAAGCTTGATTTGTGATGTGGAGAGGTGATGGGTGGGCCAGTCCCAGCCCAAGCTTGTACACAGGCTCCATTTTTCTGGAAACAGGCAATGATTTGGATTAGAATACACTCTATGTCAGCATAGCCCTGGAACGCAGGTCAGAAACCAGTCTTTCCTCAAGAGAGAAAAGTCTTCCATCACCTACAATTGTTCAGTCAGCAGATTCCCACATAGATTTTGCAACACAGAAGATATAACTGACTACATGCTAGCCCATCCTACAGAAGTGATACGCTTTAAAAAAAAATGTAGCTGTCCACCTGGAAGAAAGCCCTTATAATTACAGTTTTAAAAGCCCTTTGTATGCTGTTTTCTGGAGGTTCTTGAATATTCAAAAGCTAATTTTTCTATTTATTTAGGGGTAAGGGAGTGAAGTGTTGCTTGTTGGTAGTGTGGGGGTGTTTTCCTGTTGGTTTTGGTTCCTTTGGCTTCTTAAACAGCTTGCTCTCTTTTGCTGTCTCTGCAGGAGATCAGTACAGAAGTTAAACAAAAGCTTTTTAGAACCTTTGTGCATATAAAGATCATTTAAAGAAAACAACAAAAAATCCAAAGACACATGAGTAAGGAACTGAGGAACTGGAAGGCAGTGTATGAAAAATCCTGCAAAACACCTAAAATGGCATCAGGCAAGGTGAAAAGAGGAAGAGTACCACAGAGAAAATATACAATTGGAAATTTTTATATTTATATATAAAATATAAAAATATATGTAAACATTTATATATATATTACATATATATATTATAGAGAAACATGACAAAATGAAGACTCATATGAAGTAACTACTTAACTACTCCTTTACCGATTTCTTTCCTTGGGAAGAGAATTTTCTTTTTTAATTGGAGCTCAATTATGTTTGGTTCAAATTGTTGAATTTTGGTTACTTCTGCAGGTCTTTCATATACTGACAATTTTTTAGAGCATCCAATTTAAATAATGGCCCAGTCATTCAAATGCATTTTCATTTATCATATTTTCATGCTTCATATCCTAAGACTAGCACCCACTGTTCACATAACACTTTCATAAACAATATATTGGCACATAATTTTCATAACTCATGGATTAATTGAGGCTCAGAGTTTGTATATTGAAGAGTACAATGGCTAGAACAAGCAGGAAGCAAGTATTCTCTTAAATCTCAGACTTGTACACTTTTACTCGAAATCTTTTCAGTACTAGTACAAAGAAACAGCCCATCTTTCTCAACATGGTGCATCTGGACAAGGTTATGATTTCACTCAGCACAATAGCATCAACTTTAATCAAAAAAATTCAAACCCGTTCAAACTAAGTACATTACAAAACCAAGTTAAGGAAGAGAATAGCATTTGTGTAGAAACAAAAAACTGAACACAATACTTGGCTTTTGTTCCCTTGCTAGATTTATTGAGAAGTTGGAAGCCAAAACTCTCTTTTTTCTTTTTTCTTTTTTTTTTTTTTATGTTTTTGTTTTAATTTAATGTCAATATCTAGAAAAAACATCTGGTTATTCTACACAATATTATAACTAAAATTGCCAGAGAACAGAACGTCTTTTGCAGAGAGTACTGAATGTAGCTCCCAACTTTCTCAGGTTTTATTTTCAAAATGATAAGGGCTATTTACTACTTTCTTTTATGTCTTCCTGTAGAGAGGCAATTCTTGGATTCAGTTTGGGTCTGTCATCTACTCTTACAACCTACTCAGTGATACCAAAGACCCAGTTTGTTTGAGGGTGTATTTACTGTTAATCTACCTGGAATCTGGAGAATAATTTAAATATCTAGTCTTCGAGAAAAACTGAGATCTGAAAGGTGGTTTTATTTTATTAATAGCATACTTAAGCTTATATGTCACTGAACAAGGATGAACAAAAATGGACAAACCCCACAATTCTTCATCCTGGCTTTTCCTACAGGTTATACTTACTCCTCATCAGGATCAGCCTACTTTTTAAATGGCAATTGAGGTCATCTGGAATATCATGCAAGATTTTTGTGTGTCTGTAACTCAATTCTTACATGATTTTATTATAAATTGTGGCAAATAACTGACAACTTAATCTCAATTGTATTACACAATAAAGCTAAAATTCAATATGAATTCAAAAAATCACATGCATGACCATATTTCTTTTTGTGGTTATGTCAACATAGACATGAACTGCAGACACTGAAAAATGGAATTTGCAGCACAATTTTTAGAATGAGCATCAGACAAAAAAAAGAAAAAAAAAAAAGAGAAGAGACCTAGATCACTTCTATTTTGTTCATTTTTCGAAAAGCATTCTAGTTTTTTATTATTTAAAAAAAAAAAAAAAAGATAATATCAGCTTTAATTGCTCTTTTGCAGGTTACTTTGAATGTCTGAGTGCAAGTAGTTTAATTCATGAGATCCATTCCCCAGCTGGTATGCATCATTATAATACTACTGGTTATACTGGAGCTATGCCACTAACATCTAACAAGTCCTTGTGCTAGGAAAATTCATAACTAGTGAGAAGGCTACCAGATTAACAAGCAGGGTACTTCAGTCAAATATTTAAGCAAATCTGTACAAACGTCATGCTGTATTTATTTGCATTTATATTTATTTGCATAGGCATAAAATGTCATAGAACTTAGAAATACCTGAAAGCATGAGACAGAGAAAGGATAACTTTCCCTAACAAGTAAACTGACTATATTTTATAACAAGTTCTGCAATATTACATGAATAGCAAGACCTTTCTGTCCTTGTAAACTGCTGCTCCAGTGTAGCATGTACTGAAAACATGCAAATATTCAGATAAAGATGAAACAGCAGCAAGCCAGGCAATTACAAAGTCAAAATAGCAGACAAGAAAATTTAAGTAGCTACTGTGTCTGGTTTTGAAGTGGAAGGAAAGTGAAAGCAAANAAAAAAAAAAAAAAGAGGCAATCAATAATCCCCCATATACAAATTACTTTTTAAATATAAGAGTATGATAGTGGTCTCTGCAAACATTACCAATAAAGGTGGTTGTTCCACTCAATGACCAAATATCTTTTAGTTTTAATAGACTAACTTTTAATTTCTTGCCTTATTGGTTTACCATTCATATGACATAAATTATAAACTATAGCTTACTGTAATTCAACAAATGAATCTGAATGAAAAATGTCACATAAAAGGTATTTACATCAAGTGTTTTTTTCCCTTTATTAAGAACTGCATATCTATCATCAGTTTTTACTTGACTAAGATTTGTTCCAAGTGCTAAAAGAAATTATGTTCCCCATATCATGCTATAGCTATTTTTATTCAACAAATTAATCTAATGGGAGGGAAAAAAATCCTCTCTAAAGATATCCTCACATAACCATATTCCACTTCAGTCAGAAATACTTATAAGAATGCATACATTAGGTACTTGAACTTCAAATAGTATGTCTTCAGAGTTTTTGCTTCTTTAAATGATGCCTATGTACTGCCTATGTGCTTCTTAAAAAAATCAGAAGCAAAGCTTCACTGTAATGATTAAATAGTAAATGCATAATCCATTAAATTAGCTCTAGAAGTGTATACAATAACATATACCCATAATTTGCATAGATATTGCTTTATATGATTATGTTATTAAATAATTCAAGCAGTCACAGGCCAGGAGTCCTCTTCTATGGTCTTTTCAAAGGCATCAAGCAAAGTATACAGACTAAGGGACAATTATCAGGATGGAAAACAGTCAGGTGAGTGCACAAGTCAGTGAGCGGGAAAAGGTACCTTTATTCATGTTGATCAATAATGTAGAGAAGGGAGAAAGTAATAAATCTCCCAGTCTGGATGATACCACGCTCTTTCAGGTAGTCAAATGCCATGCCCTAGCAAGTAGCTCAAGTCACCATACCATGAGGAGGAAAAAACATGGCAGATTATCTTCCACATGGACAAGTGTAAGAGAACGCATTGTGGAGGGAGAGATGGGGAAATCTAAACCATGCCAGCAAGACACTAAAATTGGGACTGGCAGTTACAGCTTAAGAAAAGGACACTGGAATCATCACTAGCTGTTCTCTGAAATCAGTGACTCAAACAGGCAGTGACAGCCAAGAGAGCTAACAGTTTGTCAGATTCATTCAGGAAGGGTATGAAAAACAAGACAAAGTGCTTAATTTTCATGACTGCATAAAATCTTGCTGTGTTCACATCCTGAGATCTGCATTCAGAGCTGGTCACCTCAGAAAAAGAATGCTGAAAAAGAAGTAAGGTCATGCTGTCATAGGCAACAAAACAGTTGGGGAATTCCAATCAATGTAATTGATTGCCAATTAAGAATGGTTTGTTTTCTATTGCTGCTTCTTGATTCTTACCCCACTGTCCTATTATGGTTTCCTACACTGGTCGCTCTCCCTTTAGAGTTTATATCTTCTCCTATGACTTCTCTACAGTCCTGTTCAGGCAGCTCTTCATTCCTGTCCCTGCTCACGCAACCTGGCATCTGTCCTGATTCTACTCCTTTCCTTCAGCATCTCTTTTCCCTATTGCTCCTCCTGCCTGAGTGTGTTTCTTGTTTATCATTTGCCTCTGCTCAGGTGTCCCTTCTGCCCTGGCATTGTCTCTTGCATCTCCTTCATTTATTCTACATAGTGGCTACCAGCCTTTCTTAAATATTTTTTTGCAGAGGCATCACAAGTTCCCCTGAGTAGTTCAGTTCTGGTGGGTCAACACAGTGAGTCCATTGTGGAGCTAGGTGTCTCTGGCAAAGGACAGTCCCTGACCTACATGCATAGAGGTGTGCTATCAAACTCTTTTGGTGCTAAAAGCTCCATTTGGTGCTACCAAACTCCTGCCAATTATGCTTAATACACAGGGATAGCAGGAACTCTCCAATCTCATGTTCTTCCTGACTGACCTCTCCTTTACACTGTTGGAAGCACTGATTGGTTAGACAGACCACTGGCTTCAGTGCTTTCAGTTCAGAGCTTTGATGAAATCTCAATTTCTTGTATGAAGTTTTTCAAAATCCATTTATCTACAGATGTCTTACCTAAATGTGTATGCTCAGCCAAGACATAAATCTAAATGGCTGGGGAAATTTTAATTTTAAAATCCAAAAGAAATGGTCAGCCAGGTGAAAATCTAGAGAAACAATATTCCTTATTAAGTAATTAAGTGTCAGAGATCTTAATTACCGTCAAAAGGAAATGTCAGTTCCTGTCTGGTATAAGATTTGACTTTTCACCAGCATGCAACCTCTGTTTATACTCAAATTAAATAAACATAGATTTGTAAAATAGTTAGCTAAAATCATCTTAGTTATATATTATGCCTTTTAACTGACAAATAGTTTAATAGAGCAATTAGTTTCATTCTCTGTTTTAAAGATGTATCAAAGCATTTGTGATAGAAACTCCCCTAGCTATAAATTTCTCTAAGATTATTTCAGTAACTTTCTCATCTAAAAGAAAACCTGCAGCTGTTGTGTTTTGAAAAATTTTGGCAGGGCTGTATTTGTATGTTGTGAATGATGTCACCATCTTGTGACAAGCTCAGAATGCATTTGGCTGGGTCAGCTTTTGTCTAGGCCACAGTAATCTACATTTATTTTAAACCCTTAATTAAAATATATCCTTAAAATGGGTATGCATGAAGACATACAGCAATGAAAAGCAATTCCTTTTGTTTGTTTCACATAGTTAATTCATGATACCAAACAATACCATATGTTCCTTCTCAACAGAAACAATTAATATGATACCAGAGATTTACATGGGAGATGGGTATTCACCTTCACCTCTTGAGAAATGTTCTTTTAGCACAAATTGTATTTCCCATAATTGTTTTCTAGTAGGAGAATGCTCCTTATTACAGGGCTGATCCCATGCATTGGTTTTAACAGTCAGCAAAGAAGGCAGTTGCCTAAGGCCTCAAATGGGACAGCAAAAATCACCATAAAAGCAGAGGCTGTGGGAGAAACTCAGGGGAAAAAGACCATGCCGCTGTCAGGCATCCCTCCAAAAGGGCTGGGCATGAAGAAGTAGAAGCACACAGAAGGGGCAGCTGAAGATTGACGAGGCTGCCACCTCCACAGAACTGAATTTTGCCATACCCAGGCCTGAGGATTATAAAAGTTAATTCAATTTGTTTAATGAGCTGGAAAGCTTCTAACAAGCCCTGCTTTTAAATGTCTGGTCAGGAATACAGAAATCGTTCCAAAGCATTAAATCTACTACTTGCAGAGAAGGGGAAATGTTCCCTGGGGGTAACGAATAAGTGTGGTGAGGGACAGAAAAGGATACAGCCCTGTCAGGAATCCTAGCAAAGCAAGTGTTTTTCATTGGAGCGTATAGTCTTCTCAGAAATGTTAATTACCTTTCCTGTCTCCAAGACACTCTCTGCCCTATTTGGGAGCAATCCAGGTCTGAGTTTATTATTATGTACAAAATATTCCACAGTATTTTTCTTACGGAAAGTTAAAATATAAATTAAATAAAATTAAAATTAAAAATGTTTTCTACATAGAAAGACATTTGTGGTGGCTTTAAAACTTACTGAAGACACTAAGGGTATGTACTAATCATAGACTACTAATAGAAGCCTAGTTAGAACTATATTTCAATTATTCCATGAGCCTTGACACACATAATTTTTGAAAGCCCATAGAATTGTATGAAAATGTTCTGAAATGCATTTCCCTTATTCCTTTTTTTTTCCTTTTTCTCTTTTTTCTTTCTTTTTTTTTTCTTTTTTCCCCTGTACTAAGTGACATTTAGAAAGTGAGTTTGGTTCTCAGGAATTTCAGCAAATTACAGTTCTGAAAGAGAATAGCATTATCTGTGATCTTCTAAAATAAAAAATATTCTTGAAGAATGCATTTTTAAATATATTGGACCTTCAAAGTTCTATTAGTATTTGTACTGTGGATTCTTTCAACTTAGCATAATAATAGTGGAAAAGCAGACTCCACTGTCATTCAAACTGAACTAGCCATACAGAAGGAAAACAACAATAGTGAACATATTTAGTATTCCAACAAATAGTGGATATTTCTGAAACTTTTCTTCAAGATAGTTGATGCTATTAATACCAGTTTTGAGTGATGTGAACTATGGGTAAATTAAAGCTGAGATACCTTCCCCCTCCCTCCAAAGAAACCATTCCACAAAGCAAGTCCTGTGCTGCAAACCAGCAGAAACATTTCTTGTGACCATATTCCATATCCCTCAATACTTTGGGTTTTTTGCAATGAAGAAGTCTCCCAAATAAAATTTTAAAAATTGGCTTTTTCCTTTCTTTTACTTTTTCATGAAAAAATGTTATTCCTGGTCCGTGCACTTGCTGAGAAGCATGAAAAGAAATCAAATCCAAGTCAAGTGGTTCTTTCTTAAAGAACTCCAAATGCTGTGTTTCTAGGATGTCAGGATTATGAAATGAGCTTAACTAAAATTTTTGCAGCCAATCGATAAGACAGAATATCAGTTTTGAATATCAGCTATTTATACATGTCAAGTCTGTGGTTTTACCACTAATCACAGAATTAGCATTTCCACACTTGCAATTGTACAAACCACAGTCAAACCTGTCTGTTTTTCTTTTCGTTACTAAGCCTCTTCTCCTATGACATTTGAAATGCTTATCATGGATAACAGAGCTGCTGTCAAGTCTTACAAACATTGTACCTGGTATTTTTTAAAAATTGATTTTCACTTTCTTTGACATTACTTTCCTGAGCAATATACTGTATACCCTGGAACTGGTTACAGCAGGACACTGCCCAGACACTGCTATTAGAAACTGGGCCACTTGGAAAAATGCACTCCTGGTTGCTGATATAGCACACAGTCTGAGAGGAACGATAACAGGGAATTAGGAATGCTGCATGGATATACCTTCTGTTTGATACTGGCTGTACAGATGAGTAGCTGATCTCCTCTGCTGAAAGGACAAGATGAAAATGCTCTACCTTTTTATTAAATACTCCCTGGTATGATAATAGGCCTGATACAACCCACTGAAATGATAATAGCCCTTTTTTTCCTGGTCTGACACAAGAGTGACCGTTCTGGTTGCAGACACAGAATAAGGCTTTTGCACAGATAAATGCATTTCTTTACTAATTAGAGACTCGTTTGATATTGGTTCTGACAAAGCTGTTCCACTCTAAAATTTCAATTATAGAGATTTGATACATCTAAAATATGAATGAATACATCTAAAAGCACAGATCGTTGTTTAAAATGAAAGAACTCATTAGCAAGGCAAGACCTATACCATCCTCTGTGGACAAGCAAAGAAACAGAAAATGAGGAAATGATTGTACACAGATATTGTAGCTAGAGAGATCCGTCCGTAGAGCAGCAATTAAGACCCAGTTAAGTCATTATTCCTTGGTAAAAGGTAAAGCTGCTGTAAGCCAGAGTTTTTGGAGCTGGACCCACTAATGCCTTTCTTTCTATCTATTAACTACATTGGAATCCTGGACAGGTTAGATGCTTAAATTTACACACAATTATATGCCTACAAGTAAGTGGTGTGAATATCTCTATCTGTGTCTTGTTCTTATACTAACTTACATTTTTTACTTCAGAGTACCTTACAAAATACATTGATTCTGCTTCAAATCCATTCCGACAACAATAATTTGTTATTGTGGAAAAAAAACAAACTTGATTTTCTTATATCAAAGTTGACCCAATTTACAAAGTTCACCTATGAATTTACCTTGATTTCCTGACTCTGACCCTTGATGTGCTGATATCTGGATATTCTGGTTTGTCTGTTCTAACTGAAGACAGAAC
>VZTM01022083.1:0-19468 GCA_013400555.1 Jacana jacana | reverse complement strand
CACACCATCCCTGGGTATAATCAGGGCTGTGAGAGAGAAAATTTTCTGTACAGTGTGCTGTTAATTTCAGAGTTTAGTTAGTTAAAAGAGGCCCAGCTAAAAAAGTTATAGAACAGAAAATTGGTTTGTTTTACCTCAAACCAGGACAAGTGTACATCAATAATTCTGTACTTTATTAGATAGTAGTTACCTTTTTGTTTCTTAACGGTTTTCTTTTCAACATAGGAAGTTGCAACAAAGATTTTTGAGGTTTGTTGTTATTTGAAATGGTGCTCTAAATATTTTGTTATTCTTGCTGTTCTGTAATATAAAATACGTGTTTATGTTGTTTTCCATTTTTAAAGGAAGAGTTAATTCAGAATCCTCATTCTGTTGATATTGAATCAGAAGATTTCAACAAGCTGCCTCCGGAAGTAAAACATGAGATCTTGACTGATATGAAAGAATTTACAAAGCGAAAAAGAACATTATTTGAAGCAATGCCAGAGGTAATATTTAAAATCGTTTTCAAGGCATCAAAATGGAGCTGTTGCCATTAGTGCAGATGAAGGCTACGTAAGAGTATCGCTTCTGGAACACTTTTCCCTCAGACCTATTTAGTGAGAGATGTTACACGGAGGCGAAAAAAGCCTCAATGAGATAATGACTCTTAACAGAGCCTTCCCATGTGTGTATTCAGAGTCCTATCTCTTGATTTCCACTAAAACCGGCATAGCTAATTGAGATTGGCAAGAATTGGAAAGCATCATGCTGTATCTCGTACCTCATCAGCATTACACCCAAGATTTGAATTGCAAGGACATACTACTGGTGGGGGTAAACCAGGCAGAATGAAACACAGCTTGAATGCCAAATGCTGAGGTTGTTAGGGGAGCTTGCAGCCGGGAAAAGGCTTTTATAACTTAGGCAGACACGTTATTAAAGCCATTCAGCGACAATCAGGGAATCCTGAAGTGCCACTTCCACAGCAGCTTTTCAGAGCACAGTTAGATTTTTTTTTAAAAGGAAAATATATGTCAGCTCAAATGGTAGTTTGTGCCAAGTGTAAGCTAAGAACCATCACCTAGAAACCATCCACCTGTGGGTTCTGTTATAATCGCATTGTTTCTAAGATGGAGACCAGCCCTGCAGCCAGCTGCATTTTGCTGGTCGCATCATTGAGATCTCATTGTGTCTAGCTGACATTCAGAGCTACTTAATGGTACCTTGTAGAATTGTTGTGTGTTACTGGGCTTGTGTTGCTGTCACTTACGAGTGCAGCAGTCAGTAGAAGACAAATGTTAGTTGCTTAAGGGAAACTCTTAAAAGGCTCTCCAGAGCACTGTAAATAAACTCACTTAAAAGGTGAAGCTGATGGTATTTTATTTTAATTGACTTGGTGGGTTGTTTTATTGGGTTTCTTTGTTTGTGTGTTTGTTTTAAAGGAGTCCAGTGACTTTTCCCAGTACCAGCTTAGGGGTTTGCTTAAGAAAAGCAGCCTCAATCGGTGCATAGAAAATGTGCAAAAAGAATTGAATCAACAGCACTCAGGTGAAATCCAAACACAGTATGAAAATGAAGGTGGTTTTGTGAAAGAAGTGGAGTCTAGGAAGGTCGTCTCTGAGGAAACTTCTCACTACATCCTAATAAAAGGTGCATCGGGTCTTAATTTTGTAAAACCTCTTGTTTGGTGTGTGCAGTCTGCAGTTGTTAGTTTTAAGAAAAAAACAAGATTGTTTTCAGGCAGATGTAGCCAACACTTTGTATTAAATGTGTGTTACTTTTAGACATAATTAACTAATCTTTGTAGAAAACGGGTCTATTAATCTTTATTTAAAGATGTTCATTATGTAAAATGGAATGTTAGTATAAAGCAATTTTTTACTAAAAGAATAATTAAATGATCCAAAAATCTTTTTCAGGTATTCAAGCAAAAGAAACTACAAGTAGAGACTTGGAAGCTATTGCAGGACCCTCGTCAAAAATGCTTGAATTTACTAAATCAAATAAAATCAGTGAGTCTCCTGCTATGTCAAAGACAGTTGCATCTGACAACTCGCAGACAGAGAAAGATAACAATGTGGTGACAGCACCACCCTCTCCTCGGACTTTGCTTGCCATCCAGAGAGCTATTGTGGAAAGCAGCTCAGAAGAAGAACTGGGGGATGAAGATACAGGACGATGGAAGGGGGACCAATCTGTCCCAGAGGAAGGCAGTGTGTCTCCAAGAACACTATGGGCAATTCAGCAAGCTCTCAGTGATGATGATAAAAAGGAGGAAGTTGCTACTGTTAGAATGGACAGAGTGCTACCAGAAAGGTCAGAAGCGAAGGATTTTCTGCTTAGTAGCTCAGATGAGGAAGATCAGATTCCTGAAATTAAGGAAGGAAAAAACATACCTACGGTGACAATTCATTCAGCAAACCAAGTGGTTATGCAAGGTGCTGAATTTGAACAAAAGAGTCAGGAGATGGAAAAAAGTTATATTACACCCAAGGACACCAATATATCCAGAACTGAAAATTATTCTTGTATTGACAATACTGGAAAAGGCAAAGAAGATGTCGAGAAAGAAGAAAACGGTTGCAAAACAGACGTAAATTCTTTGGGAGATAAGGATATAAACTTGTGCATGCAGAAGCCAAGCTGTTCCCCTGTACCAACTAGTGTAAGGGCTTTGATTCCTCCTGAAACAACAGAAGTTTCTGCAAATGAGGAGAACATTACAATTTCTGAAAATAAGGAGGAAGTAATTTCGCAAGCAGAAGAGAACATATCTGAGGTAGAAAAGGATATTAGGCTTTTTCCAGAAGCAGAGGGAACTGAGGAGGAAAAGGAAGGGATACCGCCATCTGAAGACAGTGATTCTGATGGTATGTGGTTTTTAATTGTTTGAAAAAGGTGAGAAAATAGGACCTTATTCTACTTTTAGTTAGGTTAAATTAGCCTTTTCTCCTAGGAAGAAATGCTTTAAAATACATCTGTGTCTAGGATATCATGTATATAGGAGGTGGGAAGAAAGTCTAATCTATGTTTTTCTCCTTGGTGCTATGTTTTATGTTATTTAATTGTTATGTTATTGAAATGTGAGAATGCAATATGGAGAGTCAGGAAATCATAGTGTTGTGTACTTTGAACTTAACTGGTGTATTAATGGTCAACCACATGGTTTCTGTAATTTCCCAATCCTTATATATACTTACTGCATATAGATAAAAAACAAATCACAGACCAAGTTAAAAACTCATAGAAATGCTTCTTTTTTTAAAACGAGCAGCGGGAAGTTAAAATCTTTATTTTCCTTTAATAGGAAGCTTTATTGAAGTGGATGCTGAAATCAGTAATGAGGCTGAGTTTCCTACGAAAAATGATGAACGGGGTGATGAAACAGCACTTCCAGAAGTGGAGACAGACAGGCATGATATTGTCACACAGGACTTGCTGCAGGAGTCTGATGAAGCGCAGCTGGCAAACGATCAGAATGTTGAAAGAGAAGATGATGGTAAAGATGCAGCGGATGACTGGAAAGACATCAGTTTGGTAACTCCCTGTTATTTGTTTTGAGCTGGTAATGAACTGCTCTGTCCCCAGGTAGTTTTTAAAGGAAAGCTATTGGACCGCTTCTTACTGTTTCATTGCTTTTTCATTTATGTGTTTAGTTCTGTGGGAACTAATTTTTCTTTAAAGCTAGTGGTTAACCATAATCTCTCTGAAATCAGGGGGAAGCTTTAAGGTTTTAGTGCTCTGACAAATGGACGTTTCTCTTCTCTTTATAGCATTAGAGAAGCGATGACAATTTCCGAATGTGACTCAACGGAGCATGTACTGTTAGGGTAGTTATAGATGGAGACTTTGTGCTTTACTTCTCCACAATTCAGGTGTACTTAGATACGATGAAAATCTTGTTTTATTTTTCAGGAAGAACTGGAAGGACTAGAAAATGACCTTTCTGCTGAGCAGAATATGCTTCAGGCTCAACAACAGCAGCAGGAACGTGTAGCTGCTTCTGTAACAGGGCAGATGTTCTTGGAAAGTCAGGTAGTATTTGAATCATTTTGGTTTGATATAGGATAATCTGGTTTCCCCCTTCACTCAAGTGAAACATTTTCTCAAAAGCTGTTAGTAATGTTGCTTCATTATAGGTGAGGGATATTGTCGGAGGTTAAATAATAATAACTAATAAGTAAAAAGCACATTGTGTAAAGTGCATCAAAATACATGTATATCCAGACACCATCCAAAGGATGACTGGTCTGCCCACTGTTTCCTGCTTGATATGGATGTCTTTGATATACTTTCATGCTATTTTCTGAAGCTAAAGTGATGACGGAATTTTTTGTTTGTTTGTTTTGAGTTGGGTTCTTTGGGTTGTTTTTAAACTGCATGTTTATGTCATGAAATCCATGTAATTATAGTGCATGGACTTTTCTCTGTATTAAAGTAGTGGAACACAGGATACTTAAGCATGCTCGTGTAATTGAGATAGCAGGTTCTCTAACGGGGTAGTAATAAAGCGATCAAGTAGCGCTTGACTTACGTGGCACGATCTGCCTGAGAGGAATGAGCAGGGTTTCCCCCTTGACTTAACTGCGCTTGATGCTTTTTAGCAGAAAGTAATATTTGCTACGATATATGAACAACCTCCCAAGCATGAATCTAGCCGTTCTGAGTCAAGCAGAAGCACGATAGAAGTTCATTTTTCAGATGAAATACGAAGTGATTTCTCCGCGTCCTACAGGAGCTCCTCCGTCTGTTTGGCATTCCATACATCGAAGCTCCGATGGAGGCAGAGGCACAGTGTGCCCTGTTGGACCTTACCGACCAGACCTCTGGCACAATCACCGACGATAGTGATGTCTGGTTATTTGGAGCACGGCACGTTTATAAAAATTTCTTCAGTCAAAACAAATACGTGGAATATTACCAGTGTGTTGATTTGCAAAGCCAGCTAGGTAAGCCCCGAGGCATTGCTTTGTTCAATGCAGTCTTTAATAAGGCAGTGCTGCCTGGGTATCTCTCCAAAGGGGTGTTTCCTTCGGAATTTTGTGTGTCTGTTAGGACAATGCCTGTTCTCGGGAGAGTGTCTCTAAGGGCTTCCAGTTAGGTTGCTGTTTTTACTGCCAGGTGACCCCTCTGAATGTGCAGCTGTTACACTCGCCATTTAATATCCTGAATTAGTGTGATGGTCATCAAAGCTGGAGGTATGTGCTATGGTACCAGTTTCTGGGTAAATGTCAGCATGACTTTTCTGAGATGGTGGGGAAAATGATATTCTGATGCTGTCAGATTGATAGTCTTCTGGAAATGGAAGTTAATTTTGGACGTATTGGCATGTAATGTGGTAGAATAGGATCCAGCATATGTGTATGCTCTGTAAAAGGGTTGGGTTTTTTTTTTGTTTAGTTAATAACAGCGCTTTTCTTCATTCAGATTACTTTGGTACCAGTCTAAATCAAATTGTTACTAATTATGTTGAATGATTAAACTTGAGTGTCATATAGTGTAAGTAAGGGAAATATCAGTCAATTTAAAATTTTTCTTATGCTTTGTTTAAGCAGAGCTCTGGAAGTCAGCTTTGGCATTTTAAAATTTGAAAGAGGCTATAAACTTTGAAGTAATACTTTCATGTCTTCAACATGTAAAATTTCACAGCATTTTTATGTGGTGAAAAATAAGCCTTTGGTTTCTTCTCCAAGCTAATTGAATGAAATTTTTCCCTTACACGTACCTACTTAGGTATGCTGCCCTAGCTTACTGGGAAAGGAGTGGTGTAAAAGCATGTGTGTGGTTATTTTTTTTTTCTTTAGCTCTTAATAATGGGATAAACCAGAACTTGTTTTATTTATTTATTGGGAAAGAATGGTGACCATCGGTCTTTGTGCCACATTCCTCTGCGGTCTTGCACTTCTATTCCTTTTCCTTGTGTTGCACAATTCTTCTTTCTTGACAGCTGATGAATTTTCCTGGCCAGCATGCCAATGCTTTCACTTGGTATTGCTTGGACTTGTGTCCCTCCTTTTCTCTTATGATTTTTATTTATTTATTTATTTATTTATTTTATTGCAATTTTTAAAATCTAAACTCCTGAGGCTAGTCACTGCAAAGCACTCTGGTTGCCTCAGGTCTTACAGCAAACCAAGTAGGAAGCGGTCAGCTGAGTTCCTCCTCCTGACTGTTTCACAGGCTCTTGTGGTCTGCTTTGTAACTGCGCTTGCACAGAGCCAAAGGCTTGCAGTTTGGCAACACTTTTAAGAACCTGAGGCATTGATGATATTATTATTGTTGTTGTTATTATTGTTATTGCTATTATTGTTATTTTTTTTATTGTTACTGTTGTTATGCAAATTTTTGGTTTTATTTCTGATTCGGGATTTGTTAAATTCAGGTCAGTATTCGATGAGAACAGGACAGTAACTGGAGAAATACATGTCAAATGGTATCTCTTAGCTCTCAGAAACCTGGAATTTCCAAGTGGTCTTTCCGTTGTTACATTTTAATTTTGGCAGGATGTATTTGCCAAGTTAGCATGACTACCACTGCTTGAGCTCGCAGTAGCATATTGACACCAATTTAGAATATAATTTAGCAAATTCTGCTGTTGCATTAAATCTAATTTTATAGAGGTAATGCCACTGTGTTCTTTTGGCTTTTTTGCCTTTCAGATAATGTATTAATTTTTAGTTTGTAAGAGAGCAGATGGGGAAGCCACTGGTTTTATTCGAGTTGTGCGTTTTCTTTCACAGGGTTGGATCGAAGCAAGCTAATTAATTTGGCATACTTGCTTGGAAGTGACTACACTGAGGGCATCCCAAATGTCGGCTTCGTAACAGCGATGGAGATTTTAAATGAATTTCCCGGGCACGGCTTGGAACCTCTCTTAAAATTCGCGTATGCTTTGTCGTGTTTTGCTTTCTTGTCTCTCCGTAATATGACTACTAATGAATCTGCTTTCCTGCTGCTTGAGCATACAACTTGAATGTATGACCCTCATTAAGGAGACTAAGTTAACTGTAAAATATGTGACTCCATTATATATCACGTTTTGAAATGGCAGGTAAATAAGGTGCCGTGTTGATACAGCAATTACAGTGAGACTAAGGAAGACAGTAGAACAGCTGTCGAACTGTGCGACTGCCTTTGAGTTCGTTGCAGAGCTGGATCCGTAGTGGAGTGGAGGTTTATTCTCCCTGAGTTTGTGAGAAGGTGCTGTAGCTTGCTCGTAGAGTGAGGAATGGATGACCTGGAAAGAGACAGACAGGTAGGCTGTGGGGAAGAACAAGAAGAGGGCCAAGCTGGTTGTATTGGCCATGGCAAGGATGGTTAGAAGTTTTGTGGCTTTCTTTTTTTTCTTTTCTTACTTTTTTCTTTTAATTTTTTTTTTTTTTGATGGTCTTGTATTCCAAAAAGCCTCCAAAAAGGATCATTATGTGTGGAAGATCCTTTCCAGGTGAGGCCTTCTGTTTGGCTGCTTATGGGGAATCCTAGGTGATGTTTGCTCCAGTGATTTACAATGGCTGCATTTACTGATTTAGTTTGTGTATTTTGTCTTTCCTGCTTTCAGATTATGTCTCTTTGGCCACTTTTTGTTTGGAAATTTCCTATCTCATCTCATGTAGTAACTGAAATAGGGAGAACTAAGGCTATTGAGGTTAGCATTTTATGGAGGTACATGAATACTTTTCTCTGTTTTTCAGTGAGTGGTGGAATGAGGCTCAGAAGAATAAGAAATTGAGACCTAATCCTCATGACACCAAAGTCAAGAAGAAACTGCGGGAGCTGCAGCTTTCTTCAGGTTTCCCGAATCCAGCAGTGGCAGAAGCATACTTGAAGCCTGTGGTGGATGAGACAAGGGGTTCATTCACCTGGGGGAAGCCTGATGTGGAGCAGATCAGGGAATATCCTTTTACTCTATGGCAGAACTCGTTAGCTGAAGTACTCGGGTTAAAGTTCATAAGGCTTGTTAGTAAATCAGTAATGGACTGTCAAATTCTTAACATCTTGTTGATGTGAGGGGCCTTCTGCCCCGTTGGTGTGCCCTTTCCTACAATGATGCCATCTCTGGAATGGAAGGGAATGCAGGCACCTGTGTGTGGTGCTCGGGGCTCTTCTGCCCTCCTGAGAGCAAGGGCTGCTTCACTTTGCATGTAAAGAGAACCTCGTAGCTGGACTGAAAAGTTTGTTGTGGTGTTCCATTTCCATAACATGCTGTGTCTATTTCTAGGCCTAGAGTGGGACTGTTTGCACGCTCCTGATATGTTTCCCATCTTTCACAAATAAGTTTCACAAATTTAATCAGAAATAGTGATTCAGTCTGCACTTTATCCCTAGTTATTCCCTGCATTTCTAGCAATAATGTTTATTTCTTGCAGCTTGAGCTGCAGTGAATTGTGGAAAAGTTGATGGCAATGCATTTATTGCTTATACCACTTTAAACTGTAACCAAAACTTGCAGCGTGTGTAAGTGTGAAGATCAGGTTCACTTACAGGTATTTTGTCTTATGGCAGTACTGTGTAGCTAAAATGAGTTCTGTCTTTGCTAAGACACCCTTTTGGAAATGGTACTAGAGAAAAGGTTCTGTAACTAATACAGAGGTAACAACATGATTAAGATGTGTAGTGTAATACTGGAACCATCCACGTAGGTCACCTGTAATAACTTAAGAGTATTTTCTCTGGGTTTTTTTTAGTAGAAAAAGCTTTGAAGAAAAATAACTTTCCTCCAGACTTTATTTGAGGAATTTTCATTTTATGTGTTTATAGAATACCAGTAATAGCCATTTTCTCAATTCCTTAACTTTCTGCACATTCTGTCAGAATCATTTTGGCTGGGCTAGGACAAAGGTAGATGAAATCCTTTCGCCTGTGATAAAACAGCTGAACTTGCAGCAGGTGAAGTATAAGATTTCGTGTAGTTTAAGTGTAACTAGAAAGTTGAAAAAGAAGCATTTTAAAATGGACAACAAGGCTTTAATCTGAAATACATTTATCAGAAACTACGATTTGGTCATAATTTGCTATCTGAATTTATATTTGAAGTCACTAAATTTACTTCTCTAGACTTAATTTCTGTATGAGTTGGGTGTGCTGTGGGCAACTCAAATTGTTGGTTTCCAGTTCTGTTATCTGTCAAGCTCCTATCTCAAGTCCAGGTTGTTTTAGACGTAGCTGAAACTAGAGGTACCTCAAGCACCTTCAGTGTTTTTAAAAGACAGTGTGCCATGTCTAAAAATAATTTATAAAAACGTCCATGAGATTGTTCTGAAGTGAGGCTAACCAGTTGGTACCATCCATGTGGAATGGAGGAATGGAGGAAGAGGGCAGACTGAACTGTTGGGCAAGTGCCCATTAATAATGTGAACTCTAAATTCCAAAGAAATGTTGTGTCAACTTTAATAAAACTTAAAAGTGAATAGGGGTGCATGCTGTGATTCTGTGAAAGTCAGCTGTGAAACTCATCATCCCCGGTCAGATGCTTTTCTCCTTTTGCCATAAGGCAGATAGGTGTGTAGGCCAAACCAGCGTTCTGAGTTCTTTCTGTCACTCAAAGGAGTGAAAGGTACCAAACCCCGTAGTTAAAATCCATATACTTTCAGGGTGACTGGAATGTATTTTGGAAGCGTCTGTCTCATGGACAATTTTAGGGAGAGTACAGAGGACTAGCTCAGTCTATTCAGCAAGCCAAGCTGGGGGTTGGTTAACGCCGACCTGATGTTTGTGACTACTTCTGAAGTCTTGATACTTGTAGCAGCAGCGTGTGCTACAAGGAACTTGAGTCAAATGACTGCCTTTTGTTGCAGTAGCATATGCAAATGCTGCTGCATAAAGTGCGCTTGGAGCATCTGCTGTGTAAACAGGCTGTTGTTTTAACAGCTTGAAGCTAAGGATGTGTTTGTGAGGACATACGGGCACTACAGAGATTCTCTGTATGAGGGTGGAAAATAAAAACATATGTCTAATCATCAGCAGCACAACTCTTATAAAATTTCACTGGAATTTGCTTGTTATTTAGTTTATATAAAGGTTCTTGTTGCGTAATTTTAGGTATTGCTATAATCATCTTACTGTTCCTGTGTACTGGCAGGCATATTAACTTGATTAGTCCTCTGGCCTGCTTTAGTTTGGGATGCTTTATAGTATAGCTGAGACGACTGAGTTGCCCTCACAGAAACATCCCGAGGTGTTTCTCTGTTTTTACTTTCTTATAGACTCAGCTTCGAATTGATTCATTCTTCAGACTAGAGCAGCGTGAAAAACAAGCCATTAAAAGTCAGAGGCTGCGCAGAGCGGTGACTTGTCTGAAGAGAAAAGAACAAGAAGAAGCCGATGAAATCCGTGAGGCCACTGCTGTTATGGAGACTGAACTTCAACAGCACGAGCAGAGGAAAGGGGGAAGCGCTGCGGGCTGTGCAAGTCATCACACAGAAGTCCAAAGTGGAAAGAGAAGAAAACATTCAGACTTCAGAAAAGAGCATTTGTATGGAGGTGGTTTTATTGGCGATTTGTATCTTTCAGAAACTTCTGGTGACTCCTCGGTAGAGGAACTGGAAAGCGGAGATTTAGGCAAGGGTAAAAAGAAGAAAAAAGTCTCTGCAAAGCAGACAGCAGACAATAAAGAGAAAAAAGGCTGCAGCAGCTCAAGTGGTGACGATGAAGAACTGGGAAACGTAGTCATGGTGACTGCCAAACCTGTGTTTGAGGGCAGAAAAAAGAAAGCATGGAGTAAGAGAGGGAGAAAAAAAAAATCATCTTAAAGAAAAAAAAATTCATAAAGAGAGACTGTGTGTGCTGGTTTTATGCTTTAAGCTTGTAAATATTCTAATGAATTTTTGATAAAAAAATAATAAATTATCCATATTTGTCACGTAGTTGTCCTGCGTTTTGTGTCCAGAACTTAAATAGGAGGGATTTTAAACGATGAAAAAAGTATTTTTAGTGCATTTACTCATAAAAACCTAGATTGGACTTGTTCTAACTGAGCTGAGATAGCTGTTACAGTCACATGCAATCTGTTTCTTCCTTAATTTCAAATTTAAATGAAAGTTTGAAAACTACTCGGTTTATTTCCAGGTGCCGAGAGAAGGAAAATCAGTGCAATTAATTTTCTCTTCCTTATTCGTTCCACCGTGCCTGTCTCAAAAGTTTTGTGCTTCAAGCAATGTTGCTTCTTGAACCCTCCGTGAGACAATGTAAGCCCTCCTAAATTCTCCTGGGAAATCACAGAGCACGGTAAACCCTTCTATAGTCTGAGGGGCCGTAATTATCTTTTGAATGTAAACATCAGGTTTCTGGATTTGGGGTTCTGTTACGTGACCAGGTCCAAAGAATTGGTCTGCAGAAGTGATGCTCAGAGAGACCCACGGGTTGCAGCGCTTACGTTGGATTAATTTAGGAGGGAACCCGTGTGTTAGCCTCACGCTTCCCCCTCCCTTCTCACCTGTCACTCTGGATGATTATAGAATTTATTTATAGCTCCTCTGGATTAAGATGGAAAAACACTGAATGCTGCCAGTCGTACTTGTGTCCTTACATTTTAGGCCTCTCTTTAGCGTTTGTCTTCTCATCTGATATTTCAGCTTCACTTGAAACATATTATATTACATACATACATATATTACATACATATTATATTACATGCAAACATATTGAAACATAAATATTAAACCCCAGTATTTATTGGTTCAAAGTCCAAGTCTATACAATTGAGTCTCACATGAAACATGAGCCTCCCCTAGAAGGATGAAGGGCTGAGGTGCAGTGGGTAGGGTTTGGCCCTTACAGCTGCAGAGGGTCTAGAATTTCATGTACAGTGTTTACAAGGCAAAAACATTTGATACTGGTTTTGTAAAAGATTATCATATCTTAAGGAACTTCTCAACCCGTACAGCCAGTTTACAGCAGTGTTTTGCAAATCACTCGTTGGTGTTACTGAATTTTGTTTTTAAAGCGTAGATTGGGTCTTGGTGATTTGTTTGATAGTTTATAAACGTAGCAGAGCTTCTATTAATTTCTTCTGCCAAGTCTGGTAAAGTACAGAGACCTCCAGTTCTCTGTAGGGCTCGTGGAGTGCTCTTGGACAAAGATTGATTATTTTTCAATGTCACTTAGAAAACCCAGTATAGTCTAATTTTGCTAAAAAACATGTAAAGTAAGAGACAGACCCTGCCCTGAACTGATTCCAATCAAAATAAGAGAAGTCTTAAAGATAATGGTGTTTGTTCCCGCGGCAGCAAGTGGTTGTGATCTCTTGAGTGAATGTACACGTCGTATGCATGAAAGAGGGGGTGGTAGGTGTGTATTTGTGCACGGTGACAACTGTCCCATGAATATTTGGCTGTAAAAGGGGCCAGGATTTGGGGGTTGTGTACCCTGTTACAGTGCTGCATCCCAGCGTGAGCACGCCTTTATATACCTCTGCCACAAATGTCCCTCTGTCCCTTGGCAAATTGCTCTCTAAGCCTAGAAGACCCCTTTGACATTGAAGAACCCTATTTAGCCTTTCGGTTACTCTTTACTGTGAGGGTGGTGAGGAACTGGAACAGGTTGCCCAGGGAAACTGGGGGTGTCCCATCCCTGTAAGTGTTCAAGGCCAGGCTGGATGGGGCTTTGAGTAACCTGGTCCAGTGGGAGGTGTCCCTGCCCCTGGCAGGGGGGTTGGAACTCAATGATCTTTAAGGTCCCTTTCAACCCAACCCGTTCTATGTTTTAGTGGTTAGCAACACCATGCCACTATCTTATTTTTGGTAAAAAAAACCCCAACCAACCAACCAAAGAAATAATAAAAATACCCCAAAGGTGGTTACCTTGTTGTTTGGAGGTCCCTTGACAGGACGTTATGAAATCTGTGCTCCCTTATGTAAGGGACGTGGCGTGTGGAGCCCGTGCTGTGCTCCTGCTGCAGCTGTCGGGATTTATTAGTTACTGCTGCTGGTGTGGGGATGTTGGCAACGTGTGACACACACTCCAGAGTGTGCTTCTGCCCGGGGCTGCCCAGGAGGGAAACAGCCGGGCAGATAAGGACTTTTCTGTTTGAGTCCCATCTTTGGAAAACGTCGAGAGATTCAGGTAATATGGACTGAAACACAGCCGATGTCAGTGTCTGTGTCTTTAAATTACTCGGTGTCATTTACTTCAAGCAGCCTAATTCAGCAACTGAGTTGTTCTGTGCTGTTAGTTGCTTGTAATACTCCTGAATTCATGTGGTAACGTCAGACCAGGGGCGGTGCAGTTCGGTGTATCTCAAAGGTTACTTTTAGAAGGAAACAAAAAGAAACCCAAACAAAAAACAACCCCCAAAACAACCCAAACCAAAACAAAAGAATGACAAATATGAAGCTTTTCCTTTTTAGGGTGATTTTTATACTGCAACATTGCTTGTCCTTCAGAATGCAAAGGGACTGATTATGAACTCATTATTTTTATCTTCTAATGGGAAGAAAATTTGTCTTTTTTTCTTTTTTAAATGCTTTTGAGGTAGCTGACAAGCTGATGGATGTGTGTAACGTTTACTGCTTAATGTCCCAGTAGTTTCCAAAGCTACTTGTTATGCTGAAGACACGTACAAAGACTTTGAATCCTGTGGAATCTCTTTTGTGCTCCCCACATGAAGGTGTTGCTATTGCAAAGTTCACAGATAGGCACGAATACAATAGCAGCACTTTTGTACTAGAGGAGTTACAGTGATGTCTAGAAGCCCCCTAAGTTATTTTTCACCTTCGAAAAGGTTAATGGCTCCTGGCACTATGACGATAAGGTTAAACATCAAGCCTGTACTGCTTTTTGTAAGGTGAAGTCAAGAGAGTATGGTGCACCCACTCTAACAAGGCAGGGCCGTTCTATACTGTCTGTTCTTCGTCTGCAGTCTTGAGGGGGAAAAGTGGTTACATACACAGGCACAGAACACGCTGTGAGGAAGTTTTCTTCCAGCACAGTAAAAATTCAGGATTTTTACTTCTTTGCTTCGTTTTGCTTTTTTTAAACAGAAAGAGATACTCCTTCACTCATTGCCTCATTTAATGGCAGCCCTACTGGGTGCTTAGACATCTGTAGATTATTAACTTGTATGCTGCTTGCTAACCATTCCTGCAAAAATCAGTCAAATTTCCATGTAAGAGCTTTAAAAATTATCGGAGCGCTGTGAACTCAGTGCCTTCTTGATTGTAAAATAGGAAGAATCTGACCCTGTTGGCTGTCTGCTCTTCTGCAGACTGCTGAAAACTCTATTTTTCTCTGTTGTCCTTTTCCTACTACTTTTTCCTCCTGAGTCTGCGTGTTCTGTGCCTGTGTATGTAACCACATACATATTCTGTCCTGCATGTTGTCTAGAGCTCCTGCTTCCTAGTTACTCTCTTTTGTAACTCTAATAGGTTGTTTCAGTCCCTTCCACGCCAATTAATTCAAACAAGACTAGATCTCTTTGTTACAATTTTTCTGCTCTTTCAGACATTTGTTGCCACCTTTCCTTTCAATCATTTATAAGCCTACCATCCCTGATTTGAGCCAATTCTAATTTTAAAATTTCATAATATAATTTTAAATGTTTATCAAACCTCTTCTCTCTCTCTTTTTTTTTTTTTTTTTTTTTTTTTTTTTTTTTTTTTTTCCTTCTTATCTACTTGCTTTTTCCCCTCTGAGAGTAGAACAGTTGAACTAGTTTGCTGCTTCTGGTTCTTTTATGCCTTGAATATTGATATTTAGGTGTCTTCACTATCAATAGAAGTAAACTATGGCATAATAAATATAAAAATAATTTAATTTTTCTGTGAAGCAATATGTGAGGAAAAAGAAATAAAGCCATTTTATTCAGGTGGACTTGTGTTTCCCCCAGGTTTTGTGGCATAGTATGGATTTGATGTCACCACAACAAAATCATTTACAAAATCAGCTGATAAGAGAGTTGGAAAGACAAGAAGGTAAAATGTTTTTTATTTCTCTTGTGTTTTTTTTGTTGCACTTAAGAATATTGCTAAGCCCGGGGAGCAAGGCATCTTGCTGACACTGAGCTATTCTCTCATCCATTTCTTTTCTGAAGAATTCTGTTTATGGCACTTGTACAAAAATTACAACAGATAGCGCTGTTGTAGTATTCTAGCTATGCAGTAGCTGCTGTGCCGGCATGCTCTGGTCCCGGCAGTTTCCTACCAGCGCCTGGCATCCTGCCTGCGACCGGTTCCAGGGAATGAAGCCATGACTATGATCAAGACATTCAGGAGAGGTTTGTTTGCAGGGCGTCAATTAGGGAGAATTGGTTATTACAAGCTTAGTTTCTGTCTAGACAGCCTCAAATCTAATTTTCAAATACCTTCAGGGGCTGTTGGCAGCTTTTTCTCTTAAGCAAGTGTGTGGCTGCACAGCTCTCAAGATTCTGAAGAGTTATGAGTAATGTTTTCAGGGGTCATCAGGAGTAGACAAGGTTTTAGGGCCAAGTGGGTGTGTTGTTTTGGGATGGGGTCTAATTATGGTCTGCAGCTGAAGGTGAAAGAGGGAGGGCTTTTTTTATGATGTTATTTTTCATAATATTTGTGTTTAAAATCTCAGCTGAGTCTTGGTCCACGTAGAGCCAGGATTTGGGGCTTCTGCTGTTTTCAAGAGAGCTCAGAGTGCAGTTTTGCTTTGCCACCTGTTCAGTGAGGCAGGGTGGAGCTTTGGGTGTGACTGCATTACTTTAATTTGCTTACTGGAGCTAATACTTTTTAATTTGCCTTCAACTACTTTATTTGAATGACTTTCTCTGGCCAGTTGATATTGCACAGGAAGAAGACTGATAGGGATTGGTAGAGATCAGTGTTCCGCAGAGCACTGTTCGAGTGCCTCAACCTGGAGTTTTCTTCTAATGCAATTCCTCTTCCTCTCTCGTGTTTTGAACTTGAACAAAGAACTGAAGTTAATCCTATGCAGTGAAGTATGATTGTTGGGGGAAGAAATATCTGGAAGTATAAATATTAAAGGTAGAACTGCTAAAGACTGAAATATTGATGATGGTCATTATGTATTCTGTAGTATACAAGGACTGATGTAAAGTTTCTACGCTTCTGCAACCTTGGCTCTCTAGTCTCGATACTCTCTTCAAGCAGAATTCAGGGCGGGGAGGAGTGAGTCTGCATGTAATTTTTTTAGCTTTTGAATTATGGAAAGAAATTGAGTTCTGAGACGTTAGGTCAATGTATGACAAATTAGTCCATAAGGCAGAATCTCCAGATCAAATGCAGAAATGTGTTCCAGTTATCAACACAGTTGCTCTGCTAGCTGGCAGTAGCAGTGGCTCCCTTCCATGTCAAGAAACACTAGTTTAAAAGGATGAGGAAACATGAATGGAAAATGGGATATGTTTACAGTTTCACCTGACACCAGGCTTTGGCATATTAAATTCTATGCCAGGTTCTGGAGGTGAAGGGTGCTGAACCTGCTGCAAGGAGACTTACCTGCTCAGTCACCCTGACCCTGTGCCTTTTCTGTTCTCATCTGTTTCCTCTGTCGCTTTTCCCATTCCCCTTCCATTAACTTCACTTATCCAGTCTCAATCTCTGTTTCTGAGGTTATTTTATGCCAGTTGAGTTTCTCTGCAATTTCCATTCTGAGCTTTTTATGTTTGGCTCCTTCCCCTTTTCTTCTTTATTGGCTTGTCACAAGTTCTCCAGGTTGACTCCTTCTTGTTCATGATTCCCATTACTGCTGGTTCTCAGCTTACAGGTAGATTCTCACCTAGTCTGATCTTTCCTCTGGTGTCTTTATCCAATCACTTCTCCATCATAACTGCATCATTAGGCATTTCTTGGCTTTCCTCTCATGATTTCTCTTGATTCTTAGCTTTAACTCTCCTTGGCTGAAGTTTTCTGAGATCAGATTCTGTCATTCCTATCCTCATTTCTTGGGATACTAAGTTATTTTACCACAGCTTCATTATCATTCACTCCAGAATAATTTTATCTTAGAGATAAAAGGAGGAGAGCAAGTTTGCAAGGCGTACTTGTCCTTGACACATCACCGTCTCCCTTCACTTGGCCAGGGCTCAGTTTTTAATCCATAAATATCTGAGAAAATGCTGACCTGGTAACCTTCACATACTTCCCGGCATTTTAGAAGAGACACACTCCTTCTCACCCTGCTTGACAGATGTCCTAATTGATTGCAGTTCCTCCTGTCATTTCAAGTCTCTGGGTAGAGTCCAGAGAGGTGGCTTAAGCAGGGCATAGCTGGAACAGAGGGAAGTGAGACACAGTCTGATCCTGTAACTTAGAACTTAGGATACCCAGCTAGGAAGAGGGGGAGTGACTTAGTCTCTCATTCCTATTTCCTGGGTTACTTCTAAAGACGCTTCTTACCTTCCTCACTCCCTTCCCCACTGAAACTTTTCCATTGACTACAAAGACTTTGCTATAAAATGTGGAAAAAAACCCCTGGGACGAGTCTGTAGCCCAAGCCTGCCTATTCACAACTAAGTTCCCAGTTCATAGCTAGGTTTCTCCTTGCATGCTGTCCTTCTACAATGATTCTTGCAATCCTGGTTTACTTGGTGGTCCACCTCTGGTGGTGATGGAGGAGAAAGGCAAGCATGGAACACACCCTTTGAGTCAGTGAGTTGTGAATTTGAATCCTTCTGAGGACAGTCCAGCTCCCAGTTACTCTATTTTCTGAGTGCTTAAATTACTGAATTATTCTTTATATGATGGACTTTGGAATTGGCAATGCTGATTATACTATTTATACTACACATAAATGACACTGTTACTATATCTTCCCGCTACCTGCCTTCCCTTCTTTCATCTTCCTCTTTTTTGTCTCTTGGCTTTGAATTATGCTGCTCGCTTTAAAAAATAAAAACAAAGGCAACCAACCAACCTATTCTATCAATCTCCTTGCAAAAAGCATTAACTATTAACTATCATTAACTACCCCCAAACTTATGGAAGTCACAATATTAGTTATCTATGTTTTTTTTCTTCACTGCAGGATTCACCTGAAAGATCAGAACCCGAAATCTTAGGCAATAAGCTGTCTCCAAACAAAAACAGAGTAAAAGAGGCAGTATGGAATAAGACTTTATTATAATCTAATTAAGGAATGACTAGAGCTAAACTACACCTTCACAGCAAATCAAAACAGTCTAAAAATACCTATTCTCTGAACGTATGTCTTGGCTATCTACCTAGACTCCCTTAGACAGTACTAAACTCAAACGGAACCTTCTAGTGTATGCATAGAACAGAAATTGGAGGCAGAGCTCAAATATAAAAAGCATGCATCTGTAACATATTCTTCCCTCTCATGTCTTTCCTGTTTGTTCATCTTTCCCTTTTGCAGTAGCTGCATTTCAACAATAAATTAAATATTTCTCAACTGCACCACAAGAAAGGTGGTATGTTAGCCACCTGGTGTTGCTGCTGTCCTTCTATGGACAGCACTATGGTATGGAATGGTGTTGTTAGGTTACTTTCAGGTCATTTCCTCAAATAAATATTTTAGAAAAGCAATTATTGGTAGGGGAAAATTGACAGGCATTTTGTTGAGTCCCTTTCTGTTCCACCAGTTGTGGTACCTGGTGTGTTCTGGCATGTTGTTACAAGGAAGTAAGAGCTTTCAGTGACACAAAGCCCCAAGGTAAGAGATGTGAAAGATTAGCCTAGACAATGGCTTACAGTGTCTAAATTACTCAACCAGAGCCTTCCTATCCATCAGAAAATTGTCTGTCAGCCTTTTATAATATACATTAGACCATCTAATTTTAGAACACGGTCTGCTTTTGCAGTTATAGTGAAATCATTTAGTCATCTTTAGAGATTAAACAGCTGCTTAGCCTAGACCTGAAGATGTTTTCAGTGACAGACAAACATGATGAAGGGGAGTACTTGGCACATTTGAATTCATTATGTGGTCATGAGATAATCTGACTATGGTACTTCTATTTGCAGCCTTCTAATGCTTTTGAATGACCCATGACTTGGATGGGGCTGGGATATCAGTGGTGTGAATTTCAAATTGAAAATGCCCCTCTCAAGCCTGGGTAAATACATAGACTGGATACTGTGAGCATACCCCTCTGATGTTCCTGCCTCCTCATCCTCTGAGCGAAGTGCATCTTGGCTGAGAAGAAGCTGCCCGTGGGTGGCAGTTTTATATTTCTGCATTTCAAAGTGTAAAGTTTCAAGCATTATATTACCCTGACGTAGTATCTCAGATTAATCAATATAATATACGTTGTTATTGCCATCACTTCAGCAGGTTGAGCTTGTAATGAATGTAGTGGAATGCCTACACTTGGTTAAATGATCATTTCCCTCTTTGTAGGTAAGAGTGAACTTAGGGAAAATTAACTGCGTAGTTTAGCTAAGTATTGGAACAGTACTTTGTTTTATATTCTTAGAAAGGTGTAGGTTACATCTGACTTCTTGAAAGTTAAGAGCATGATTAGATTTCCCTCCTGACTCCTTCTTTTAAGGGTCCTCAGATTTTAGTGGAAGGAAATAGAAATAAGTGGAATGAAAATGAAATGATA
>VZTM01022082.1:145617-161078 GCA_013400555.1 Jacana jacana | reverse complement strand
CCTTTTAGATGTGCCAAAATTGAGTGACTAATTAAGACAGTAATTCAAATTAGAACCAGCTGGTAGTTTAACATTCCTCAGACCCTTATTCAGCAAAATTTTTGAGTGCTTGCCTGGTTTTAGTCCCACCAAAGTCAATTAACAATCAAAGAGCAGTTCAGAAAGTTTGAAACCTGAGAACCATTTCCCCTATTTTTTGGAGACTGCTAAATTAAAAATTTCTGGGGCTTTGGACTGGTGTTAGCTAGCTGGGTACTGCATAAAGTTTTTTCTACAATGAAACCAAACCACCACTACATCTTGTATAGCCTACATATAAACACAGCAGTGCAACACATGGGGAAAGGTTTTGCCTCTGTGAATCATCCTGCTCACATCTTGTTTCCAACGGTGACCATTTGAGTGCAAGAAATCCGTTCCACAGAGACCAAATCACAGGAGAATCTTCTTCCTTATCCATTTCAGGACTGGCACTTCATTGACATCTGAGATCTCATTTCCCTTTTAAAATTTCTATATAATCTCAACTAATGCAATTGTTTCGAGTCCTGAAGTTTATTTTGCTTCTGTGATGACTTGAGGAAGTGAGTTCCAGTGATTAATTACACATCCCAGACCAGAATCTTAAATTTTTGGCTTTGCCCAAGCTGTCCACAGCATCATCAGTTCAGGACTCTTTTTCACATCATCAGTTCAGGACTCTTTTTCATGATTACCTTCTTCCTCCAGAGATTGCACTAAGCCCAGGAAGTGGAGAAGGCAAGAAAAGCTCCCCTCCAAAAATCCCAGTATTAGTGCATAGTGGAAAGCCTCTTCCTCTAACAGAGCCCTTCAAAAGAGCTTTCAAGTGAGTCATGAGTCCTTTTTCCTTAATGGTTGCCAAGGACAAAATGCATCACAGTCACAGGAAAACTAAAGAGGTTGTTGGCAATACCAATAAACTACACAACTTTGAGCAGAAAGTTANTTGTACAAACATAGGGAAGATCTGCAAATATTCTTAGGAAAAGGGGGAAAAACATTTGGGGAGGTAAAATTCTTTCTTCCTGAAAAGGTTTGTATGAATTGTCTGAGCAATGACCCGCAACCCAGCAAACGCCTTGCTTTTTCCTAAGATTAAGCTCCTCAGGAGCATACTCTATTCTGAGAACAAGGAGCAAGAAAGAAAAAAACCTTTCAGTATCCTTTAAGCCTTACCCAAACAAGAGTCAGGATTTTTTTAAAGTGACTAATGACTGTAGGTGCCTTGAGACTCCATAAAGAGGTCTGATTTCCGGGGCTTAAGTTGTTGCCCTAGGGCTGAAAATAGCAGCCTTGCTGGTGCCTCATGTTAGCCAATCTAATACAGAGGTACTCAGACTCAGTAGAATTTTCCCTTACATCAACTTCCAGTGTAACCTACTGGTGATACTGTGTGGCAAATAACCTATAGCCTTGGTGCTTCAGAGACTCCTCCGTGTTTCGTTTCATTCATATCTCTTCTGGTTGGTTGAATCAAAATTGCTGTAACTCAGTTTTTCAGATAGGGAAATCTTGGAGACTTTCAAGACTGAGAGCTTCTCTACTTCAAAATCACAACTGGGAAGGGGGAAAAAATAAAGTGTTTTGGCCCTTTAGATGCCAAAGATAACCTCCAAGCTGTAAAACAATCAACTTGGTGGTTCAGAGATCTCAAGCAGACAGACCAAAAAAAACCCAAAAAACAAAACAACCAAGGTGCTAATTTCAGCAAGTGATCTCCAGGTCAGTGCTCACTTCAAAGGGCACTCGTGGCCATTTGAGTGTTAACATTTCCAAACAACTAGTATAAAAAGAAATATCCTGTACTGGGTCAAATGACTTTTTAAAGGACTGTAATTCATTCTGACTGATATACCAGAGAACACATGTTAAAAATAAAACACTGTGCAGCGTATGAACTGTTACAATTAAAATAAAGGAAGCCCACCCTCTAGGGTAAAAATTAATCTGCCTTTACCAATAATAGAAAACAGCAGTGCAGCATTTGGAACCAGGAAACTGATGTTCCTCCCCCATATTTTGAAAAGCACCCCTAGACCACCATCAAGAGGGGATCCCTTGCCCATGAAGATGTCTCTCTCCAGTGTGCTCATCCCTATGTGCCTCGGAGTTTTCTTCCCAACAGTAAGACTGAGGGTGGTTTAAGACAGCACTGAGCATGGATAGTTTTCCTGCAGATATTTCCAGATGGCTTGGAATATGGATTGTCTTCCAGATCTAGGAGGGCAGTGGATGGGAGACATTTAGTGCTGTACTGGAAACATTTACGGCATAAGGCTCCGTGTACATCAACCAACATAGCATGATCTCTTACCTCCTCTCTAATTGTAGAATTAAGGATACCATGTGCTGTAACTGAAACAAAGGGAAACACAGCTATATCTTCAGTTAACCAGAATCTGCGCACCCAGATCAATGCTGTAGCCTTAAACATAGCAAATGGGTGTGAATCAGCCACTCATACTCTGACTATCCATACAGTTTACTTTGCTTGTCATGGACATGTGCACTTGGCAGGACAAAGAAGGGAGCCTGGGAACACAGCAAGAACTTTATCCACTGATAGGTCAAACCTTGCCTACCACTTTTACCTAGTCTGCTTTTCTGCAGCTGAGCATTTCATGCTAGGGAGTCACAAAGTCACACCAGAGATCAGAGACTGAGCTGGATTCCTGTCAAACCCCAAAATAATGGCACATTTGCACTGGCCTGGTAGGATGCCAGACATCAGACCCAATGAATACTCACCACTCAAACCTCTTGCCTTGAGCCAGGTCATGTTTTCAGGCACCTCAGAAAGTTCTCACCTCCCAGGGAACCAAAAGACTGCCAGACCTGTGAAGAGTATTTAAGCCCTCTATTCAACTGCTATGTTAATTGTAAGGTGCTCATGGGCAGTGGCAAACCACAGGCTCACTTGCAAGACAGCTCAGCTGTCTAAGTTATTTTCCAGCTGTCCATTGCTGACTCCCAGATAAGACGAAATAACTGCCATGTGAGCACTCAGCCCACTTCAGAAGAAAGTGGAACGGTTTCAAATCAACAGGCAACTGAAGTGACCCAGTTCTGCTCAGCCACGTATCAAAGCCCTCACACAAGCCACTGTGTCTCAGCTGAGAAGGGCTAACGAAAAAGCTGGAAGATCCCAGCTGATAGTTTTAGTCACCATGGTGTTCTCTGTCTTGGGATGGAGGTGTAGGAATAAAACCCAGAATCAATCCCCCAGTTCCAGGCATTTCACAATGATTGCTACTATGGGAAAAATAGCCTGTGCTTAAGCTACCCCTGGAGCTGAGTGGACTCACTCCTAGTTTATTTTATATGCTATCTCTAGACGAGCAACACCTGATGAGGAGACACAGGGTCCCAAGACACTGATTAGGGTCTAAGATAACTACACAAAGAAGACTTAAGCAAATACACAAGTGTGCAGTAGTCAGGATATCATAAAGGGGATAGAAATTACTGTGGACAAAATTCGCCAACCAGCTTTCCCTGACACAGTGCATACAACTGCCATGACACCTCTGGTTCATTTGTCCTCTGTCCTGGGCAACTCAGATCAAAAAGGCTTTTCCTGATTGACAGTGCAAATTCTACACCATAGAACCACCATGTAAAACTATTGCTGTCCTTATCTTTTTAAGATTGATCACTCGTTACTTTTATCCCAATAGCTCCAAACAAATATTTTGTAGTATGGCAGCGTTCAGTCGGAGCTTTCCATTCCATATCAACATGTGCTTGCTCTGCCCAAAGGTTTACACTAGGATTTCTGAGTATTCCTTTTAAAGGATGCTCAGGCAGGTAAGTCAGCCCTGGACTTCTGGATAAGAACTATTTTTATTTCTTGGAAAGGTGTTAAATTGTATCCAGGGTCTGTTATATATAATCAGGACATTGCTGACTGACATCATCTGCTGACTGACAGCTCCAAGCTGGCCAGTCAATTCAGGTTGTTATTGGCTCCAGTCCCAGGGAGGGTAGAGACACTGTGAAAATAGTGATCTGCTGGTTCCATCAGTAACATCCACAGCTGAAAGCCCTTAGCTGGCTACCCATAAAAAGCTTTGTGTGCCTCCACTGGCCAAAAAAATTACACATCGAGAACTGTTGTTGCCCAATTTCCACAAGAGGCTTTCTGCATTAACCTGGTTCCCATAGCACTGTCTCAGCTGCAATATCATGTCCGCGTGGATCTCACTTCCCTTGGCACTTCCACAAGATGCAATGCCAGTACAAGGTGCCATGTTCCCTCCCAATAACACAACTCAAGGACATCAGTTCCCTAATGTAAAAACAGTGATTGCGTCTGTATGAGTTTCAGTTGGATGTTGGCAGTTGGATCTCATCTCATGCACTCATGAAGTGTGCAACTACTGGCTAAGTAGAGTTTCTCTTGCCAATCTTTGAGCTGCCCTGTTCACAACAACTCAGGATGCAATGAGCATGTCCTTCAGGCTGTGTTCAATCCTGCTGCTTTGCTGCACAAAGTAACAACTGTCCCACATACATGGACAAGATGCACTTGGCTCACTGGCTTTGCCCACTGGCAGAGCAGAGTCCTTGCTGGCAGAATGCTGGTCTCACCCATGCAGGCAACAGCTTAATGCCTTCTGACACAAGTCTCATGTTCCCCAGCTGTCAGCGAGAGTGAGCACCTTTGCTTCCTTTCCTATGAGTACAACAAGTCAAGGATCAATTAACAAAGAAGGTGAATTAATGACATGTCAATTGTATATCATAAAATACAGACATAAAATTGGGAGCAGACAATGCATATACCTTCTTCTTTCTGCTTGCTGAATGTCCTGTCCATTAGGCATTCCCCTGTCTGGCCTTGCCTCCACTGATTTAACAGCACAGAATTAAACCTGGCTGTATTATAAATGTTGAGTGGAAATCTGCAAACAAACATGTTTGAGCAAAAGGCTCTTGTCCTTCTCTTCTCAAGACTCATCTTTTACCTCATTTCTTCTCCCTTCTCTCCTCTCCTGCCAGTATTTTTGCAGTTAATATCCTTCACAACTCCAGCATTTCAGCAACGTACTTGGAAGTTGCTACTAAAAGCTAAGCTTTATTCTCCCATATGATTTTTTTTTGTTTCACTCTTGGACAGGCACTTCTTGGAAGGGCTAGTGCTCACAGAACTATAGCACACAGAATCATACTACAAGTCCAAATGGTATGTAAATATTAATACTCACACAGTACTGAAGATTACAAGATAATTAGAGGCTGCATAACCATGTAACTCAGTTTATAATGAGTATGACAGTTATAGGACCAAATTTTGTCATTCTTCCAGGCCTGACTCTTTGGAATCTCTTTTTTCTCCCCCTTTGTTTATGAGAAATTAATCATTTGCAGCCTAATCCAAAAAGCTCCAGAGTCAATGCAAGTCTTCTACTGACTGCAGAAGATTTTGGTGGAGATTTCCGATAAACTAAACTCCCTTGAGTCCTTGGCAGCTTAGATCTCAAGCACATTACAATCCCCCAGCTACCCCATCCATCAGTAGCAGCATCAAAGTGAGTTATCAGAAACTTGCCACATGAGATTCATTCTTTGGATCATATGAGAGGGTCAGGCAAAGCCTTTCATTTGGACATCCTCAAGCACACTAGGTCACGTACAGGCAGAGTGTCATTAGGTTACTATATTCAAGGGTACACTGCCGGCCTCTGCTCCCACCCTGGAACACCAGGCCAGCTCCTGCCAGTCAGTGGGTCTCACATGGAGACCAAAGGAGTAGAGGGGCCATGAGGCCATACCATAACCAACTCCTTACAAAAGGAGAATGGAGTGGGAGGTAATAGTCAAAACTGAGGGCGCTTGGACACGGCCTCAGAAAAGAATGCTTCCAGTTCGTTCTCTCCTTCCCAGACACCATATTTGATGAGACTCTTCTTTTTCTGGTGGTAAAAAACTATTTTTCCTTCTGACTTTCACACAGTTTCATGCAGTCAAACCACTTAACCAGCTGTATACAGCCCCTAGTGGGTTTAGGCCCTATTGTTCTATGCAAGCAATTTATAGGCACTCTCTGCTTATTTATTCCTTCGACTGTTTTGCTGCTAGCTGTGGATGGGTAGCCAACACTTAAAGGAAGAGACGCTTGTTGACAAGTTTCCTCTCAACTGTTCTCAGAGCCCTTCATAGAACCAACCTGTCAACAGAAAAACTCCCATGCCAAAAAAATGGATACATTTGAAGCCATAAGAAAACTGACTGGTGAATGGCAAACACCAAGTAATTAATATTGGCCTTTTTGGTTCTTAGCAAACAGTGGAAAGTCAGTCTTCAGTTAATTATGTTCACAGAGAAGCATTTCAGAGCAGTTCACAGCTAGGAAACAACTACCAGCATCACTCTGCTCAAACAATGAGTCCTAAAGTAACATCTGATGGCATTCTCCCTGAACACCAAGAACCCGTTTAGAATACTTATTGTATTTTCTGTGCACATGTTCAGTAAAACCCCATAATGTCACAGTGAGACATTTATGAGTCTTTTGAAGTGAAAGTGTTTCTTAGGTAAATATATGTGGTTTAGGTGTTTATTATTACAGTATGTTCTGAAGCTGTCTCCATCCTATGTTGCCAGAAGACTGGATGGAAACAGATCTTATTTAAAGCCAATATTTCACCATCAGGTTAGTCTACATTGCACACACACAAAAAAGCAGTTCATAATGTAATATCTAAATAGTCCACATTTCACAATTTGGTTATCTTTTGTTTCTTCCTCTGCCCGTATAATACTCTGTGTCCTGGAGGCTGAGTCTTCACAATGCACAGCCTGCCCTGCCCCAGTAACATATTCCCAAACCCTCTGCTGCTCCTCCCTGCCCATTTGTGTACTTACTGAACAAGCTGGCTCATGTTTTGGCCAAAATTTCTTCAGCAAATAATTCTTGAGCTTCAAATATTTGTAAAGCAATTGGAATTACATTTGTAAACACGTAATTTGAAAGCTCACATTGTAGCACTAGAATCTGGATCATGAAAGTTTTCTTCTGCCCACTTAGACAAATTTGTATGTATCTATTGTAGAGTGAATTTCAAAACATTACCATTGACTGCAATTTAATATTTGCTTTTGGTAGTCACTTTAAAAGGGCAATCCAACATATCATTCATTCATACAAGTTTTCACGAATAGCAATCTCCCACTGATCCCTGAAACTAAATGTACAAAGCAGGCTGAACTGAATTTTGGGTTTGATGTTCAATGAACTTTATCAAAACAGTTTGCTGTTATTAATTTTTACTACATTTTTATTTGCATGTAAATGGCTGTGAATCGATTTCATAATTACTGACTGTTCAAAGCTAAGGAAAGTAGCAATCTGAATTGCCTCCATGCTCCCACCAATGCCTTTTGCCTGTGTCACACAATCAGTAAGGGACAGGAGGTGCCCACAGACTGCAAGCTCTCCACTGCTCTCTCAGCAGTGCATGGAGCCACAGTAAAGGTGGTAATCAAACCTTTGGAGAAGTACTAGTTGGCCTTCCTGTTTGTAAATTTAAGACTATAATGATCTTCCTCTGGATTGTCAGTAGTTGCATGTTCCTCTGAACAGAAGTATGTTTACATTTTTAAAAAAAATCTCTATTCTTGGTCTAAACATTAGGCTCCATCCACGGAAATGGATGCACTGCATTCTTCCCAAAATAGTGCTGGCATAGACACCTAATGGGTTACGGCATGTTGTCAGGTCATTTCTACAAACCTGTGTAAGCAAGTAAGTGAAGGCAATGTCAACAACTGTAGATCAAAGTCTTACTTTTGATTGAGAGAGATTTTATGTTCAAAACTCACTGTAGGGGACAACAGGGCTACAGTCTTGCACTTGGAAAAGGAGTCATACTTTTCCATCGTGTAAGGGTAGCCTCAGCTCCTGACTGAGGCATCAGAACTTATGGTTAAGAAGATGAGATCTGGGCAAAAAGGTATCAATGGACATTTCCAACAACTATTCACACCTGGAAAAAATAAAATACCTTCCAGAATATACATCAAAGCAATGAGCCAACCAAAGCAATGAGCCAACCAAGTCTTTATCTTGATTTCTTACACTTATTCGTATTTATTAGGCCTATTCAAATAACAGTAAAACTATAACATTTTACCATGGATCTGGAGAGTGGATTGAGAAATGTCATAAATATTGGCTTTGATTATTTCCATAATGTTCAGTGCAGCTGTCTGATGGCAGCAGGATGATCCAGTGCCTTAACCCAAAGAGGCTGTGGCAAGTACTGCCAGCAAGCTCGCCTGACTACTCTATCCCTCCATGTGCATGACTATTACAGTCACTTAGTGACACCCAAGTACAAAAGGAAAGCTTTCAAATTCCATACAACCAACCTTTCCTATAGCATTGTCTCTTATCTTACTCGGCCTTCTACTTGTAGATAGATGCTCATACATAAATTAATTGTAAATTAGTTATCTTAAAATGGAGCCCATCATTTTGAAAGTCCTAGCCATAGACCTGGTTTGACAGAAAAAAAGATTAATTTCTAATCTGAGTAAAAGTGAATGTTAGAGAATATTTTGAGTATTAGATTTGGCATGGTAAAGCATCTCATAACCTTTGTTTCTCCTGTGTGGTTGAATATCCCTGTGCCTAGTCTCAGTTACAAGCACACGTCATCATCCCTGATCCTGTTTATGGGTTTAAAGCAAGTACATTTTTTCCTATACAAGTTGGCAGGTGGGTGGAAACTGGGAGCCACAGAAACATACACGCTGCCAGCTCTGCCACCGAAGGAAATCACTAAGGCCACAGCTCCTGTCTGAGCCATGTCAAACCTGTGGAGGCCATAGCATAAAGCCGGCTCTGCCCAGGGGCAAGGGGAAGAGTGACAGCAAAAGTCTCCAAGGGAGAGTTGCTACACAGCTGGTCCCTTCACCCGGGACAGAACTGGCCCTGAAGGGCGATCCCTGAGCTGCAGACACGAAAAGCAGCAAAACCCCTGACAAGGGTTTTGGGACATTGACAAGTCAGCTGAAACCTAAAAGATCCTGCTACATATGAGCTTGATGTGATTAGATTAAGTGTTCTCTTTCTGTAATTTCTTCCCCTACCTCTTTTATAAACATTTGTAACTGTGTTGCCTATATTGGATGCTGTAAATACTTCTCCTGGCACTCTTCCCAAAACTCTCCTTTAATTTAAACCAGGCTAAGGTAGCCGGGTAAGATCAAAGTGTTTTTCATCAAGACTATGGTGAATTAAAAAAAACCCCAGTACTAAGAAACCGTATCAAGTATCCAGCTCACCAACATGATACTTCAAGAGAGCCGAAGGGACCTGCCCTTACAGAAGCTACATGGGCTAATTGAAGACTTGGCACTATGGGGAAGGAGAAGCAATCCTGTGAGCACAGCATTCTCTGGCATACAGTGAGGTGGTGGGAAGCAATCCTTGAGCACAAGAAACCTTCAGGCAATACAGGAGGTTTTTCTAAGGGAAAAGCTTTTTTATTTTCCATGCTTGCACATGGCAGACAGCACTAAACACCTTGGCAGAGCTGCCAAGCTTTCTAACACTTTCAGAAGTCATACACACCTCTTTACTTGCAAAACCAACCCTGGAAAATCTAAGTGCAGCTGGAGAAAATCTGGGAAAGTCTTGAGTGTGCAAAACCTGTGGTTTCACAGCCCATCCACAAAATTAAGCCACTGTTGTGTCAGAGTGGCATTTCAGTCCCACTAGTTTTGTGCTACGATTTTCAAACAGGGATTTCAAGTTTAAAGAATCAGCTGTTTGCACAGTTGTGGTTAATCTGTATGTTGGATTCATGTGATCAGTTACTGTTCTAGGAGACTTTAGTATCAAAGGCAGCAAAATCCTTTGACAACTAAGTTAGGTTTTGATGTGTTTAAGCCTGCATACTTCATCTACAGTTGGACTCAGAAGACACTATCACAATGCAAAGTTTTTTGTTACTTATAACCTTCATTTTGCCTCAAGCACCAGCAGGGCTAAAGAATAGCTGATCAGCCCCACAGTAGGAGCATATGGACTAAATAGAGACCTAGTGGTGGGAAACATGCATACCCTTGCATAGCACAACATACCTAAAACAGTAGTTCTTTGGCAGTGTAGAGGGGGATTGGCCAGAAGGTTTAGTCAATGAAAGGGAGAAAGTTGCCATAAAAAGAGATTGGCAAAGATATACGAGTGGAGTGACACCAAGCTGAAGAAGTTGAACAAAAGGAAAAGGTTGGACTCAAACAGGTGATCAGAACGGGTAGCTGTATTCCAGGCAAAACTCTGGAGACTTCTCTGGATGCCAGCAGTCCCACACTGGGACTGGATGCAGTCTCTGGCCACCTCATCTGCAGGTTTTCTTGTGGACTGCGCAGGGGAGCAGGGAGGATGAGACATCTGGGCAGGGTCCTCTCCTGCGCGCTTCTGGGTTGAGAAGGTTGCTGGCAAGCTCCATCTCTCTCCTTCCCCTCAGTGCAGCAGGCCTGGTTTTGGCTGCCTTCATAGCTGCAGCTGTTCCTACCAGCTGGAATCAACCGTCCTGGCCCTGTTCCAGCTCAAAAGCAATTACATTCTTGCAAGTGGATATTGCAACTTCCTGTCCTAAACAATCATGTACTGTTCCTCCGCGCTATTAACCAGCTGCTGCCTTCCACCCAGAGATGGCTGCAGGCACAGGGTGGGTCCCTGGAAGAAAGGTGGTGGTGTATCAAGTTAAGATCATTCCTGTGTATGTTCGCCCACAGTTTAGGAAGGTCAGGGAGTGCTTCCTGCCAGCCCTGCGTGCCTGCAGATACCATTCGGTGCTCCAGTGCCGTAAGAGTTAGGGAGAACAGAATCGTCAGAGCTGGATGCTGCAGCAGGAGACTGCTTTCTCTCAGCCCAAATCTTCCAGGGAAAATCTTCCTCTATACCTTAACTTCATAAACTAAAGCATCTCCAAGAGCTGACAGAAGAAACCCTTTCCCTTTGCCAAGTATTTAAAATCAGAGCCTGGCCCATAGCACCTGGAAAAGACTTTTGTAAACATCTTAGTGCAAAAGGTGCTGAAGGCGTCCAGATGATTAAGTGGGATTATGGTCCCAAACTAACATACACAGTTTCCTGCAGCTAGTCTTCTAAAAATGTTCCACTCAATCTGTGGACTGTGTGTATGTGAGCAAAAGAAGAACCAGCATCTGCCCAAGCACAGCTCAAGATTCCCTTGTAATTGTTCCCTTCTAATTTTGTGGTGTGAACAGCATGGTTCTGAAATCATCATAAGACTTTGTACTTCTGTAACTGTTTCCACATCTGGGTTCTTCAGAGGCATTGATTTGTTAAGCTATCCAACCCCATGCAGAAGGTGCACACAGATTAATTAACAGGACCATAGCACAGAGTGAGGCAAAGTACCTTGAAAGACAAACACATGGAGAAACTGGGAACCAGGCTACCAAGTAAGAGGCTGTAACGATGACATAAATGCCAGGAGGATTTATGGGACAGCAACTCTGATTTTGGGAGGTACTGTATCTTGTAACAAGCAATAGATCCACACCAACTAGTCAGGACAGATAAAACACTCATTTCATCCAATAACAATTGACTACACATTTGGGAAGGGAGGGCTTTTCTCTATTGGTGATGCTTACCTCCTTTGGTCGTAGTTCCTAGACCTTGCTCTCTGTAATTACTGGCCTGGTGATGTACCTGTGAATTGCTCCTGCACCCATGTCAATGAGGGGTAGGAGTACCCCTGGAAGATTTCAGCCAAGAAAAAGCAGCTAAGCAAGTCACCCAGAGCTGCACTGGAAATCTGCACAGAAGTCCTGCTGTAAGTCCGTTACAGCTTGAGGAAATACCCCATCATCTTCCCTTTGCTCTTATATCAGGCTCCCTTTCTTAAATACTGCTGAGCTCTAGGACACTTCATAGTAGCAAGCAACATGTTTTGTCTTCGTGGAAATACCAAATATTCCATTAACAGAACTGCCTCTTAACATGTCTAAAAAGGCCTGGTAGAAATTTTATGAAGAAATGGCTGTAACACTATTTCCCATGCACTTTAATAGCACAATAGCAAGTGACGTACTGACAAAAGCATTTTGGGGGAAAAAAAAAAAAAAAAAGTGTTGTTTTTTTTTAAAACTGCCAGTCACATGATCTTTCCACCTAGTGTTTTAGAGCTGAGATAGGCTCTGTGTTGGCTGACAGCCAGTCAGTCCTAAATATAGTGTAAAACCAAATATTTAAGTGTAAGTCTGAACAGACAGATTCTTTCTTTTTTAACACATACCCTTCAAGTGCTACAAATTCTGCTGCAGATGCAGCTACAGATATTTCTCCTCCAAAGGAAGTATTATATCCCCTGGATTCCCAAGGTAATGCTAAGGGAGAGCAAATACTAAAGTACTATTACATATGGGTTTGAGTGCCATAATTTATAAAAATGTCTCAAAGTGTTGCACAGTACAGAAAAGCATGCAGATAAATCATAGAAACATATACATTAGGTACAGTATATTTTCAGCATGTGCTGTCTGCCAGCTTATAACATATACACCTGCATAGGGGAGTGCTAGAAAGCAGTACATTCAACATGATTTATTAGCTATGGTATTACAAAACTGTCTGTATCTGCATGTATCACTTGAATACTCAGCTTTGCACAACCGTATTCCATTACCCAATTATGTCACCTGTATGACACTACCTGGGCAAAAGTAGAGAGAGAATGAAACAGGGCCACTGAAAAGGAACCCTAAACCAGAGTGTTTTACCAAGTTTCCACAGTTCCTTACATAACATCCAGATCTCACTTCGGATTCTGATTTTCTTCTCTTTTTTGTCTCATGTAACTGCTGTCTCTGGCTTCTCGCTCCACTAGTTTTGTGTTGGATTATCTTCAGCCTGTTTTGCACATGAGAAAACCTTACTTGCCCCTTCATTAAGTAATTTTTGCCCTTCCTCCGGCTCTGTTAACTGGCTCTGAAAAAAGCCATCTTGTCCCAAGAGACTTACCTACTTCACAAAAAAAACAAACAATTCCTTGCACTAGTGAGCAAAAGAGTGGATCTCCAAGAACTTGCACTAAACCAAGCCAAATAGATCTCTGGTCTAAGACAGGGCTGAAGAAATACTGCCATGTAAAGACTGCTAATAATGGACATAAGCAAATTCAGCATAAAATCCATGATCATCACTGAAACACCTTGGTTTGTTCAGGGGTTTATCTCTCTTAATTAGAAAGCTTAGAGCTTTTTTAAAATATAAGATCTGGGGAAATGAACCAAAGAGAATGCCCTGCTGTTACTCCTATCACTAGCTTCACAATCTGACACCACTTCCAATAGCTGACAATATCATCCATACTCTGATTATCAATCTCCTCCTAATCCTTCTTCCACCCTCTTTTCTTACATAAAGAATCCTGGTCTCATTACCATCACTTGAATAATGAATCTTCATCACAGGTTACGTTCTTCTCACCTTAATTAATTTTTTCTCAGAGCTCGGAGTGTGACCTATTCTACAATATGAAGAAATAGAAGAAATAGCAACTTAAATTTGAAATAACCACCTCAGTAACAACACAAAACAACAACAACAACAACATCAACAAAACAACAAACCACCAAAACAAACAAACAAAAAACCCCACAAAACTGTAGAACAGCGATTTCCTCTTAGTTTTGCAAGTTTTACTAACCAAATAAAAATAATTACCACATTATCACAAATATTAAGATTGCCACAGTCATAAAAAGAATTCCTCCTTTTCTTACTGTCACCTACACCTTCCCTGCCTGTCCTTTGTGTTCCATAGCAATGGTCACTCTGACTGAAAAACTTGTGGTTTGTTTTTGCACTTGCACAGCTATTGCACTAACTTTATTGAATGTCACATGTATGAATTTAATTGTCCTTATTAATTGCCAATCAGTAACAAAAGATTACATTGATCAACAGTTTAGAGAAAACAAACAGAAAATTCCCATTAGTTTTTAAAGCTTCTCTTTGTTATATTTAAGTAGTAGTAGGGGAGTGCTCTTCAAACTCTGGCCCGTGTTGTTGACAAGAGTCTGCTACAACATACCAAGCACTCAGCTGAGCAGAAAACAATTTAATGGGCCTGTGAACCCACCTAATTTAGGCAGATGCTCCCTTTCTGTCTACTACTGCAGGACATTTTATCTTCTCCACACAAAATCTGATGAGCAAAAAAGAACTTTCAGACACAACATTTTCCAGGGTTATACAGCTGTGTTAAATCTACTAAACGGCAGCTAGGATCCCCATACCTGGTCATAAATCAGTAAATACCATACAATGGGAAAAACATTTTTATAGCCATTGCTCTTACTTTGAACTGTGAGTTTACAGCTTTTCAGCTTCAGGGAGGAGAGGTTTTGCTCCAAAGTTGTTGTTTTCCTGTCATTTTATGAGCCAAATAAAAATGCTGGATGCTCCATTCCTATTCCAAACCACCATCATGTGCACTTTCTCCATAGCTGCAGTTGAAAAACAGCACAATCTTAATCCATTACCACTTACAGAGTAACACCAAGAGAGTATCACTTGGTGACCCAGTATCTTTGGTCAGGTGCAGGACAATGAAGCTCCACCATACACTGCTTTTCCCAGCAAAGCCATCTCACTGCATTTCTTAACACTTGTGTCCTCAGAGCTGAGATGTTCCCTTTCACCACTTCTAACCCTTATACTTTCAGCTATAAGATACACTATGGCCACATGGTTTGCACACATACTGTAACTTCTCTCTTCACCTGCCAGACCTATCCTGGAAGAGGATGGTGTCCTCTGTGTGGCCCATGCAGCCCAAGATTAGCACATAGCCAGATGGAAGCTTTCAGGATAACGTCCCTGAATAGACTGGGGAACCTTCCACAGAATCAGAGAATAATTCAAGCTGGAAGGGACCTCTAGAGGTCACCCTGTCTATCCGTCTGCTCCAATCCAGGCCAACTTTCAATGTAGATCAGATTTCTCAGGGCGTTCCAATCTCAAAATGGGCTGGTCTCTCACAGTACGCAATAGTGACACTTCCCAGAACAACAACCATATATAGCAACTTTCCAGTAAATCAGGTACAACGCAAAGGTTTAGTTTCAGCCACTGCACTTCCACTGTTGAGTACTTCCATGGCACAGGCTACTTTGCTATACATGCATATACCTAGAGAAGATGGGCAACCAATTGGATAGTAGTTACAATCAAATGCTAAAAAGTTCGGTGCCTTAAACTTACAGAATAGTCACACATTACTATCCCATCTGCAACATGTCCAAGCTGCCTTCAGTCTGTCCCACCCCTGGGACATCCCACTAGCCTTTCTTCTCTGCAGCCAGATAACCATTTGTATCAATGTGTAATACAGCAGTTACTAAATCAGTCTATTATATTGTCTGTTGCAGCTTTTTCGCATGTATAAATA
>VZTM01022082.1:124362-144811 GCA_013400555.1 Jacana jacana | reverse complement strand
TGATGACTTGAAAGAAGAGAAATGCCAGATCAGCTACCACTCACATTATTAATGGAGAAATTGGGATTTGTTCCCTTTAAATTCTCCTACTAGCATTACTCTTGTTAGTATCACAGCACAAGGGGTTTTAGACAAAGAAGCACACAGCGTTCACTAAATCCATGCATAAAATCGAGACCAGAGACACTTGCATCCTAATTCCACTTTTATTATTCTCAATAAAATGGAGTCTTTGAAAACCATAAAGGATTAGTGATGCTAACAAATACATCTTCCAGCTGTTTAAGGCATAATGACTCTATGAATAGTACACAGGTAAAGCAGTTAGAAAACTGAAAGTAGTTTAATTATATGCAGACTTGTGATGGACAGTACCATGCCAATCTCTTACTTATACCAAAAAAGGCATCAAAACACCACTGAGCCTCTGGGAGAAGTGAAGCAGTCTGTGAAGCAAGCAAGGCAGGAGTCTGCCCATGCCCGCTCTCCCCATGAGACCAAGATCATTTAGGGGTACTACACAGTGACAGGGACTGCAGGTCTAATATTCCCCCTTGATCTCAAGGGCATGCAATCACCTCAAGAAAACTTTTCCTTTCCCAGGGTACTCTGACCCTGCAGATCTCATTTTGCATTTTCGCAAAGCAGTTTTGCACTTAGGGCTTTGCTGGGCAGAGGGAGGATCTTCCTCCAAAGCGGAAGCTGGCAAGCAGGCAGGCGGGGAGGGCAGCTCAGGTGAGGCAGGGGACGGGAAAGGCAGAGGACAGCACGAAGCTGGGCCATGCCAGGCTACACGGGGCAACCCAAAGTAGGAGTTGAACAAGCATCCAGGATAATATCATCAGCTCATCAGCTTGATATCGTTGATCACGCATGCTATTCAGCTCGAAGTACTCCAGTGGTATTGGTAGATCAGCCACTACAAAGAAACTCTCCAAGCAGCATGGAGAATTTAGACACACATCTCCCATGAACTTCAATGAGAATGATGCATCTGTCTCCTGCGGTAGCTTTGAAGCTCTCGGCCAAAAGTATTCTTAGCCCTACTGTCATGCATGTCCCCAAAGAGACAAAAAAAGAAGGTGTGAGCATTTGAGACCGAGAGCGGACGTTGTTGAGGAAGTGAGAGACCAAGTAGAGCCTGATCTGGGAACCCTGCAGAGACGGATCATGTCCCTCAGGCTTTATGCTATCAACAGTTATTTGGAGGTAAAGGACTGGCCTTTTTCTCTTAGCAGAACGAGGGAGCCAGCCTGGCACACTGGGCTGCTGACACTGGGCTGCTTTCAGTGGCATTCCCAGATCAATAAAGTCAGCTCAAGTATCTCTACCTGGTCCTTTGGACACAGAAAAAAAGAGGCAGCAAGGCAGACAAAATGGTACAACAATGATACAAAGGGAAGAAGGCTTTGCAAGAGATTAATTTGAAAATATTCCAAATCAAATCTCTTCTCCATTGATGAATTGTATGTATTTTCCCAGCAAGTACTTAGATGCAAAAAAGTGAGAAAACTATCTCCTACACAGATGGAAATAACCCCTTTGCACCAGTACAGCTCAGTATCAATGTATCCCCTTGCTTCCCATTGATACATGCAGGTTTTTACTCTGACCCACTGCACAAAGTTGAATTTCCTTCTCCAAGTGCACCTGCATTTGTTACTGTGTGTGGTCTCATGCTTCATCTCAACACTGATATTGTGTCCTGCTTCTAGTTCTGAAGGTCTGTTTAGAAAGCGGTGGCTATGGCACAGAAATAATAAGCAGCGTGTCTCAGACTCCCCTGGAGCCCTGGATTACTTATTCAGTGGGGTAGAAAAGAACTGTATGGAAAAAAATGTGCCGTGCAAAGATTTCTTGGAACAATTGTATGTGAATGACTTCCCATCTTTGCAGAGCTAAACCAAGCAGTCAGAGCTCCCTGTGCTGAACAAGTGACACACAGAGAGCAGCTCCTGCACTTTGAGACAACCTTCTGTGCCTTACAAAGGCATTTCTTGGAGAAGAGATGAGAATTACAGTATTTCAGATGCAGTTTATGTAGACCCTAGAAATAAAAAGATGTCTGAAAGTTTGGTAAAAATTCATGGGCAGTAATCTTATATGATGAGTAATTAATTAACTTTTTTTTTTTGTCCTTATATCTTCATTGTACCTCTGAGAGCAGAATGCCAGTCCATAGCCTGAACAGCACAGATGTTCCTATTGTACATCCTTTATCTGCTGCAATGCCCTTTGAAGCTTTGACAGTTTGAAATTACATTTTCACATTGGGGCTGTATTTTCACAAATCCTGGAACTTAAACAACTCCTGGAATAACAGAGGAGATATGAGATTGCCAACTAAAGTTGATATTCGTTTTCATTATTTGTTCCTATAAATAGGTATGATCTTTTTTTCTGGAACACAATCTCATATAGACCAATACCTTTTCCTCAGATGGCATCAAGAGTCACAAAGCAAGCTTGAAATGCTTCCTACTCCATCTCCTTTCGAATCTGCACTCACAATAGTCAGGGCAGATGCAAGGATCTGTAATTAGGCTGCTAGTTAGGAGCCCCAACAAGCCTGAACTTTGCAGGTATAAAATCAGAACCTCAAAATATCCATCCTGCTTCAGAAGCCATTACTACATTTTAGGTGTCCCTACTGTTTTGTCACCTTTGTGCTCTTCTCCAAACTAAAATGTAAGGTTACTAGATCCACAAAGGCTGCATGCACAGAATTGGGAGATTCCCACAGCCCCTCCTAATGCCCAGTTCCTATTGTAACTGAACTGTTACCGCTATTGTTAATAGTGGTGACATGTATTGGTAACAAACTAAACTAAATTAAATTACTAGTCAGGGTTTCTTGTTGATGGCATTCCACTCTTCGGATTTCTGGTGTAGGTCATTGTCAAGGTAGCAGTATAAACTTTTGTTGCGTGTGTTTTCTTCAGTGCCACAAACTTCAAACACTAAAAAAATCACTCGTTAGATCCTAATATCACAGTTGGTGTCAATGAACTTTGGTTTCTTCTCAGTGTTGAGCCTGAAAATGCTATTTCCAAGGCAGTTTCCCTAACCACATGCAGCAGAAACTTGCTTTTAAAACAGNTCTTTCCATTCCGTTGATTCAAACCGAAATGTGGTTGAATCATTAATTTCATTAAAATATGCTTAAGCATAAAAAAAAAACGTACAGGAAATATTCAGCATGGCAGCCAGCAATGCAAAATAGAACAGAACATTTCCAGTGCTATTGTAAAGGAATTGTGTGGGTGTAAGAGTATTTTCTCTTCAGGGGAAAAAAAAATAAATTAAAAAATGGGTGTATAAAAATCAAAGCTTACCTAACATGCAAAAGTCCTTTACTTTCTCACACCATTTATTTGCAAGGTGCCACTAATACAGCTCTTTCTAGATGGATCAGCTCCTGTTAGCGCACATTTCTAAGTATCACATAAATTTAAATAAAGTGTGGTCTAAAATTTCATGAAGTGACCCTTTTTTTTAATTAATTTAGAGTATTGTAAAATTTACTACTTGTATCACCTCTTGGACATACAAAGACAGCTGTATATATTCACTTTTTCCTCTGTGTCCTCCAGAATTAGGCACAACCCACCAGCTCACACAAGAGTTGCAAAAGCAGGATTTGCTGCCAGGTGTTTGCAGAGGACTGCAAGAAACCAACTTCGATGTGCCTGTAACATCTCTTGGGATCATTCTATCAAAAAAGAAAATATAAATATTGATTTAAATGCCTAAATCCCTCAGCGTTTTAAGGCACCAACACTACTGGAAGGGAGTAAGTGGAGGTAGGTTTTCCATATTACAGAAGCCACAATCACCAGCACTGGAGTAAACCTGGGTCAGGCAGTGGCACCCTGTGTATTAGTTAAAAGGACTGCTGACCTCCTTCCCAGACTACCATTTGCTTAAGCAGAAGGAAAATGAGCTCAGGCAACAACAGGTCATCTTCAAATGGCAGCTGCTATTCCCCTGGCATGAGACCTGTACAAGAGCCTTGGCATAGTCAAAACTACCAGGTCTCACCATGGTTTGGCCTCACAGGTGTTGCATTTTGGTTTTCAGAACAACAGACAGGCAAGGTAGAGCTGTGAGCTAGCTTGGTCTGATTTTTACATTTTCTCCACCAGCTTAACACAGTCACAGGTGTGACTAGATGTACGCACATTTATGAAACTATGAAGATTACTTATTAGCCTTCAGGCATACATTGCCATTTTCAAAGAAAACCTCTACTGCACTACACAGACAGCCATAGTCACCAGCTCTGTGAGCACCTAAATTTAGCCAATGCAGGTACTCAGACTTCTCTGTAAATGAAGTTAACGCTATCATTTTCACATCAGTAGATAACTATGGATTAGATAAGCTTGACAACCCAGGGTAATTTTTTCACATGCTCAAGCTTTTATTCACCCAAACAAGCTTGAAAATAAGTCCTAAAACTGAGACAGTATAAATTATGAACTGTATTGTAAAATAGGAAAACAGCCTGCACCTCTGAAGCACCTTGACCTAGAAACAGGAAAGAATTTGTTGACAGGATGCAACTCTTTAAGAAGATCACGCAACTTTCTTTGAAAGATTTCCATTGCTCCATCAGTTGTGCTTTATTCTTAAAATCTCTCTCAAGGGAAAATAAAATTTGACTTCAGGTATTTCAAGGTTGCCTGGCTGCCAGACCTGTTTAAATCATCTACATTGGCTGAGAAAACAAGCTCCAAATACCCTGAGCAATGAGCAGCCCTGTAAAAGCTGGAGCAGAGGATGGTGACCATATTCTGTGTTTGCAGTATTTAAGCACTGGCATTATCTATTGTAGTCTGGAGCAGTGACCAGCTTGGCTACAGGAGGAGGTATACCCCAGCTGGTATGGACACCTTCAGAAGTTCAGCTCTATCAGGACCAGTCTCAGAGAATATTGTCCAAAACACACAGTCTATTTAAACATTATTTTTGTGGCCAGCTCAGGAACAGCCATGCAAACAAGCCAACTTCCAGAGGCAGCATATACAAGTCTTACATATTCTGCTGGAATACATATTCTTACATAGTCTTACATATCCTGTTGGAAAACAGCTGTACTCACAGCCCCAGTAAATTTGCATTACATAACGTATGGGCAATAATGCCAAGTCCAAGTTTTATATTTAGGAGAGGCCTTTTAGTAGTGCTTTTTGGATTGGTAGGAAGTACAATTCCCAGTGTATTTTGACAACCAGGCCACGCTTGGTGGCTGTGACACATTAGCCAGATGCCACTGTTAGACTCAAGTGAGCACACCGGCTGCAGAAGACACGTGTTTTAGACAGCCGTGGAGACACTGATGGTAAGTAGGCATGAAAGGAGGAATTTTAACTGGCAGAGTTAGGGAAAGGACTACCTTTTAGTCATGGTATCTATACTGACAGGTTAAGGCTTCCTCAAAAAACCTGCCAGGATTTACAGCGTGCACTCATGCTGAAGGACTACTATTTAAACAACTGCCTGAGAGTGCTTTTAAGAAATCAGCCAGAACTAATGTCAGTGAAAGGAGAACAATCATTAAAACATTTTCAAAGCTTTCTAATGTGGCTTGAAATAGTGCTCTTGCATATAGGAATGCTAGGAGATTAAGAGCCAATATCTCATGATCTGTGTCTAGGAACAAGTGTCTAGGATCTGTGTCTAGGAACAAGCACTCTAATACTATTGGAAATGTGCCCTTTTGGATTTTTGACTGCATATTGTTTCCATCTCTAGTTGTAATGAATGTCAAAGTCCACTCTTCTGCCCCCTTATTGTTTGCCATACATGGGTATGATTTTGGCTTCATAGGTCACATTTTGAGGAAAAACAGATTATTGGTTTGGGCTTTAAAGGTGTTTTAAGATGACAGTTTTTTAAAGCAATTAGCGTCGAGCAAGCTGCTTCAAAAGCACAATTAATCACAGAGTTCTCCAGTGCATGGGTGTGAATTACTCAGCTTTCCTAAAATGTGATAGCATGTGGCAAAAATGGTTTTGCCGCTCAGTTGGCCATCAACACAACTCACACATAAGTCTACTGTTTATGATTAATGGCATCGCCCCAATGCAAGCCAGTAAGAATTTGTAGCATAACAGCCCACCACAGATTCTTTTTATAACACTCTTTATCCTTTTTCCCCCGAGTTCTCCCACTAACTCCCATGAGTTAGTATGAAAATGTCACTACGTCTGCCACAATTTATTCCCAAACACTGGTTATTTGGAGAGACAAATCAGCAAACACCTGACTGCTAGATTATGCAAGTCTGTTTGTCTTTGTAAAAAAAGTAATTGAGACAGCTTTTAAATCTAGCCCACTCTACTCAATCTTTTATGGAAATGACAGTTAGGACTGTCTTCAGTAACGTTTCTGGATATGCTATGATGACCATTGCCAATGCCATTGAGGCCTTCTCTTACAATTTTTGAGAGCAAAAACATCTCTGAGGTCTTTCACATTAACTAGAAGATAGGGGCCATGTCTGTTTGCCCCTAGAAGAGCAATCTGGAAAACAACCTGCAGGCCAACTGCAGATTAGCAGCATATTTAACATTAGCCCATAGCCCATTGAGGGAGTTGGGATTGTTTAGTTTGAGGAAGAAGAGGCTGAGGGGAGACCTCATCCCTCTCGACAGCTACTTGAAATGACATTGTAGGGAGGTTGGTGCTGGTCTCTTCTCACGGGCAATTAGCAATAGAACAAGAGGGAATGGCTGCAAGCTGCAGCAGGGTAGGGTTAGGCTGGACATTAGGAAAAAGTTTTTCACAGAAAGAGTGGTCAGTCAGTGGAATCAGCTGCCCAGGGAGGTGGTGGAGTCACCATCCCTGACTGTGTTTAAGAGTAGATTGGATGTGGTGTTGAGGGATCTGGTGTAGGGGAGAACTTGTAGAGTAGGGCTGATGGTTGGACTTGATGATCCCAAGGGTCTCTTCCAAGCTATATGATTCTATGATTCTATGATTCTCTTTCCTTTCCTGAGGACTTATGGTACTTTCCCTGCTGCAAATGCTCAGTTTTGCAGGAATCACTTAAAGGTGTCCCGGTCATAAATGTATCCCCACAGTTATGGACACCTGATGTCCTCTTTGCTGACTGTACTACAGTGGGCAAACATTTCCAAGAAGTTAATGGGACAGACAGCTGGGGGAAGTAATTTTGTCATTTGCCACACTGAAATTCAATGGAAATCTTACAGATCTATACATGCATTCAGTTTTCAGCACAACTCCCTGCTAGAGAGGTTAGGGAGCATTATCTTTGTGTGGGGCAATTATTATTGTCTTGGATAGACAACTCAGAAGAACTTGGAAAGGGTACCAAGTCACAAGTAGCCAATATGCACATAATTTGCTGTGGATTGCCAACCAATCTAATCTCCATATCTATATGTAATCTACCATTAAACATACTGACAATTTAGACTTCTTGACACAGGGATAGGGTCACACAGCGTATGTCAGCAGTGGCTATTGGAGGCTGCTTGCTATGGGGAAGCTGCAGCCCGGTTATTGCAATGTGGGATGTCCAGCTGGCTAAAGCTGGAGAACAGCATGACACCACAGTGTCAAGAAAGGTGGGTTAACATCGGAAGAGCTCATACGGCTAAGCCAGTGACCAGGTCGAGGTGTCCTGAGAGGAAGGAAGAGTCAGAAAGAGGAAGAGTCAGATATACCAACTCTTTAATGGGGTGTGTGAGATGTATGCTTTTAAACTGAGTGTTGTCAGGGACACCCAGAGCAAATTCTGAGAACCATTCTAATATATGTTTATATCAATGAGGTGGAGAGGAGCCTATAGGACCAAATGCTTTTCCTTTCTGTTGTTGCCAACATTGCCAACCAGTTTGGGCCCTCAAGATGAGGAGGGAAAAGAGCGGGGAAAGAATAGCAACTTGTAAACTGTGTATTGCACAAATCCACAGCTTTACTAAGAGCACATTTCAAAGAAGAAGGAAGAACATAACCCTGCACCTGTACAATTACACTACATAACTACACATCATGCCAAAAACTGGTTCCCTGTTAAAGCAGTAGGAATGTTGGTTACAGAAAACATTGGACATTCATCTGTGCTGAAGCAGGTTTGTTGCTGCCTAGTTAGCGAATGTCAGAAGGATGGAAAATCAATTTTTATCATATCCCTAAAATGAAAGCAAAACTGTGCAATTAACTTATATGCCTATTGACTACATAATGAAAAGGGCAATTAGATATATTGCTTGCAAATCCTACTGTAGTCAATGGAAGCATGTGGAGTCACTTGGAAGCATGTGGGTATATTTGAGCGTACGCCCTAGCTGGAAAACAGCACAGAAGAAGTAATCAAGTTAGTATTAAATATAGTTACACCAGTTCACTTAGACCACACAAATCATTTCTAGAACACAAGTAACAACTCCCCAAGTGAATGAGATCATTAAAGCCAATAAACTTTTTAAATTTATTTGCTGAAACCATAGGACTGAAAGCTTTACTTAGAAATGAAAAATCTAACAAATTGGCAACAAAATGTAATATTGGAAGGAAATAAAAATAAATTCAGAACAGCAGGCATGACTGTCACAGATAAGAAAAAATAAAAGCTAGAAACTAATCCCTGACAAGTAAAAATTTACAGTACTGCAAACCAAATGTGACCACCCTCAGACTACTCTCATCAGCTGAATACTCAAAAGCCTCTTTTGAAAACAATTATCATTTTCAGGATTAATCACACGCATTTGAGTGTGTGTTGACTTCATAAGTGTATTCATTATACACTGATATCTTTGATTTTTTCATATATTATTAGAGTAGGTTTTGAAAGTTGTGTGTAAGAATGGGCTCCCCTTTTTGCTCCCATTTTGCTGGATACACCAGTTATGTGGGTACTTTAAGGCATACGTATTTTCACATCCAAGAGCATGTTTGTGCCAGAAATGTAACTTCCAGAATCTGATGCACAGCACACACAAGGATAAATATTCACAATAGAAAAACAACAACAAAAAAAAAAGAAAAAAAAAATCAAAAAACCCGACAAAACTAAGCTTCTTAGACCCACTTTTTCTCAACTATACAACATAGTGTTCTTTATATCCACTTTTCCTTTTAACTGTGTTCATTAATACATTTCTGCTTACATTACACATACACCATAATACACACAGGAAGTGGAAAGGTATACAGCTTTTTACTATCCAGACTTCTGTGTATTTAAATGCATGCAGTTAACCTTTCTTTAAATGCAGTCAAAAGTAATTCATAACAATCACTTGACAGGAAGGTAACAGAGGATAAGGTAATTAGCATGGAAACCATCAGGTCTCTGTTTGCAGAACCAGCCAGTTTTACTCCTACCAGCTGTAGGAGGATTATCATACTAATAAAGAATTGAGGCTATTTTAGGTCTCAAATTTCAGAACAATTAAAGCTGAACAAAAATCTTGCCAGTGCCATATCTCCTGTTAACAGTTCTCATTACTTCTGTACTGTAAAATGAATGAGGAAAAGATTTATGCAGGTACAATACCACTACAGTGTAACCTCCCCAGAAGATATTAGGTCATTAGCTTTACTAGGCAGAAGCTGTCACAAGGGAGAAATACAGACTAAAACACCGATGTGTCTGCCCCATCTGGTCCTGGTTTTATTGTATACACAAATTACATTTATAGGGCAGACTAGTAGCTGGTCGTAAGGTTTAACTGTGGGGGAAAAGGCCTTTTCCCTGGGGAATAATATTTATAACAAGAAACTTAAATAAGCAAACATAATTCAAACAAAAAAACAGTGGATTCCTCTGTCTGGAAAACAAGCTGAGCCCACTGGTGGATCCCAGTACCTTTCTAATGGGGCATTTCTTCTCAGAGACAGAACACAGCCTGTCTCAAACAAGCCTAGAAGGGGATTTAGGCACAGCAGATAATTAACCCCAGGCTTCTTCCTAAGAAGTTTAGGCAGGCCTGAACATCAAAAAGGTGCCAGCAGTCTAGTAGAAGAGCAGGATCTTTCTGTCTGACCTCTCATGGTTTGCCTCATCATGAAGCAAGTGTGGGAAATGTTGACCATCTGGAGATGTTCCCCTCCTGCTTCCTTGGGAAAGCAATACTGTATCTTGTGCTGGCTCTGCAGGCAATAAAAATCTGATTCTAGTTGGCCATGCCAGAGAAGCCCTTCTTGGAGGTTGCCAGAACCAGATGGAAGTGGGAAAGCTAGCAGTGAGGAACAGGCAAAATGAAGCCCTGCAAAGCGTAAGCAAAGCAAAAAAAAAGAAACCTTGGAAGTTGTCGAAGCCTCAGGTTAAGGTTCAGTCTCTCCTCAGAGGGAATGAAGACAGCAGAGGCAGCCAGGAGATGCTCCTTCTGCACTCCGATGACACCTTTGAGCAAATGCAGCCAGCAAATCTGAGCTTATTCCCCAGCTCCCCTCAGCCTTCCTCGCACCCCAGGAGATGCTTTTCATTAACTAATCCTTTCCTCTTGCAAGCGGGGAAGAACAACAGCGCTCTTCTTTTCATTTGCATGCATTAGCCACTATTAGACAATCAAGGTATCATTTTCATTTCTGCACAGCTCTGTCCCCTGTGCAGAGAAACAACAGGCACAAACTGCCTCCTTCCAGCCCCAGACCCAGCAGGGGACTGAAACGCTGTAGTTCCTAAGAGGCTGGGCATATCTCACAAACAGATAATCAGCATGTGACTCGTGATCTAAAATGTGAACATTTTGTTATAAAAATAGGAGGAACTCTGCAAAGGATATTTTTACAACATTTCGTACTGCTTGTTGTGATTTTGAACACTTGGCTCCCTGATGGTGTGTTTCAGAGTATCATTTTTATACAAATCAGTGTTAGAATAAATAAAGATTTTAAGAATGGACAATATGTCCACATTTCAGCCAAGGATATGTAAATGCAAAGAGCTGAAATTAAAATATAAGTTCTCTGCAGAGAAGCATCCCCTTGAAATCCACAAAGTCAGAGGAAAGAGATTTTGATGTAATTTATGCGTAAGTAGATGCAAAATAAATCCAGCAAAATTAAAAATATATTGCAAAACAAAGATAAGTGTTTCATTTTGTCCTGAGCACAGGGATCTTGACTCAAGAGGGAGCTAGGTAGCTGGTTTATAATACATTATAGTGCATTTCAATACTCTTACCCATTTTCATTTGAAAATTAAGGAATTAATTAAACCTGCTTACACTCACAATTGATCTTGTTGACAAGACAACAGCTAAGAGTTCTATTCCCTAGGGCAGAACTGATGGTTGCCTACTGATAGTGACTTTCATTAAGAGATTTCAACTGAATACTTAAATTTAGTTGAACTGCCTTTTCCTGTAAATCACAGAAAAGTATTCAAGAAATGCCTCATTTTCACAGCCTGTTTTCAGATATGAATTCAATGGATATTCAACTCTTTTCCCAACTAGGAAAAGCAACAACAAATACAAGGACCAGTAATGTCACCCAAGTATTCTTTTTTATTCCATTAGAAAAGTGTAATGGTATATGATATATTTTTCCATTGTAAACGTGCATTTTTAATGGACAAAAGGCAACTACTGCAACCTGATGGTTTGCTGCATAGCTGACTCCACTGTGTCTTTCAATACAGCTTGCTAAGTGTCTGTATTCACTAGGTAGAAAATTCTACCATATGCATTAATAAAAAACTCAGAATAAACCAAAGAAGCCTCTGGAGGAGACAGGCACTATTGCAAAGGATGACAGAGCAAGCAAGCTGTAGCAATGACAAAATCATGGGAAGCTGGATCAAGGCAGGAATGAGTTTTCAGAAAAAGGTATTTTTATGGAACCTCCTACAGAGTTTCTCTATAACTCTTCTTTTGGGGGCTTGAGTTTGTTATTAGCACTGCCAAGTAACTGGAAAACCCCTACTCTAATAAAAATATCCTGAATCATAGAAAAAAAGTAAAATACCAAAAATACTTAGTACTGGGAAAAGATCTTGAAGGAAAAAAAATGAATGCTGTTGTGTGTCTGTGCTGGCTGGAAGGGATGCACCTGACATCTCCTTCTCCTGCTGTAAACAGCAAGTGAACTGAGCCCATCTCTCAAAGCAGGCAGATGAGAAACCATCTACTTATATTTCTCTGATACAAAACTTCAACATTTTATAAACAATTTTCAACTTTCATTTAGGATTTCTTGCAAAATTATGATGATGTTTCTCATGAGTAATCCCATTCCGGTCAAACTTATTTTTTTTCCTTTCTAGTATGGTTGAGCATGCTGTGGGGCAAGGTCTAAAATCAGGCAAGGTGAGGGAATCACTTAACTGGAGCTACCTATGTGAAGACCTGTGTGTCACTGGTAACACACAAACCCTCAGCTGCCATTGGGATTGCCCCACACATCTTGAAAGAAAAGTCACTCCCTAGCATGACCCCAATGTTTCTGCCTAACATTCTCCCAATGTTTCTGCCTATTCTCCAGCACTGACTTTCCCCACAACCAAGAAGGGATCACAGCACACAGACATGCACACACACCCAGTCTGCCCAGCATTTGTTGCTGTGCCATGACTATTTATCTCTCCTATTTATTTCATAATAGGTGGAAAGGAGAACAAAGCCTTTTCACAACGTATGGCTTGCCTTTACCTGTGTTACATAAAGCAAAGGACATCTGCAGTGGGTTGCCTGGAGGAAGGTGCCTCCCTCTTCTCCCTGGCTAATAAGCACCAGGGTTGGGACAAGGAAGGAGGGAGGGAAAAGCTTCTTGGCCATCTGGCCCTACCCTTTTGGCAGTTACATTCCCCTTTTTGTCACTGAACTGTAAAATGGGAAACAGTCACACAAGATTTGTTCCTTTCACAAACAAGGAGGGAACTGGAACTGATTTATTTACGTAAGTTTTACAGTAAAGGCTTTGCTCTCTGAAGTGACGAGGAATGTTAGTATGAACCAGACAAATTGGTTAAACTTCATGTCTGGACTGAGTCTCCAAAACCAAAGACATAAGCCCAAGTCTTATCACCCCCACCCTTAAATTAAAAGCATGTGGCACACAACCACTACACCAAAGTCTACGGAAGTTTTGTTTAGTTAATTGCATTAGAATTTATTTACATATACTCATTTAAAGGAGCAGAGAAGAGTCTCAGCTAGTAAAAATGGGCACTGATCCATTTCTAAATAACGTTTATACCAAAGCATGTAAAGAAAATATTCTTTCACTAAATCGAGGGTTTAACTTCACTACCACATTAGAAAGACATCTAAGTTCATTCACTGCTGTAAATGAATCCTACTGCAGCTCAGTCAGCCTGTTAACAGGCAGTACTACTGTAAACCCAGAAAAGTTCTTAAATAACCTTGTTTGCCACAAATGCCTAGAATTATACGTTAGAAGACCAATGTCTTCCTGCGTATCAGCATGTGTTGATCAGACATTTGCCAATCTAGAGCGATATGTCAAAAATTCAGCTAGTCAGCATCAACTGACTACTTTCAGCAATGAAAGTGACACCTAGGACGTTCAAATTAACTCATCTGCACTTTAAAGAATCATAAAAAGCAGGAAGAAAAGAAACAACAACGGAGATTTCTCTATTATATCAGCTTGTTTGATGTCTGATGAAGAGCCCCAAATGCTGGTAAATTTTAAATTACGTAAAGCACTATACATGTGATCTGAGAAGAGGAGTGCAAGAGGGGCCTGCCCTGAGAGGCTCCAGGCAAGTAACTGCTGCCTGCAACCCTAGGCATGAGAAGAAAACCCTGGGCACTGCAGTTCTGGAGTGAGCCTGGCTGGGAGGGAGGGAAGGAGGGAGGATGGGAAAAGCAGTCCAGAAGAGCTAACACAACCCACTCACCAGGGCACTCTGTATCATACTTCTCTTATTGGTTCTAGTAGGAGGGAGGAGGTAATATAGCTGGGGAATACGTTCCTCCTATATCAGCGGGAAAACACCCTGCACAGGGCAGCAATGAGCAACCACCCTGCTAGCTCAGGAGGACTACAGAAAAAGGGCAGCAGAGGACAAGTAACCAGGAGGAGAAAGACCCTATGCCACGTGTTAGTTGGCCTCATAAGGTCCTTTATACAGCAGCTGTTGCCATGGTAAAGGTTGGACTTGACCTCTGATAATACCTGTGGATTTCCCAGTGGGCACTTAGCTATTCAGCAATCCAAATTCAACCAAATTCAAAACTGGGAAAATAAAAGTTTCCCTTTCAGCATCCAAGCATTCAAAACACTTCTTTCCAGACTGTTCTGGAATTATGAGTGGAAATAGACACAAGTGCATTCACCAAGCAAAGCAAAAACATGCCAGGACTACAAAGTCCACTTTTAAAAATCATGAAGTAATAATTTAATTTTGTTTAAAAGTAGCCAGTTATTAAAGATGGAAATAGGAGGCCAGTTACACCTATCTATCAAAACTATCTGCTTGCTTTAGAAAAATACACACTTGTAGGCATTATGGCATAGTCATATTTGAGGCTGACATTGCTAATAAACAGCAGACAGCCTGGGCTCAGTTCTGTGTCTTCCTTGGCTCAGCTGAAGTTGGGTATATGTCCTGTAGCCCTTCAGACACAGCCCTAGACAATATGAAAGTTCTTAAAAGTTTGTAAGCATAATATTTATTTCTTTTATATTTACCTTTAGGCTTTGAGTTAATTTGAAACTGGTTTAAATCAAAACCTAACAAGTGTAAAATGTCTGATTTAAAATGTCAGAGGTGACCCAACCCACACAAAAGAATGAAGGAGATTATGTGTCCATATTGTTCAAACTTTACAGAAGAGAGAAGAAACATCTTCCCACTTTGTAGCCTTAGAGATATGATATGCAAATCCCTACATGGAAGCAGCAGGAAGAATTGCATTGCTTTCAAAAAAAAAAAAAGAACCGTAGAACTTAGTGAACAAAATATAGCAAACATTTTGATTGTAGTCTTAATTATTTTGAGCAAGATCAGTAGGTAATGCTGTTTCAATACCCACCTTCACACCCTCAGAAGCCTACACTCACACCAGAACATAAGCACATGACTCTCCCTTCCTGAAACGACAAAACAGCTTTCCAACAAGAGGAGTACAAGCAGAAAAGCTCCCTACATCTAGGACCAAGATCAGGAAGCTTAGGAAGGAGTCCACATAAGGCAACATCTGTAGCCTTAGACAGCCCAATAGCTCTTCTCCAGCTTTCTCTTCCCATAACAGAGCCTCCAAATGCCTACCTGAATATTGCTTGGGAGCAGTGATAATAGCTGCTTGGCATGAGACTCACAGAGCAAACAAAAATGACCTCTTCAGCCGTCCAAGTGGACTGAAACATCAGTAGCCTGCCACCAAAGCCACTAGACCACCACTTCTCCAGCAGCCACTTCACAAGTAGGTTTGATATCAGCCCCCAAATGTATAACCTCTCTGTGCTCTGACTGGTTCCAACTTCTCCAGCTGATCCACTCAACTGTTAGACAGCAACTACAAGGGGCTCACTGGCCTGCCTGTCCCCACCACAATCCTCCATCCCCTAATCACTGGTGTTCACTGGTTCTTTCAGCTGAGCTGTCCTGCTCTGCATAAATACAGGGTTCAGATTCTGCTCCTACTCTCCAGGGGCTTTAAAATTATCCTCTATGGCTAAAGAGACGAATAGGTCCTCAGGATATGTTCTAAGCAGGTTGTCTGGAGACAGCTGCTGAAAAAGAAGCAATAGGAAGGAGAGGTTGAGAAAAAAATATTTTTTTTTCCATGCTGCTGGTTCCCAGCATTACATGTAATGGGACTATCAACTTATTGACTCTACTGGTAGATAACCATCAGGGACCTGAAGTACTGAATGCCTTGGACTTGCAATGGCAACTGTACTTTTTGGTTATGATTATACTACTACTGATTGTCCGACATACTTGACATCCAAATTGCTATGAAACGAGGAGACACTCAGGCTTTAGGAGACCTTCAGCACAATCTAAAGCACAAGGAAAAATAAGCCTATGCTACCACCTCAGCACATGTGCACCAACCACCTTACCACCCTGTATGCTTGCAGCACACTTTTTAATCTGAACAGACAAGACCCAAAGGCCACAGCAAGACTCACAAGAATGCAGAAAAGAATGAAAATTACCAGGGGAAATTGGGTGGCTTGGATGAAGCTGCTGAGAGCCAGAAGGCCTAAAATCATCTGTGCACGCAAACTGGGATTGGAAGCCAGCAGGGGAAACATTTTAACCTGGTACCATTACTCCCTAGGCAATTCAAAATATACTATTTAAAATTCTTGTCTGCACTAGCAAAATTCTTTCACTTGAGTATATAGAGAAAAAAAAAAGTAAAGAGCCAGAAAATCATAACCTATCCCCACCAATTTTTGAATTAGAGCTCTTATTTTCAGACACTACATTCACTACTTTCCAAATTCTAGCTAGGAAATCAAACAGGAGTCTATGGGAAAGGGAATTATGTTTTCCTCATATATGCTTGAGGTCATTTATGTGAACGCTGTGCAGTGAAATCCACATATTTACTTAGAACTATGCACGTTCCAGAAGAGCATAATTAAGTAATAGAAATTCAGTTCAGGTAGAGTTTTCAGTTTCCCGTAGCGACCCCTAAACAAGAATGCTTGTCTGCAGACAACAAATTTAATTAGGGCGTTTACTGGAAGCAGTAGATGACCTGCCCCATTAAGCTAGTTGACATTTCATTGTAATCTCTGACTGAAGTGGCTATTCATGGAATTTTGCGTTCATTTCAGGTTTCTCCTACTTAATCCTCTGTGGCATATTATATGTTCTTCCTACAGGAAGGTTATGCTACTAGAATTTCTTTGTATGAAGCGCAGACAGCTGGCATTTGCCATCATTTAATTTTAATATGGTCTCCTCAGCCCTTACTTTCTATAGCAGTATTCCTTGACATAATTAACTAGCATCTTAATCTGTCGAGTGCTGCTGCTGAACTCCGTGTTTTGATTTGATGTACTGTAATAGACATTTGCAATAGTCCTTTCCTAGCACATTACATATAAACAGCAATTCACTTGAACCGAGCCTGTAAAATAGGGCTAACTAATAGGACACAGATTGCCTTTAGGCTTTCATGTTGATCTACAATACATTACTTTTGATTTACCTAACTCCATAATGCGTTTGGAGCTTTCTCCGTCAGACCCATGGCCATGCAGCCAGTATGACTGTATCACCCAGATACCTATAAAAAACGTACAGAGAAATGAAGGCACGTGAATGGGGTTGGCACAGTTTCAGCCTGGGTTAAGCACAGCATTTCTTCTTTCCCTTTTGCTGTTGTTAGAAAACGTACTGCATGACAAAAATCAGAGTCCTTATCCAAAAGGCAGAGCATTAAACACATTCAGAAAATAAACTGATTGTACTTTATCTTATTTGGAGGGATGGGGGAATAAAGCAGTGTAATTTCCCTTTTTTAATAAACTGGCATCATGAATCTTTGTAAAGCAAATCTGTGTCTGTCTAGTATTTGCTGCTTTTTGTTCTTTTAATTTTACTGTCGTCTCTGTCTGTCTTCAAAGCAACAAAAAGTGAGTTAACCTTGTGACAAGATTTCTTGGAATGTCATGGGTTATGCCTGTGAATTTGATGTGTCATTTGACTTCAGAGACTGGACCCCTTGTATTGGTTGAAGGACATATAGGGGGAAAAAAACCCAAACTAAGGATTCTGTGTTACGATTTTTTTCTAGTTAATTACAGAAATTAACATAGTGGAGTCTTATTAGCGAATTACAACTTCTTCCTACATCAAGGCTCTGCATATTTGACACAACTTATGTCCACCTTTTTGGACACTTACATTGTTTCCTTCCATTTCCTTGACTATAAAACAGGGGGGAAAAAAAAAAAAAAAAAAGAAAGAAAAAATTAAAAAGCTTAAACTATGAGTTTTCTTACAGAGTAATTCCTTAGACCAGTTATTTCGTCTTTCCTTCTGCTGCCCTGATTGCCACAAGTGCAGTTCCCCTCTGGGAGAGTGGCTTTGGAGGCCTGAGTGCACTGAGCTCTCACGATACCCTGTAGGGAGCGGGGGCCCCACTGACTCAGAAGCCCGTAAGTGGTATCTTGGAGGAAGCCCAACATGAGCAAAACTAAGACCTCTGACACACTTTGGTTGTTCAAAGAACAGTTGGGTTCTTTGTCAGAGGTTATTCAAGGATATCCACATCTCTGGATTGGCCAGACAAACATGTTTTAAATAAATTGATCCTACATCCATCAATTAGTTTTGTTTCAATATTTTGAAAGGATACTATGTCTCAGGAAACTAATAGACTTTTGTGCAACCTCACTATACATCCTTACCACCTAAGATCTCTGCAGTGGTGTGTCCATTCTGCACAGGCTTTGTCTTGAAATTGTAGAAAGCTGCTCTTAAAAACATAATTGACAGAGAACTGACAGAGAAATAGAAAGGGCTCTGTCTTGCAGATCCCTGATAATCCCTCCAGCAAAACATTTAAGCAAATCCTTTCCTTAAAGTCCATTTATGAACTTTACAAATCCAATTGTTTTACTCATATGTTTGGGATTGTGTGCTTAAAAATTCAGCAGGATCAGGTGTTTGGGGCTTGGGATTTTGATGTTCTTTTGCAAAGTAAAGCTCAAAATGGGCACTTCTCTACCTTCAATCTACACTGGTTTTGTACAAGAAATGTGAAAACATTTGGTTTTGCGTTTATAATTGTTGCACAAATTTGGCATGAACTGCGCTCAGACAATATGATACAATTGTAATTCATTATACTAGGAATCCTAAATGCTGATGTAATGTAGGAACGTACAGGTTTTCTCCTGTACGTTCTTTCCAGGGGAAAGAGGACTTAACCTCACAATATTTAAAACCAATGCTGACTTCCAGTTCTTCAGGGATTTTAAAGGAGGTCTTAGCTGAAAGCAGATGCATATATACATATGTGTTCACACATAGGTTCACACACTCAAGCTTGCTACATGACCTACAGGAATAAGATTGAATTTGGATAAAAGTCATCCCTTAATCAATGGACAACTAGTCTCTCAGGCAGGAGGGTCACTGTCACTGACCATGGTCCATGCCACATGGCTGTGTTCAGCCAGCTGTAAAAACTGAACAGATTAACCATGCTAGTCAAAACTGTCACCAGGTCAAGGCAGATTAATCTTCTGTACATCCTAAAAGTAAAGGACAGTATTTCCGCTTCAGTCACTGGGGACTGTATTACAGCTGTTGTGTCAGCTCTCTTCCTTAAACAACAATCTCCTCCCTGCTCCCAGGTAGTCCTTGACTGAATCTCATTAAATTATCCTTGAGCTGGACCTGAACTTACACCTTTGCTATAGCCAGCAACAAAATTGTAGTAGCAAAGCTGTGTCTGGCTAAATAGTCTATGTATTTGCCTAGCTCCTAAGACGGATTTAGATTTGATGCAGGTGTGCCAAACACCACAACATAACCAGTGCTGATCTGAACTGGAAGAGATGAATTAGCAAGAGAACATTTTCGTAAGTGTTGCAGCAACTTCTTTCAGCACTTACAAAAATTCCATTTTAAAATCTGCAGTTTTTACTATGCAGACACATGGGAAACTTCTCCCGAATGTTATCAAATGCTATGGCTTCTAAACAGTCAATGGAAATATTAATATTTGTGTTTGTCTCTGCTCTTCATAATGTTTTCCTTCCTTGGAGATAGTTAGGACTTCCTTCCAAACAATCCAGAGCCAGATTTACAAGCACAGCTACAAAAGATGCACCCACAAAAATAAATGGTTTTCACTGAGCTATAATTTTTACCAGTTTTTACCAGCCAGGAGTGAGAGAGACGGCTGTGATTAGATACACAGATACAGATTTGTTCTGGAAGCCAAGGAGCTTTTATATTCAACACCTTTTAGACTTTATGCAGTACGTGCTGTACAAACAAGTACTGAGTTCACTGCAGGGGAAGATAATAATGCTTACAGACTTCTGGAAATGTTTTGTTGAATGCTGTATAANGGTTGCTGCATTGCTAAGGTACTTATGTCCTGCAATATTTCATTGTCTCAATTGGAAAAATCGTTAATTTCAGGAAAGGTCTTATAAAACCAGTTTCTTGGAGTATTTTGTTTTTCTGAAACTAGTGCCTTGAATTCTTCTGTTCTCAACTCATGTCTGAGGGTTTACAACCTCTGCTTCCCGTTCCCACTGCTTGCTTGGGGATATGGTACACCAGCCTGTGATGTAGTCACAGCCTCTCAGCATCTGCCTGTAGACTGGAGAGACTGCTGCTGACCAAGAGATCTGGAGGGAGATCTGGCCCATGACCATTCACAAATTTTCAGTTAGACTTTAGCCAACCCACAATTATTAGAATCATAGAATCATTCAGGTTGGAAGAGACCCTTGGGATTGACTCCAACCATCTGCCCTACTCTACAAGTTCTCCCCTACACCATATCCC